>NAJI01000491.1:0-142407 GCA_002179835.1 Calonectria leucothoes
AAGTGCCTAAAATCCTAATTGAAAATTGAATTAAGCGCAGCCTTGCCTGTCTCATGCCTATCCCACTGCGACCTCTGCACCGCCATGATGAATAGTGTAGAACCAAATGTTGCATACAATGGAATGCCGAGTAAATGAGGTGAGAGCGAAATGAAAGGCAAGCAGAGTCGACCGAGAAGCATCACTAGGTACAGAGACAAATCCAGGATGCTGAGATTGAGGGGTTTAGGTTCAAAGCGAGGCCTCCCACGCGTGCATCTGATTGATTTAATCCCATATAAGCACGCTAAACCCAGAATGTAGCCCAAATGCACATGTGCGTGCACATATGTGCGTGCGCTTTGCCCCCACGAGATCCTCACACGATCGTCTTTACTCATGACCCACCGCCTGAATTGGCAAGGCTTAGTTGGGAGCTTCAATAAGAAGGCTGATTCGTATTTTATCCATTGTACACCATGCGAGCTCCGATGCCAAATTATCGAGTTCTCATCTTATAGATGGCAAGTAGGTAGCCGAATTTGAGTAGCCTGATATTTGGTGGGGTTAAATTGCCGCAGCTATGTGCGCACATAGTCAACGAGTCCTCATGTATGTGTTTACTTACACGTATCCATAAATACAAGGCCGATTTGTCAATTTATGAAAACCCATAAGTGCGTTGATATATGAAAATGTATTTTATTCACATGGCTATAAAAGCTCCTGATGCTTTACGACTCCCACCCCCCCATCACAAAACATCCCGCCTCCAAATTCAACAACTTACGAACTGTTAGCGACCACTACCCTGTCGCTTTCAAAAATTGTTATTTTTTCAATCCAACTAGATTGCCTGACATATGAGCAAAAATGTCCGAGGCGCCTTTAAGCTCGTGCTGGGCTCATAACTGGGTTCTACCACGACAACTGTGAGCAGGCACTCACCCAAATAATCTACGAAGCTGACAAATGTTCTACCGCAGTGAGCCTGGGAAATGTGCTGCACCCCCGCTATCAGAAACTCGAGCTGCTACCGCAAGATCCACTTCGATAGCCCTATGCGATAAATCTCAAGTCCGGCCCATCGTTGGCTCAAGCCCAGGCATCGATATATTCTCCATTGGCCAGCAATTCTTCAATATTGAAGAACAAATCAAGCCTCAAATGTGCTTATCGAGAGAGCTCGACAACATGCATGCGATGTCAACACTGAAAGGAAACATCGGCGGGGGTGTCAAAATGGAGCATATTACTCCTCAATATATTGTACCCGCCAGCAAGCCCTGGAGTATCAAAATTTCATGAGATATCATTGTGCCAAATAAGAAACAAAGACTGGAATATATGGATTAGATTAATAAGAAATTCGAATAAGCCAGAGCTGCTTTTCATGTATGCGGCAATGGCTTCGTGCGCAGGATAACATAACAGATAAATTTATGGGAGAACTAAATCATAACGTTGTGAGCGATGCTTTCAACCGTGCGGGGTTTAAGTTTTGCCCGTTGGAGTGGCCCACCGGCTGAGCATCTGTCATTGGATCGTTGTCAACACCGGCTTAATTGGGAATGGAGCCGTGATACAAGCACAGCCAGATCGAAGAGACTTGGCAGAACATGCCGCGGCTTAATGCGGCGTAGACAGGTGGAGGCGAGCGGATTTCGGTTTCCATCCCAAATCCCGTTCTTCAACTTAAAAACAACGCTCACCGAGACTCGGTGAAAGCTTGATTGCAGCTACAGCCTTCTCTTGTCCTGAAATCTCCTTCAAACCTTTTAATTCGTCATGTCGTCCCCCAAAGTCGCACTCATCACCGGTGGCGCGTCCGGAATGGGCCTTGCTGTCGCGCAGGCCTACGGCGCGAAAGGTTGGACCGTCCACATTCTTGATTTCAACAAGGAAGCCGGCGAGACTGCAGCGAGCAACATCCCCAATGCCCATTTCCACCGTACGGATGTCTCGTCGTGGGATTCTTTGTCTGTTGCCTTTGAGGCTAGCTTCAAGCAAGATGGTCGTCTCGACTTTGTCTTTGCCAACGCAGGCGTCATCGAGAAGAGCAACTTTTACGAGACGCCAGCTACAGACGGCATCCCTTCGCCGCCAAACACGCAGGCCATGGACGTCAACCTTTACGGTCTGGTTCATCAGTGCTACCTTGCGCTTCACTTTTTCCGACGAAGCCCACACAAGGGCAAGGATACAGCTCTCGTTATTACCGGTAGCTCAAGCAGTTTAGTGAGTAAACCAAAAACTGCAGGTTATCGTATCCTAAGACTAACCCTATATCCAATCTAGTACCCCATGCAATTTGGCCCAGTGTATGCGTCTTCCAAGGCCGGTGTTCTGAACTTTGTCCGCTCCATCGCATTTCCATATCACTACCAAGACGGAATTCGCGTCAACTGCCTTCTCCCCGGTGGAGTAAAGACCAACATCCTGACAAACGATGAGTGGAAGACAATGAACGAAGAAGATTTCACCCCCGTATCCACCATCGTCTCAACCGTCGAGATGTTCCAAGAGGGTGGCGAGGTCAAGGATGCTTGGGGTAAAGTTGTTCCTGCAGACAAGGCCTACGGTCTCGCGGCTGAGGTGAGCGGTGAGAGCTTTTATTTCCGTGAGGTCCCGGACTTTTGTGATCAGAAGATGGCCAATGTGATGGCTGCTACAAGCATGGAGAATCACGCTGCGCGATTGGCTGAGGAAAAGGCCAAGGAGAACGGGTCCTCGAATTAAGGTTAGGTCAATGGTGGAATATTATGTTCAGGAGACGAGGAAGGAATATAGACCGATGATACAATTTACTCCTATTCTAAACTTGGTGCATTGTATTGAGTCCAAGAAATCCTTCAGATGCATCCAATTTCCAGTATGCCAATTCAAGTCCTTTTTCGCGTAGTACCCATCAAGCCATCATGAGATGGAGCCCGAAACATATCTCTTTTAAAATATTATCAAGCGACGACAGCAATTTTAATACATGCTTCCGTAGTTTTTAAACGCCCGCTATTCTCGGAAGTCCAACGAGTTAACTTCCTGCACATCCTGCTGTAGATCCATGGCAAGATCAGGCATGAAGCCCTGCCAGAAAGGTTCATCAAAGACAAAATCATCGTGCAACATCATTGTCCCCAGGGTTTGTTGGAAATTACTCGTATTCTGCTGTAGCATATCTGATGGTGCGTTTGCATCTCTCACCGCTTGGCCGATGGCCTCATCGTCTTGCTCAACGTCGCCACAGTCGTGGCCAGGAAGTCGTCTCAAGGTGGCCAGGCGCTTGATGCTGCACCAGTAACGCCGAGGTGGGGTCCATGAATCAGAGAGTTCTTCCAGCGTCTTGATGCAAGAATTGATGTAGCTCATCTCCACGCCGCTTTCGCCACATCCATTCAGACACTCGGCGTTGAGCAACACCAGAGCGGCAGTCAGTGTGCAGTGTGTCGCTGTGATTGGGCTCTTCCTGAAGCTACCAAACGTCTTGCGGTACTTTTCGCCGATAAGGGAGATTTCCTTGGCGGCTTCAACGCACAGACGCTCAGCCTTCAATAAAATGTCTTCTTGTAGGGAATCTGACTGCGGTGTACTTGAGCCTGGTGTCGTTCCGTGAGCTTTTGGAACAAACGGCCTCGTCAGGAGTATGGTCGATGTGTGATAGACCATGCAGAGGGTGTATGCTTGTGGAAGTGTGTTTTTATTGTTATCTGTTGCTCGCTCAACCTTGAGTTCCGCAGGCAGGTTGTAGTACCAGGTTTGAAGTGCTACTAAGCAGGACTCGAAGAAACTCTTGGCTTGGGTTAGTTGGGGGAGTCTTTTTGGTGAATAACTTTGAAATGGTCAGCAGTCATCTCCTATCCAACTGTTTGGTGACGTACAAGTTGACCAGGATTTCCTCCAGTATTTGACAGTGGGTGGACAGGGCATGGTGAATAGAGGCCACATTCATACACCTAACAGGGTCGAGGGGAGAATCCGGGTCTTCTATCAGTCTAGCGGGTGGTGGAGGATCCACTGCTGCTTGAGTACTCTGTTTCCATCGTTAGTATGTATACTGCACAGCTGTGAGGGTACGCTGTGGAATCTTGACAAACCAGCATAGTGCAGACGCGACCCGTGTAGCTTGCCCAGAGCTTATCGTTGCAATAGAGCACCCAGTAAATCTTTCTTCGGAGGGCAACCTCTTCACAGGGTATCCGAGTCGATCCAGCCAGTGTGGATGGGTCCAAATTCAGTCCTCTATCAAGAGACAACTGGATGGCCATTCCATGGTGCAACCAGCCAGCAGCATCTGATCCAATAGCCTACATGGATTAGCCATAAATCCAATCTACAACAGGTTCGGAGGGCGCTCACCACGTAATATGTGGCCAAAAGTGACAAGGATTGAATTGTTGTGATGCTTGGCCACTTGAGATCGAAATGAAGCAAAATTTCGGCAGTTTCAAGAAATTTCTTTCCGGCAGTGTTTGGATCGTTTGGATCGGTTCTCAATTCTGGTGCATCACAATAGCGAGAGCCAAGAGCCAGGATGCATTTAAAAAGAAGCATGCTACAATATGGCCCCTTTGTCCCGGTGCTTTCTCTAAAAAGCCTCTCGTCCACGATTTGGCACCATGGATTCTCCCACTTGAAGTAGAGATCGATTAAATCCTGTGTCAATTCGTCAGAAATGGCAGGCTCCGCGTGTATCGACTGCAGATAGAGATCGAAACATCGCCCTGTGTTCATTGGGGGAATTTGCTCTGTTTCCGCCACTGTGTTATTCCTAGACTCAGTCACCCACTCTCATGCGAAATGCAGCTGTGCGTATAAATAAAAGACTTACCGTCAGGGGTTTCGAACTCGAGACGCCCACTTGTTCGACCAAAATAACGTGGCTGGCCATCCTGATCAAAGTTCACGGATTCGTCAAAACACAAGGCACCTTGGAATTCGGTGCAGAGCTGGTCAAAGGCTGACGGGGTTCCGACGGCTGTGGATGCTGGCACGCTACTTTCGGCCATTAATTTCGCGGCCGATTCATCGACATCGATGGAGTGCATGTGCAGGATCTGCTCCAGGATGCTGATCCTAGCTTGGAGAAGCCGGACCAGCGACTTTGGCGCAGTCCCTCTGTGATCATCTCCGGTATCATAGACACAGTTAGCCCGCTGACTGGTACAGCGTGAACATGATGGCTTGGCTCCATCGCACTGCGTCGCGTCACGGTCGTGTTAGCAGACGAATAATTGAAAAGCGGGGAAGCAAAAACGTGACATACTTTGGCCCGTCGCCGCCGGCACTCTTGACACGCACGCCAGGCGTATTTTCCTCTAGGATTGGACGATTTCTGGCCCTTCTTAGCAGCAGATGAAGAATTTTGCCCTCGGGTCTTGCCTGGAGCCTCCATCCTCACTTGATCCTGGTCGCGATCAATGACACTCTGTGGAATGAAGTTGAAAAGACGGGTCGTGCCTCATGAACGAAGCTGCAATTGTCTTCTACGTGGGAAATAGGTGCTCCAAACTAGAATCACTGTTTACAGTCACCAAAAGGTTTAAAAGTCGACGGCATCGGTGACGGCGTGATTGGTAAGTTTGACTTCACTCAGGCGACTTGTGATTGCCTCGTTAATTAATTTATTCTTCTTGATGCATGTTTCGGGGCAACAGCACACATTGACTTTCTCAACTCGGCCAGACTTCAGCATATATGGAGCAACGATCGAGCATATATCATACGGACTATTCATGATAGTGTTCCTAAATGCAGGATAAATTTGTAAAATAGTTCATGGGGAGGAGGACAAGCTGAGTCATCAAACTCCACATGACAAATATACTCTGAAGGCCGGGTGGGGATGCCATAGAGCGCTTCCAAATATCAAGCGCATATTTGCATATTCCAAAGCAGGTTATTTGTCTCAAATAAGCAAGATCAACGAGGAAAAACCCCTGGAAGTCCCGGTGCTGGCAATCCCGGCGGTGGTTTAGACCCATTGTCGTACCCCGGTAGTTGCTTGTCCCGCTATAAGAAATTAACCGCTTCCCAACAGCAGGAATTCACATTCCGGCGAAGCGGGACCTGTCACCTGACGCGTCAACTCGTGTCAAGGAGCGGTAAGACTCGCTGCCGATCCAAAAAATGTAAAGATACAAAGCATTAGAATTATTAATCAAATTTCCGGAAGTATGCATTATCTCACAGACCAGTTCACAAGCCTTGGTTTGGTTTCGAACAGCTTGCGGTCTGCACCAGGACCTCGCTACGCGCTCCTGGTGTGTCTGGACTTGTGACTTTTGACTGAAATACACCAAAGGGATTCTTAGGCTCAACTCAATAGTTTGCAATGATATCTGACTAGACTCATTGTCTCTTCTCAAGCATCGCGAGTCTTCTCCTCAAGCTCGCCACCAAGCCCAACCTCGCATACATATGTCTTGAACTTTCTTGCCGGCAACCTCTTCTCGAACATTTCTTGAACTTCGGCATAGTTGCGACCCTTGAGCTCAGGCAGGCAAAAGTACAAATATGCACACATCGGAAGCGACGCCCCGAAAAACACAAAACATATTTTTCCTCCAAGATTTGCTTGATCCGTGTTGAGGAGATAGGGCAGGACCTGCGTGACCATGCACGAGACTGCGGTGGATACCATGATATTGATACTGTACGTTTTTTGTCGCAATTGTATGCTGTGCTTTTGTTAGCGATTCGGGTTGGAAATTTAGATATGAGTGGGCTCACCTTGCAGTTTCTCCGCCAATGCTGTAGGCCACGGCGCCCAACGTAGCCTGTAATCTGTTAGCCATGGCTCGACAACGAGGATGCAAGACCTACCTGATAGAGAAAGCCCCAAATCACCATGAATGCCACAGTTGCAGAGAGAGCTGGGGCAGTTCCAATTGTGCTAATGCCTCCGATGACGAGAAGAAGAGCTGTCATGACGAAGCAGCCGCCAACAATCATCGGTCGTCGTCCCAACCGATCGACCAAAGGCCACGAGACCATGTTTCCCACAAGCTGAATTGCATTGGCTGCCTGGCCAATAGCCAGGGGATCGTTGACACCCGCGAGACGGAAAAAGTATCTAGTACGATTAGCCAAAATGCTGACGTTCAACACCAAAGAGACCTACGTCAAGTATCCACTAATGAAGCCTACGCCAATGAATTGTTGCGAGAGGTAAACCATCACAATGATGGTAATTCGTCGGAGATTAGTTCCCTTGAAGCATTCAATCCAGGAGCTGGACTCCTGTGCATTGTTTGCTTCCTGCTCCTTGGCCATTGCAACGGTAGCGACTGCAATCGCAGCATCCACGTCAAAGCCATCGCCGTTGAATCGACGATATGCCTTTGCTGCATCTTCCCGGCGGCCTCGGATGAGTAGCCAGCTGGGTGATTCCGGGAGAAAAGCGATAAAAAGAAGCAGCAAAGATGGAGGAGCAACCTGCGTGATTACGGGAACGCGCCACGCCATGTTGGTCGGGTCCGATTTGCAAGCGTACACTACTAGGGAGTTGAGCCATTGGCCAAGCACAATCATAGTATTCTGCAACTGTCAGCGCTGCAGCGCTCATACGCCGCGTGGATAAAAGCTCACCACTAAAGCAAGACACAGGCCGCGCATCTTGACTGGTGCCAATTCAGCGACGAAAACTGGACCAAGAGAATGCCCCAGACCGAAACCAAGTGTCGACACGAGCTTTCCTGCAAAGAGCATCATGATGGAGCTGCTGAAGTACTGAACGATGATGCCGCTGATGCAAATTGTGCAAGCAATCATGATGGTCCTCTTCCTTCCAATAAAGTCGCTTACGATGCCAGTCGCAAAGGCTGACACAAATAGCCCGACCGTGTTGGCCGCATTCAAAATCTGCTGGTCCTTGGCTCTGATGACATATGCGTCGGCGACCAGGTATCCAAACCTCTCGGCAAACGGAGTGACAGCGAGCAGCTTTCCCATCATGGACACTTCGTAGCCAAAGTTGATGGGGAGAAGATAAATGATGAGGCCTGTGCGCCTGTAAGCCACAGTCTCGCCAAATCGCAACAAGGCCAATTTGCCCACTCACAAAAGAACAAGACGCGTCGATTCTCCCAGAAGTCGCGAAATCCCAGCGACTCATTTGCGGTGCTGACTGGCAATGCCGCCGCCGCAGCAGGGGCCAAGTCTTCGATTTGCGTCACCTCATCCCCGGGCTTTTGGTCATGTTTGGAACCCATGGCGAATGAACAGATTCACACGTGCCGTCGTCCGCTGGCGAAAAGAATGCAGGGGATTCTTTTTGCAAACAGCGAGAATTACTACTCTACGAGACGCATCCGTAAATATATAATCCCCTGGGCAGATCCGAGCGCTGTCAACCATCCCCGCGCTTTTCCCCGCAACAAATATTTCGTTCCACTTACCCCAGTCCAACCCCAGTCCCATCACGCTCACAGTCCACTTGGGCCGGGGGGCACTGACAAATAGCATCAGCTTCCGACCGGAACGGAACATAACCCGGGCCTCCGGGTATTTCTGTCGCCGAACCAACACGGTCATGGGTTGAACAATTTCCTCGTACGGCAAGATTAAACGCGAAAAGATGCATGGGCCTCTTTTCGCCAGTTGATTCCGAAAATCCTTTACCCCGGGCATACTTGAATTCTCGGTCCCAACTTCGAGGTGCCCAGGCAGCATTGAGAGTTGTAGGATGGGCCTCGGTGACCAGCGGTGAGATGATGGATCGATTCCTGGTATTGCCATCCCAGATTGAACGTGCTGCGGGGTGCCAGGCATGAATGATCGTCGCAATATAAAAATCGCGACCAATGAAGGATAAACTTGCAGGATGCAGCACAGGCAGCACGTGTTGGAACATGGATGGGATCTTATAACCTTGGCAGGTGGATTCCATCTACGATGCAATAACCCAGACTACCAATTCCATCGTCGAGCTTCAAGTGAGATGCGTGAAGCGACACAGCAAGTACCAGACATGCTACTGCAAGCATGATTCGGGCTCGGGTGATGTGGATAAATTGCGCGAGGTGGAGATGACCGTGCCCCTGTTCCTGGTGCTCTCTAGTACCAAAACTGGAAACGAAAAGTGCCTATTCTTTCCATGTTGGCCAAAATCAGCCGGGTCCATAATTTTAATGAAAGCAATCGATTCATTCGTTGCTGACTTTTGAATTCGTCACTACATGCCTTGATCCTTGCCGCAGTTGCCCAGCTGAGGATGTCACGCACGTGTCAAAAACACAACGAACCTTTATAACAGGAAGACAAAAATATCTTTTTGAGGGCGTCGATTTTCAGATATTATAAATTTCGTCGGCATTTCCTAATGCGCGCATTGAGTTGAGAGAAGCATCGATCGAGATCAAGATCAACATCCCTCAAACCGGTGACCCTCCCAAAACGAACAACAATGGCCTGTAACACCACAGTAACGCCGACCAGATGTTCCATACTTGCAGTTGAATGATTTCTACCACATAGCCAAACTCTCTCGTATCCCCTTCTGGCTGAAACAATGACGCATCCTGTGCGACTAGAGTCCACCCATAGATGCTCCTTCAAATCAGCTCGGGTAATCTGTTCTTGACGTGCAAATATTCTCCATCTTTTACCACAGCCATCTATGAATTAAATTTACAAATCTTGTCAGCCGCTATGTCGCGCAGGCTTCAGAATCACCATTGCAAGAAATCGGTGTGACTTTGTTCTTGCACGTCGTCAAAGGTTTTCGAAATGCGATGTCTATCTTTGCAGTCCAAAATCTCTGTCCATCTCTATCCAGCCTGCTCAAAGATATTGCCATCCAGGAAGCTGAGGTTCATGCCACCAATTTTATCCCTTTGAGTGCCGGATAGCTGCACTCACGTACCTCGCCACATTTGCATAAAAAGCTATCAACACAAAAAACATAGCTTTAAATAAGCCAGGTAATTATCAGAACTTATCTTATCACATTATTAAATTTCAAAATACTATACCCCAGATATTATGTTGTGTGGCCGGTGCGATACTTTGCTTGGTCCCAAATGCAGTTGTCCGGCACCTGAAGCGATAAGATGAAACTTCCACGTTACTGGTATGTTGGATACGCGCGACATTTTCACGATAAATCAGGAATTTGATGCTATGGTTCTTTACCAAACATAAGACAGGGTTTGGTATTTGAAAGCCCAACGTTACTAAAATGCAATTCATCTGTCAGGGTGGCCAGTGAGTTTGGGCTTAAGCATTGGATATTAGATTAGCGTTACAAACCACCGAGTTGTGAGGCGATGGTCTACTTCAGCCTTACAGTCAGGAAACATAGAAGCATTTTCCAACCTACTTTCCTGTGTTGTATTTAAATTTAGCACTTTGCCACCAGCTCAATCGCAAGCTTTCCACGTGCTACCAGACGCTGCAATAAATCTGAAATCTATCACTGCGATGAAGGCCTACACTGCTCCATGTATATCCCTATATTTCCCTTGTACTCAAAATAGCTGGTCAAGATTTGTGACCCAAAAACACCCAAAACGCGTTCCATAAAATGATTATATTCTCTTTTCGCGAGATGAATCCGGGTTTACAGTATCAAGAACTTGTATTTTGTCCGTCAAGAAAAACGATGTTCAAACTAGCTCCATAACGCAAAACGCTCAGTAAGCGGTAAAACTCGATGTTGGACCTTTGTTGGGTCTATAGAACAGCGTCTATTGCAAGTTCAATCCACAGGGCACGGCCGGGATTTTGTGGGATAGTTTCAATTTAATCCGCGGAATAATACGCGAAACCCTGCTCATGCTTTGACGTGACGTCAGTCTGGAGAACAAGGATGTCAGACCCTCTCAAGAGGCAGCCTTCAAAGTCCACCGCGTACAGCGCTTCGTGGCAAGCAAATTTAATTTCAAGATTTTGTTCAAAAGAGGCTCAATGAGTGTGGCACCATGTATTTGTATTTCCCTCCCTAATTGCCAGCACGAAAATCAGCACCCCAAGAACCTCAACATGTTGTAGAATGATGAAATACAAATCTTATTGGTTCTTGAAATTTTAATTACAAACTCTTATTGCGCACGGATCGGTCGGCAAATTGACATGAGGGCTTGGTGGCCGGCAGACACCAGATGTCGAATTAAACTTCACGACGGAAATTATGCAAATCTTTGCACGCCGCAATTCTACTTCAATTAATATGTTGTTTCAATATCTATTCCTGAAAATATGTACAAGGTGACATAGATAATAAACTCAAAGATGTAAACAAGGACACGTAGGTACAGACGGCTTCAGCATTTAACATCCGCATGCAATATTTCAGTTCGAGCATCACAATGAGCATCCCTTCACCCATCAAAGTCCAAATATTATCACTAGTAGTTCAATGAGATAATTCAAGCACTCCTTTGATAATGGGTTTTAACTTTCTTATCCGCATGCTAGTCTTTGATACATGAAGATCACCTGCAATGCGAAACGCCGCTCACCGACACGCCATAATCGGCTCCGGATCTTCCGTCGGGCCCGATAAATGTGTCATTGAACTCAAATGATGTAAGGCTAGGGGTTTATCGTCGTGTATAAAACAACATTCAATTCCGACAGGGAAAAGTTGATATTTCCAGTCTGGTCTCCTTGGCTCGAACACCTTCGAGAAACAAATCATTTCGTAATCATGCCCGTCTTCTTCATCATCGCCCCCAAGATTCCTGTGGAACAAAAGCAAGAGTTCCTGGATAAGTGGCCAAGCTTTAATGAAGAAGTGAAAGCTCAGCCAGGTGTCGCGTGGCTTAGCGGCGGGCCTATTGTGGCGGAGAATGAGAAGGAGATTGATGAGTCGGTTGAATCAAAATTAGTCCAGTGTCTTGGTAAGTAAATAGTGTGCCTCTATGAAAATTCAATTAACAAGGTGTAGCATTTAAATCCCCCGAGGACTTCGAAACCTTCAAGACTTCGCCCTGGGCAAACGAGCACAAGATCCCGTGGGATGAGCTTCACGGATCCGAGGCCGTTTCTGGAACTTTTGACATCTCCGAATTCCCCGAAGAGGCTACTCCTAAAGCATTTATCCAATTTTCTTCCATTGTTTTAGAGGATGCATCCAAGGTAGAAGAAGCCAAGGCGGCTTGGTTGGATCTAGTCAAAGCTCTGGGCAATTCGTCATGGGCTGGCGGCAAGAGTATCGGGGAGGAACCGCGCGTCGGTCTAGGAATCATCGGATGGGACACCTTTGAGGTAGGTTCTAGCACTGTAGATATCAGAGCAATCACTGACATATCTTATAGGAGGTCAAGGCCGCATTCGAGAAGCCAGAGGCTCTCGCTGCCCTGGCCAAATACAAGAGTCTTGGTCAGACCATGAGCAGTCTCGTCAAGGTTAGGCATTTCTAAAGTGGACATGTGTTTGACTCAGGCTATCGTGGTTAATTCACTCTCAATGGTACGTGGGATGCTGCACGTGGATTCAAATCATGCAACACTGATCGCCATTTATCTTTGAGACACAGAGTTGAGCCCAACATGAATAAAATTCCTAGCGATAGACATGAAATCTTTTTAAGAGAGCTTAGCAAAGTTTTACATGCATACGGGACCATGCACCTATGATGCCCACGTGCTCCTACGGCATCCATGCCAGAAATGAAAACGGATATCTCCAGTGCAGTATTAACATTTACAAGCCAGTGGCACAGTAATAAAGGGCCCCATCTGTCACGCTGAATTATATTATGTGATAAATCGATTCACAGGATCGATTCCCATTCCCCATTGATGCCGCCAGCTCACCGCTTAATTCAAAACCTTTAGTGCAAGACAACACACATGCGAACTACGCCAGCAGCCAGCTGGTACTATAGATCTGCATTCGAATCATAAGTTCCCTGTTAGCCAGAATGTCTGAGCGTCGCGTATTCGTCGTGTTTGCCGCCGTGTCTACGCCAATATTAAAATCGGTGGAATCCTTGTCCGAATGCTGACTTGAATGATGAGCCATGTTGCAAGTTTGAAAAGGGTACAAGCCCACAGTGCATTCGCGTACCGGGTTCAGCTCTGACACATTTCTTCGAGAATTCTGTGGAGAAGTTTTCTCACATCGCAATGTCCAAGGCAGAAAGAAGCCAGGGGTTGCACACGGACAGGCAACTGAAGCACATGCCGCTCTGGAATGAAGAATGACTCTGATACTCACCACTTACCCCAAAGACTGGTGAAAAGATGCCATCTCAAACTTTTAACACTGCACCTCCGATCCTGGTTTCAGCACATGCAAGACGACAACGGTATGCGTTGCCAAGATCGATGCCACAATTCGACCTCGCAAGCAAATGGAAAACCGCAGGGCGCACCAATATTACAAATTAATGATGTCACTTGGGATGACTTCCAGGTAAAAACGAGCACACCGGCCTCAAAGGAGCAAGACAAAATACACACATGGTGTAGGGCGGGGTTGGAATGTATTTCGGGGTCCTGTGTCTCGGTCGGGCCACACAAATTTCACCGTAATATCACCGAGACACCACGATGGCCTTGCCATGTATTAAACACGAATAATTCAACAGGCTTTGGTACTTTCTGCCAAATGCATTTATACCGCCGGTTCTGCTCGTGAGCTCTAGTTTCGTTCAACTTCACTGTCTACTCATTTCAGCTTATTCGATCATCCATCCGTCAAAATCTATTCGCAATGAAGTTCCTACTGCTCTCCGTCGTTTCAGCACTCTTCGTCAGCCAAGGAGCTGGCTCTCCATTGGTATTTCGAAGCACAGCCACCTCGTGCCAATTAGGCAGTATGGGAAACGCTAATGCAGGAGATGCTGCCTGTTCAGCCTCGGTATGAACTTCTCTCGGTTCTACTCAATAAGGCCAATAATAACAGTACAATGACAGTGCTTCCTCCAGCATGGAGACATTCATGGAGGTCATTGCACTGACAAAAGGTAAAATATGCGCCATTCGATCATGTCACTCGGGTCTGACAAATAATAGAATTTGTGTTTGCAACTCGTCGTAGATGAAACCCATGCAACCAGGAATAAGGGCATAATGCATTAAGAACGGTGTTGGAACCTAGTCAATTCGGGCAAGAATACGGTCACGGCTGCAACAGCCGTTGCAGCCTTTTGGCTGCCTTAGGTAGCCACAACCCCTCACACGTGACCTTGATCTAGCTAGCCGCAACACCAAAACCCCGCCCAACTAGCTACCTAGACTAGGAGAAGAGACATCCTTTTAAACATATTTGAACATGACCTTTTGACCCTCTTTGGGACCTGCTACTAGTAGCCCCTTTATATCCCTGATGAACCGACAAACGGGTTCATGTAGATTTGAATAACTCCTAAATGAGATATCAATTCGACAAATTAGTCAACTCCCATTTGACATTAATGCAAACAATAATTGCAGTCAGCGAACTTGCCAAGCTGATCGCCAGTCGTATTCCCTATCAAAAGTCCCAAATTCAGTGGGGAGATCAAATAAGTCTTGTGAGATATAAAGTTCGCGTCAAAAAGAACGATGACAGTGCCAAGAAACTGGAGGGGGGCATATCCATTGCTCATAACTGTGAATGAAAATGTTGGTCCCAAATTTATCATATCTTTCTTCTTTTTTTTCTGTCCACCCCCACCACGTAGATTATCTAACGCGCAATTGATTCTCCGGGAATTACCGACAAATCTTATTTGGTGTCGTTATCAGCCCAATTGCGCTATGTTACATCAAGCAGGCGCATTTCTCTTCCAGCAACGGCGGCATACTTGTGGTGTGGAGCTTATCAACTCTGTCAAGTAAAAGGCGTGTCGCATTCCACTAAATTTGGGCTTGCTGTGGGTCGATTCCAAGTCCCCTTGCTGACTGGACATGAGCGCCATCCATGTGACTCACATGTAGCGCAATTCGCCTCAAGCCGTGTTTACTGAAAGGTTGCACAATAAGCCCCAAGCATATAATACCATCTAAAACGCTCCAGTATTCTGCTTAAAATAAGTCGTATACGCTTCTCATTCAAATTCTTCCAAATCATCCCACAATGTCAATGTCCCTATACGAAGTTGCAGCCAATGCTGTGCAAGCCAGAAACCGAATCGGCGCACACATCTATCAGACTCCGCTCATCCCCTCCAGGAAGGCGGGACAGGAATATGGGGCTAAAGTTCTCTTCAAGGCGGAAAACTTTCAGTTAACCGGATCTTTCAAGATCAGAGGCGCCATGTCCAAGATGTCGACTCAGAATACCCAAGGGCCATTGATTACGGCTTCGTCGGGTAATCATGGCATCGGTGCTGCTCGCGCAGCAAAAACCCTCTCCAAAAGCCTTACTATCGTGCTGCCAGAGACGGTAGTGGCTGCGAAGCTTGAAAAGATCTGGTCGTATGGTGTGGATGTCATCTTGCATGGAGCTGAAACAGGCTTGGCTGAACAACATGCACAGAAGCTCGCTGCTTCGGGCGCTTACACCTACATCTCACCGTATAATGACTCTGACATTGTGGCTGGCCAGGGCACAATAGGGCTTGAAATTCTTGAGCAGTGTGATGGCGTCGACAACGTCTTCATCTCTATGGGCGGGGGTGGGCTAATTAGCGGCATTGGCTCCGTCATCAAGGCCTTCAGGCCCCAAACCAAGGTCTACGGCGTATCAGCCATTAATTCAAAAGCTCTTGCGGCGTCTATGGCTGTTGGGCGAGTCGTGGAAACAAAACACCTGCCTACACTAGCTGAGGGAGTGGCTGGCGGAATTGACGAAGACACCATCACTCTCCCGCTCGCAAGCTCGGTAGTGGATCACGTCATTGATTGCAACGAAGAAGAAATTGCGGCAGCCTTGAGAATGATTGCCTTGGATGAGAACATGATTGTTGAGGGATCCGCCGCTCTTGCTCTCGCTGGGTTCAACAAAGTGGCGGGGCAACTGGGCGATCAAACTAGCGTTATTGTCTTGTGTGGTGCCAATGTTGATCATGAGACGATGAAGAGTATTATCTATGGATCTGAATAGCGTATCCGTGATTTGGGATTAAATTTCAAAAATTATGTACAAAACTGAGGAAATTCGAGTTTTTGCTGGATGAGTGATAAAAAGAAAAGTGAAATTCCTCTTTGTGCGTCTTGGTGAGAGCATTTGACCGGTGTGTTTCTTCTCACACTTCTTCGGAAAATAAGGATCTTTCTAATCATAGGGTTAGAATTAGAAGCAAAATTTGTATTTGAATATTGTGTGTGAGTGATTGAAGCTGTGCATGCATTTGAGAGCAATGCTTGGAGATCTCTAGGGTAACCAAGTAGAAAGCCGATCCCCACTCACACGAACAATCTGGTCTGAAATTTGACCTGTTCGTCCATCTGAATCAGCGTGATTGGTTTAGTGGTAAAATTCTCCGTTGCCATCCGAGCAACGTCGGGGAGCCCTGGGTTCGATTCCCAGATCACGCAACTTTCAAATCCTTTTTGGATGCTCCATTTTTGGCTGCATTAATTTTTGTTGCTTTCCTCCTGCCTGACTTCGCCATGATGATGTATTCACACCGAACTTCGTGATAGAATCTGTGTTGGTTGTGTGGACAAAATCTTTGCTCTCCCTTTGGTAACTCTGGAGTTCCGCATCTCGTGGCAAGGGAAGACAAGACGCGCCTTCTACGAGTCTTGATAAACGCACGGATTTAATTCCTTGTATTTATTGTTTTGTGACAATCCAAACTAGGCGATGAATGGGCTTGGCAGGGGACGGGCCGTCTTGCAGCGGCGCATCCATAAAATTCCGAAGTCGCCGAATCTGGGGTCAACGCGAGATGTGACAACTGGCGTGCGTAAATTGCCGTGGAAAGAAAATTATCCAGCACCAGCATCCCAGGACTACAAGGCGCTGATGTAAGCGGCGATCGGGCTGGACTGTCCCCCGTCCCGCCCCCGTCTCCGCGTCCGAGCGAGCTGTGGCTCGGTATTGGATTGGCTTTCTCGTAGGTCATGACCGGATGGACAATGAACCACGCCAATTGATGGGATCCCTTTACAATGAAGATTTACACCCACTCGGCTTCAGCATTTGGGTCTAGCGTAGTGCGGGGGACATCGTGTTTGCCGCCTCGGAAGTTGAACGCGGGCCAATGCACCCTGCAATAAAACGAAGGCTAAAATTATTCGTCTTGGTGGATCGCATTTGTTGTCTCGTAACTTGTCCCTCCTTGCGGTGGCAATTGGTTTATTTCTGCTGGCCTCTTCTGTCGCCTGATTCACCAGACCCTCATCTCTTAACCAATGTCGGCTCACACTGACAATGACAACCAAGACGGCGCACTCCCGCGTCACACATGCGATGTGTGCGGCGCAGAATTTACGCGCCCGGAGCACTTGAGCAGACACTGCTTGCGCCACCTGGGCCATAAGCCCTTTCCCTGCCCGGGATGCGACTCGCGCTTCTCCCGCAAGTAGGTTGACACCGAGCCTGGTGCTATCCCCCTGTCAATCGCTCATTAGCTGCCAGAGATACGCTGCAACGGCACATGGTGTCTCATAAACACTGCAGCGACGAACATTTCGGCCAACGGCGGCGACCTACAAACAGGACTCGCCATGCCTGCAGAGGCTGCTCAACGGCAAAGCAGCGCTGCGACGGCAATGAGCCTTGCGCCCGCTGCTGTACCAAGGGACTGACTTGTCGCTATCCCCCATCGCAGTCTCGCCAGCGCACCGCCGAGAAAAGACTGCAATCTCGGCCAGAAAATGACGTCACTCAGGATTCCGAACTCATCTTGGACAACTCGTTCCTGAATGGTGATGCCCAGGTTGGTTTGGTGGGGAATACGCCGCCATCGCCTGTCTCCTTTGACACGCAACTCTCCACCAGCATGCTCGACACTCGGTCAACCACTATGACGGAATGCGACCAAATATTCAACCTGCTGCCTAATGCTGACCAGTTAGACGCCATTTCATTTCTGGATGCTTCCAATCTCATGCTGCCGTTTATGGAACTACCCACGAGCGACTCACTGTTGACCGCCAACGACACGCTCCTTCTTCCAGCCTATTATGCAACCGAGAGCGAAAAGGATTTGTTGTCAGACATGGCTGGAGATTCCGAGTCGCCCCCCGTCACATTTCTCGGCGCACCGCCCAACCCTGATCCTCAGGATGGCCAGCAAATTCGCTTCAACGAGTTTCTCCGGAAAGCCACGCCTGGATTTGGCGACCACTCCGAAAACTTCTATTGCTTCCCTGCCGAGCTAGGCGAAACCGGTCCTGATGCTTGGAGCGCTGAGGATTTCGGCCACGTCAAACGCCTGCCTCTACACACGTATCAACAGATGCGTGACAATTACTGCCAGCTTCAAAAGGACTGCCGCTCCGTCCAGCGCTTCCCCGAGGGCGAGTTACCTTCTCTAGAGGCCATCAACGCCTTCATCCAGTTGTATTTCGAGCAAGCACACCCCTTGCTCCCGTTCCTTCATAGACCTACGTTTGATGCTGGTCGAGAACATTGGATTCTTTGCTTGGCTCTAGCGGTCATGGGCTCTCGCTTCTCCGAGGTGCCCGGTGCCTTGAGCTGCATTGCCCCATTGCACCAGTTTCTTCATACAGCCCTCCGAGTAACTGTGCGCAGCCCGTTTTCTCCTGGATGCTCATTTTTCCTTTTTCTTTTCGCTAACTTGCTTACAGATGGAGCGTGAATACAACATGACGTATGAGCCATGGTTTCTACAGTGCAGCATTTTGAGCCAGATTTGCCTGCAGACAATGGGGGGTATGAGACTCATGGAAATTTCCCAATCCGAGAGAAGCTTTACCGCAACGCTTCTGAGAAAGATGGTGACTGTTGCCGAACATCAAAATCACCACAAAAGTCACATGGAAGCCGAAGGTCTCGACGACGCATGGCATACTTGGATAAATCGTGAGAAAGTGCGACGTCTAGCTTACACAACTTGGGTATGTTGCTAATGTAAAGATTTTGAAGCCGTCTGTTTTTCTAACATAGTATTTGCAGGTCATTGATAGCCAATGGGCCTTGTTCTTTGATCTCGACCCCATCATTCCTTCCGACCTCATCCAAATCCCTCTGCCGTGCCACGAGGAAATATGGGAGGCCTCAAGTTCTTCAACATGGGATAAGGAAATAAATCGTTCAGGTAGGCGAATAAATTGCAACAACAAATGCGGTTATCCAACTGACCTTGCTTAGAATTGCATCACCCTGGAAGCTTGGCACCTGAAAAGAATTACTTGTACAAGTCCAAAAGCCTCCACAACAATCTTGGTGACTACGCGACCTTGATCATTATGCTCTCCGCGTATCGTGATTTTCGTCACATGCGACAAACAAATCCTCTGCAAATGATGCTTTTAAATAGCGGCCCAACTGCTGCCGGCCTTAATCAACAAGCAGCTCAACATATTCTCGAGTGCCTTGACATCTTATGCCCAGACGATATTATTCTACCAACGGAACCTAGTCTCAAATTAGCACTCGTGCAACACAAGCACATCGTGGGCATTGTGCTCCAAATATCGCTGCGCGACATGTTCTGCTTCTCTGGCTGGCGCGTCAGCCGTCTTGACGTATCAAAGGTTAGAGAGCGTCTCAAGTCCGCCTTTACCAAGAGCGGTTCTGCGGCCCGCCGGGCCATTTTCCATGCGGGCAGACTGTTTGGCTTGATGCGTTCAACCACAACCGGGGGCTACTACGAGACCCGGGTAATTCTAATATCATGCTTAACCCTGTGGCTGTATGCGGAGCTTGTCGACGACGAGAAGCGCAGCCCTGACAACAAGGCTTGTGCTGGCTTGGCTCCGAAAGTGCTACGTTTGGATCGCTGCCTCCAGAAATCGGCCCTTGAGGATTGGATCGCAGGAGCAACAGAAGACACGAAAGCCCATCTTGCAGGAGTTGGCGCAATCGTCGGTCCGGTTGCTGTGGATAGGATCGTTGCTGAAGGCGTGAGAATGATGTCTGCGCGAACCGAGTGGCCAATTGGGAAGCCGATGGCCCTGTCAATGAAGATCTATCATAGTACCTTGGTGGAATCAGATTTCCGATGATGCATGAGATGTATTCCTCTGCTTTGCCTATGATACACATGTTATAAAAATGCATAAATACAAAAACCTGCTCACCATTGGCAAAGGCCAATTTGACCAGTGCAGCTCCAATGCTTAAAGGCTAAGCGGTTGTTTTCTACCTCATCTACGATCGCAACTGCCATGTCTTCATTGTAAATTCCTTGTTCGATCGCCTCAATAGCCGGGTCCTCAGGGGTGTCGAGAAGGAGCTTGTAACTTCCTGTGCGCACACCTAAACAGCATTCCGGTTAGCCCCCATTCCAAATCTACACGGGCACATGGGATCTTTTACCTTTATCACGCAACAGACCCGGGGGCGAGAGAAATGACCATTGCTTATCTCGGACGCCCTCCCACATGACAAGCGCCACGCGAGAGATGGTGATCAGGCCGCGGCTTTGCGAGCTTGTTAAAATTCCCTTGGCCCAGCGCAAGAACATCCAAGCAAGCGGCCTGAGTGTCCAGGAAAACCCTACCTCATTGATTAGCAGCCATTTTATCAGTGAGAGACAGACGGGGAGTTTGGGCGGGTTACAGCCTGGCTTTTCAACATTGTTCCTCGCCCATCCGAATCCTCTGATGAACCAGCAGAGAAATGTCGAATTATGATCACTCATGCGAACACGCATGTAGTTAAGGTGCTCGTCGGGCCATTTGTACCTGTGATGCGGTGAATAAATATTCTTATCAGACCTTTGCTTCGACTCACCACCAACTGTACGCGAAATTAGGAGTGTCTACCAACTGTCGTCTATCCGCACCATGTAGAGAACCAGCACCACCTGCATACTAGTTAAAAAGCGCGCGCGCCAGTGTGAGGCTAGAGCGTACCAATTATGATAAATGATCCCTTGTGATCAGAAGACAGTAACGCAGTCTTGATTTTGGCGTGACCTTCGACGCCGTTTTCGTATATGTTGGCCATGTCACTCAGCGGAGGGGCGAAAGCACACACTATAGCATCAAAACCACCAGAAAATGCATCGGAAAGCCGTGATGTGTCGTTGATATCCACCGCTTTGCTCTCATAACTGCCGCCGTAGGATGAAGCGTTGGGCCAGGTCTTCGGTAGGCTCCTTGACAAGCCAAGGACGTGATGGCCGCGAGACAACAGCTCGTCAACAACACATTGGCCACATTGCCCCTTTGGACCAAGGACGGCAACTTTGAGAGACTTGGACGAAGATGTCATGGCGCAGGGTAGATTACGAGGAGTGATTATTCACCAAGATGGTGGTATGGAGTAAACTAATACTTTGTGCGAACATGGCTGACTATTTAATGGAGAATCTCAAAACCTGTTCACAATACCCACCTAGGAGTTTGATGATTTCGGATTTTCATTTGTGAAGCCCACAGCACCCGATGTTCAGAATAGGCACTATCTGCGGCGGGCCGCTGGCGGGACCGCTGATAGTGAGCGATTTGCGGGGCCGCGATGTGAACGTGGCGTCGCTGCGGGGCCGATGCGTGGTTTGAGGGCATGAGATTTTGATTTCTGCTCTATAATCCTCCCATACGCCATTGAAATAGGTCGAGGCACTTGTTACCATCGCTTTTCAACATCTCATACATCCTGTAGGATTATCTGCTTCCATTTCTTTTTTTCTTGGCTCACTCTCACTCGTGTCGCACTTCGGCACTCTTCATAGAGCCTGGGCAGTAGGGACTAGCTAAATCAGGTACCCTTTAGCTTTCCAAGTAGACCGAGGCATCTTGGCGAAACGAAAAAAGGGACATTGCTTTTGAACACTATGGCGACGAGAAAAATTTACTCACAGCAAATACTTCTCCAAATCACAGCCTGACATCTCGAAGACTGCAGGATTGCGTGGCACCAAACGGCAAAGCTTGGACAGTAGAGATTACATAATGCCTTGATTGCCTTGATTTCTCCTCATTTCCCCATTGCCGATCATTGCCTTTCTGGTCAACCCCTCAAAATAACGGAGATGCGGGGAACAGTTTGTTGAATCATTGTTAAGTGGGGGCGTTGCAAGGGTCTCTGGGTGACCACGGGCAAAATGTCACCTGTTGATGGCGTGGATTTTACACCACGGAACCAACAGCATAAAAATGACCAGGGTTAAGGTAGCACTATCTCAGGGAAGAAAGCAATGACTAACTTTGTTGAGTCCACAAATGAAACAAGCGAAAGAAACATTTATCCAGTCTCTGCAAGATCGCGGAATATCAAGCACTTCTAGGTTTATAACTATCGGCATATAGAAACGGTTAGTTATAATATTCAGGTTCTTAGTTTTATCTAAGTGTATGATTTCAACGCCAAATCTTGTTTCGCCAGATTTGTGCGAGCGCCAAGCCCGTCACTCTAATATTCCAGCATCACATCGTGCAGCTCCAACTACCCTAAATGTTACCTCCATAGCTAATAAACGTAAATGAAATCCTCATTCTGGAGATCAGTGAGATCCCGAAGTCCATTGTCCTGAGAAATATCACTGGCATGAGGGTTCTCAGTGTGCTCGTGGTCTACCGCTTTGCTTTCTGCCAAATCTTTCCTTCGCAGCATGGATTCGTCGACAAGGTTGGCAGATTTACCGAGTTGCTCACGCTTCTTGGCGTGCATTCGGTTCAAAAACATGAGATACATAGGAATCAACCTTTTGAAAGTTAGCTTACGATTCTCTTTTCCCTCCAACGCATCAGCTACTTACAGTCCAAGAGCCCCTGTGAGCACAAACATGACCAAGTTGGAGATGAGGCCGGTGCGGTAGAGAGGTGCATCATCAGTCGAGTACAGTAATGGGCCAATGATGTTTCCCGTGCACATTCCCCTAAGTTCGATTAGTCAAGGTTTCCACTTTCCTAGGGGTGTTTGCTCACATCATCACGACGGCAGACGACATCTTCTTCTTTGTGTCACCGCCTGTATTCTGAGCTGACCAAGCGTAAATCATTGGCGTGATGGCACCCATGCACTGAACCAGGTAGTAACCGAGGAGCAGAGCGCCCTTATTTTTGTCGGTTCGTGGGACTGTCAGCATCAGAACGGCGCCGATGGTGGGGAGCACGCTGATGCCGGCAATGATGAAACCCTTGCGCGAAAATCGAGTCGCGAGCCAAGCTGATCCAACAATGGTGGCAATTTGGATCACGCCCGTGGGGAGAGTGAACAGGATGGCCGTGAAGTTTGTGTAGCCAAAGTCCTTGACAATGAGGTTGCCAAAAGTGCTGATACCTCCGCTCGCAATGGAGATGGACACAATGAGGACAAACCACAAATAAGTCTTTCCGTCCAAAAAGACCTCGATGACGTGTTCCCACTTCCACACTCGACTGGCAATTCCCATCTGATTAGCTCGCAGTCGCTGTGTCGCAATGGTACGCTCTCGCTCAGTTAGGTACTTGGCCTCCATGGGGGAGTCGGGCATGAAGATGATGAAGACGACACCAAAGATAACCGTGAGGGCACCGCAGAAGATGAAGATGATCTGGTACTTGTAAAGCAGATGGGTTGAGATGTGGCCCAAGCCATAGGTCACAAGACTGCCGATGATGAAGGTGAGCCCGTTCATGGCCATCCAGTAGGATGTGCGCAGCGTCTGCTCTGAGCGGAGCCACCACATTTGCGTCACGGTGAGCAGCGAGGGGGCGATCATGGCTTCGAAAGCGCCAAGCATGAAGCGCATGGCCAGAAGCGATCGAAAATTGGTGCAAGCGGCAAGGAGGGCTTGGCAAGAACCCCAGCAAAGAATGGCGGTACCAATCACTTTGCCCGTCGGCAACTTTACGAGAAAGAAGGCGGCCAATGGCTGCATGACGAGCTGGGCGATGTAGAGAATCGACCCGAGCCAGGAATAATCAGTGCCCTGGAGGTTTGTATCTTCAATGAGGCCAAACAGAGACACGTACGACAGAGTCGATTTGTCTAGTTGCTGGAAAAGATAGCTAGATGCATGCGAATTAGTTGGAGGGGTTAAAAAGCGCGAATAATCTGCCACTTACGCGCCCAGAATCAGTGGCAGGATTCGCATGTCGATTCGGCGGAGCACGCGTTTCTCTTCTTCGTAGTCGTACGTCACTTCTCCATGAGCTGCCAGGAACATGGCAGCCTTGTCGGCCCTCTGGCTGACGGCCTCAACTGCTGGCCGCTCTTGAGCCGGCGTGATGGCATCGTTGTCGAGATGTACCGCAGTGGAAGGGTTTTGGTTTTGTGCCATTTTGTCGAAATCTCACACGTCAATGCGCGAGAGACGGGACGCTGGACCAAGGTTGACGGGTGAGGAGAGGAGCCAGAGTCCACTTTGAAAGCGAGCGGCAACAAGCCCTTCAAATGCAATCGTACGTCTCGGGGATAACCAGGCTACTGCCTTGATGGCTCGGCCATTCCTGCTGTAAGATGGGTCCCATTGATACTGGATACATGGTCCGCGTGAGCCCAGCCGCGCAAGCGGAGATTCCCCGCAAAGCGACTGAATGGCCTTGCACGGTGGATGCTGCCCCAGGTTTTTTTTGTTGGCGTAGGGTAGGGCTCCACGGGGCCAGCTTTATGAGAGGCGGTCCGTGACGCGAAGCCTCGGGTGCCATTGGCGGAACTGAGCGAGGGACCGAAAATGGCCTCTCGGGAAAAGGTCACCCAGACGCCCCTGTGGCACCATGTAGGGGGCGATAACCCCGTATATTCGCCGAGCTGTTTTAGCCGCTTTCTACCCATTGGTTCTGTATCGGCCATGGACTCCATCTTGTTTCAAGCGATCTGCAGCGCCAGCAGAGTTGGGGTTAAGACATGATTGGGAGCCGTTATCGGCTGCTATGTTTTGGACCACCGAGAAATATTTAATTGGCCGCCCCATAAATGGCTTCTGTGTCAATCCGGGGACCCCAGATCGGGGCGGGCGCAGCACGTGGGCAACAGTCAAGAAAAGACCTCAGACGCGGGTTGGAATGTGAAGTGGCTAGCCTATCAACCCTCCAAACCCTCCAAGGTAGCCGGCTAGCTAATTGATGCTATTCTCTAAAGAGAAAAACTGGATACAGTTCTGATACTCGCTGCCAAAGTGCACCCTGTGATTCCCCCGATTGACAGTGGGTGCATCGGGCAAACCTGGCAGCTCTGGGAGGGCCAGGCTCTTGCCCGCGACGCGCACCACCAGCTGCTCTCCGGCGTCGAATAAAATGCCCGACGGCCATATCATGATTTCCAGACCGACTATTCCCCCGCGGGGGACGGGCTGCTCGTCTGAGTGCTTTTGCGATAGCGTCGGCCACTCTTTGCCCGACAGCTGTGCCGCGACCTGGCGGCGTGATGCGCGGAGCATGCCGGTGGGGCCAAGATACTTGCAGACGACCAGGTCTGGAACCTTGTCGATAGAGTCGACGCCCAAGTCGGCCAAGGGCTGGTTGACATGAATCAGCACCCTGCCGTCCTTATCAGCCTTGCGGAGCTGCACGAAAACGTCTAGATCGTCTGCGTCTGGCGCCGACATGTGCACTGTGAGCTTTGATGGGCCAACAAGAGTGGCACGGCCTGGGAATGTGTATGTAAAGTCAAGACCCGTCTTTGACTCTTCGTTTGAATCGTACGTGAGAGTTGTCGCCTGCTGTGTTGGCTGTTTGGTCAATGTGTTGTCGCAGTTCAGGTAGAGCGTCTGCTTCGAGGCATTGTCCAGAAGCCAGGGGAGATTTTGGTGCGCTTGGTTGACAACGGCTGGTCTATTGTCAAACTGAAGAAGAGACAATCGGACACTCGGAGTTTCCTTCCAGTCATTCTTCTGGTCCTTGGTATAAAAGTCAAAGAATTTCTCGAGGTCAGCGGTACGCTCTGGCGAATAGAGGTCGTGCCACTCCTGTGATGCGTGGACCGTGAACCTAAAGATAAGGTTAACGTTGATCAATTTTATGGGGTTCGCCTAGAATCCGTACCACTTGTCTGCATGAGGGATTTCCTCATACGCACGAAACGAGCCAACAGAATGAAGGCCAGTGGAATAGCTGCCTACGATGTACGCCGGCACCTTGACCTTGTCGAACTGGGCCCGCTTGTCTTCCCAATACTCGTTTGAGCAGGGGAAGGCCATAATCATTTGGCTCATATCCTCTGCGTTTCCGCGGCCTGATTCGTCAGCCAAATTCCCGGCTTAGGCTTGGAACAATGCTACATACCCAAGAGAGTGCTCCTGACGGCGGAGGAAAAGGGCACTTGAGGGATTCCTCCGCGACAGATGGTTTCACGGAGCGCGTCACTAGACCCTTCCATGGGAGCTATACACGCCAAATGAGGTGGGTTTTCTGCCGCGACAAAGTATTGTGATATGGCAAGCCATGAATTCCCAGCCATAGCTACCTTGCCGTTGCACCACGGCAACTTTGCAATCTCTTCGATGGCATCGTGTCCATCGCGTCCTTCGGCGCTGCCCCAAAACTTCAGATCGCCTTCAGAGTCACCACTTCCTCGAGAGTCTATGTTGACAACAGCATATCCCTTGGGAACCCACTCTGCCGGGTCGAGTCTGAGACGGAAATCAGCCAAGGCCGGAAGTACGGAAATAGAAGGAAAAAAGAAGTTACCCTTCAAAGCTTTCGTAGCCGGACAGGCGATGGGCGGGAATACCCGCTCGCGCTGGAAACTTGTCCAGGTTCAAAAAGCCTAGATCAGGATGTCAGATCGAAACTTATGCAACAAGCCTGACATATTACCTGACCCAGATTTCCCATATGGACCCCACATGGCTATTGCAGGGACGATGGCGTCGTCGGCGGGGCGGAAGATGTCGACACGAATCGCAGTGCCATCTCTCAGCCTCAAAATATGATCTTGCTCAAATACGATGGGCACAGACAATGCTCGCGATTCTGGGTAACGCCTATGGCCCGCCGGTAGCTCCGTGCGCGATGGGTCCTTGACGGACCATTCGGGTCTCCTTGCCGGGCTTTCAAGCACCGTGATTGATCCGATGGTATAGGGTGACATTTGAAGACTTTACTCGTGAATTAGAGGGATTGAGTGGGAGAAGTCTTGATACAATAGGTAAGAAACAGCTTAGCCGACTGCCCCATAACAACGCACCCTTACATCTTTATAAGCTTTTGCCTATTGACCTTTGCCTACACTTCATGGACCTCGGGAACTGTGCAATCGTCATTGTCGGCCCCGCCGGATGGTTTGACGGCCCCGCCACAATCAATCGGCCCTCCACTTCCGCGACACGACCCTGTCATCAAAATAGTGGATCAGATAACCTAATCATGGTAATCAGACCAGTTCGTTTGTCAAGACAGGTTTTCTAGAAATGCCTAAACACTACCCGGACGCGTTGCAGAGGCTGAAAAGGAGGGTGCATCTCTTGTACTCGGTGAATGTGGCGAGGACGCTAAACTCACCTTAATCGCGGATGCAAACAATTTGCACACGCAGCACGGACTAGAAATGGCTTCAACCGAATCGGAAAAGGCGCATACAAACGACTCGAGTGTTGAAACTTGCAGGCCTGAACCTGGACAAACACCCAGCCAAGTTGAGACAACGACATTAGCAAACTCGCCATCTATAGAGTCGCGACAGGATGTTGACATGGAGGGAGGTGAAGCTGGTATCGGCATGTCTGCTCCCCACGAGCTACTATTCGTTTGGGTGCTTTGCATGGCCCAGTTCACAACGCGTAGGTGTTGAGGACTAGAAGAAAAAGGTCTCTGCAAAGGGAAGCTGACTTGCTCCTTAGAAATTGGATTGACCCAGACTTTGTCCATTCTTCACTCCATTACGGGTTCCTTTGGCGTGGATTCTGCCGGCGAGCAAAGTTGGGCCATTGCTGGCTATAGTTTGACAACAGGCACATTCATCCTCTTTGCGGGCCGCCTCGGAGACATGTTTGGACACAAGCTGATGCTCCTGATTGGATACACTTGGTTTTCGGCATGGACCATGCTCTGCGGCGTGGCTGCGTATGCAAACTACGACATGTTCGTTGTTGCCCGCGTCTTGCAGGGAATTGGCCCAGCGCTATGCTTACCCAACGCGCTGGCCATCTTGGGCACGACGTATCCTCCGAGTCACCGCAAAGCCATGATATTTGCCATGTTTGGTGCTGCCGCTCCGCTGGGTGCAATTTTTGGGGCTGCCATTTCAAGTGTGTTTGAGCTGGCCTGGTGGCCTTGGGCGTTTTGGTGGTTGGCCATTGCACTGGTCACTCTTGCGTTGCTGGGATACTACACTATTCCCAGTCCTTCTCGAGATCTCAAGGTGGCTCTGACGAGGGAAAATATGGTTCAAGAGCTGGATCTTGTTGGGGCCGGGCTCGGAATTACAGCCCTTGTCTGCTTCAACTTTGCTTGGAACCAGGCTCCGGTAACAGGGTGGGATTCACCCGCAGTCATTGTGACGCTAATCCTCGGGATTGGCATTTTTGCCGGATTTATGCTTCAAGAACTTCGATATGCGCTTTGTCCGCTCATACCGCTCACCATCATGACGTCGGAGAACATGCTCATCTTGGCCGCCCTTGCCTGCGGATGGGCCGATTTCGGCATTTGGCTGTTCTACCTGTGGCAGATTCTCCAGCAAGTCCGAAACCTCTCTCCTCTTCTCACGGTCGCATGGCTCAGTCCGCTGGCGCCAATGGGTGTGGTGGCGGCCGTATTGACGGGAATCATCATGGGGCCAATGCACGTTCGCCCGGCCTTTGTGATGACGATTGCCCTGACGGCTTTCTTGGTTGGAACCGTTTTGATTGCCACAGTGCCCATGGATCAAACTTATTGGGCTCAAACGTTTTTCTGTGTCCTCATTATGCCTTTCGGAATGGACATGACCTTCCCCGCTGCTACACTAATGCTGTCCAATGCCGTGGAAGCTAAACACCAGGGCGTTGCAGCCAGCCTGGCAAACACAATCGTCAATTACAGCATTTCAATTGGCTTGGGGATTGCGGGCACTGTCGAGCTTCATGTCGGAATGCAAGACGGTCATCATGACCTTTTGAAGGGCTATCGCGCCGCCTTGTACGTGGGAATTGGACTCGCCGGATTAGGCTTGGCAATATGCCTGCCACTTATTAAAAAAGCATATACTACCAGATTGTAGATTGTGAGGTTTCATAATTATGTCAAGATTGATAGAGGAAATACTGGTTAAAAGAGGGAAAATAGAAGGTTAAAAATGGTTACTTGATGTAATTCGGATAACTAGACTTAGTACGTATATCTAAAACTTTGGTTTTCCTTATCCGTGCTATCAGATTTGTCCGCCTCTAGACCCGCGTTGATTCCGTTTTCTGGCTTGCCGTATTTAGCATCTCGGCGTTTATTTTCGACCACGCAGAGCACGTAGTAAAGCAAACCAGAGGTGGCCATGATGGCAAAGGCGCACAGCATGCTGCCTATGCCTAGCGGGTAATGCGGTGATTGCTCTTCAAGGAAGAATTGCGGTCCGACGATATTTCCAACAGCTATCGCGACCGTGAGTCAGAAATTTGAGGCTGCAGTGAGGGATCATGAGTAGCACTTACCATATACTATCGCAATCGACACGCCCATGAAGCTCTTCTTAGTCGCCCCCGCAGTGTTTGAAGACGAAAGGCTGAGCATGAAGACCCAAGGGACATTGTAGAAACCCATGATGTAAACGCCTGCCAGAGACGCATCTCGTTGTGTTTCGGCATCGAGGACATGCACCATGATAGCACCAGCCATTCCAATCAAAGACGCGACTATCCAGAAGATGCAACGTAAATTGGGCATCCAGTAAGAAATGGCTGACAGGACAGCGCCGCTGACCATCGCAACAGCAGCTTGTGGTGTTGCCATGAGCACAGTTTTGGTCTTGCTAAACCCGTAACCCGCTATAATAAGGGGATTAAAATTGGTAATGCCGGCATTGGAAATGGCATAACCCAGAGCGCATGCCCAGATACAGTAGCATTTTGGATCACGAAATGCTTCAAGGATTTGAGATACTTTGAAGGCCTAGAAGTTGGTTTTAGCAAAGCAATGCGTAATCCGAGACTTTCTGATCGAATACCTTGTGACTTTCTACTCCCGTTTGGTTCTCTGCGAGTCGTACAACTGACAGCCTTTTCTCCTCCTCGTTAAAGAACCAAGCTTTAGATGGAGAATCCGGCAGACCGAAGAAGACTAGAGCTCCACACAGGATTGTTGCAGCACCGTAGATGATGAAGATGTACTATAATGCATCCTCTCAGCCCATAGTCAAAAGCAATTTGGCATGTTTCCAATCTCACCTTCCAGGTCGACAAGGACCCATTGATGCCGCCAATGGCATACGAGAGGATTCCACCAAAAACACCAGCAAAGGTGTTGTACCAAAAGGCAGTTCGAAGGGGTTGCTCCTCTCGCCGATACCACATGGAGTTGACAATCATCATGCAAGGTAACACGGCGGCCTCAAAAATACCCAGCAAAAATCGTATGGTTGCTAAGCCAGCGAAATTGTGGCAGAGAGCCATGAAACAAAGAGCCATGCCCCAGAGCACGAGGCAGGTACCAATGTACTTTCCAATGGGCACCTTGGTCATGAGCCATATGTTTGGGAATTCCATGGCCAGGTAACCAAAGTAGAAGATACTACCCAGCCAGCTGTATTCTTGGCCCTTGAGCCCCGCATCGTCCCGCATCCCAAAGATTGCAGCAAAGCCCAAGGCGTTCTTGAGTTGAATCGGTTAGTTGAGCTCTATCACGGTTGATGCCCAGATAGCCCACGTACTTTATCAAGAAATGCTAGCGTCATACTCAAGATGGCCAAGGGCATGACGACGAGATCCGTCTTCAAAAGCAGCCTCTTGGCCCGAGCCTTGGTCACCTCTTCCACATGCCCGTGGGATTCCGACCCGAGCTGGCGGGAGGATTCCTGGGCATTCTCTTTGGGATCGATCGCGTCGTGTTCTCTCGAGTGCGTCGACATGATGTGAGGAGGAGATAAGGAGGTGGTCCGTGGGCCGAAAGAGGAGTGCAATTATCGCGCTCCCAAGCTGTGGGAATAGGGATGAAGAGGCAGAAAACTCCAACATGTTCCGCTTCTCGGTGCACATTGAAGGGTCAGAGGTCACAATTTAAGACATGATCATGATTACAAGGTTCTAACACGTTCAAGGCCAATCTGGTGCCAGCTCGGATGCGACCGAGCACGTCTTCGGTGTACACCGAAGCTAAGAATGGGGTTATCTGGCGGTGGAGACTGATAGATACCTACCAGATGTTGTATCTTGAGTGCAAATTGGGAAATCATATGATCGGACCTTTGAGTTGTAACCCGACTTGCATTTTGATTTTAAAGGAGCGAATGCCATTTCCTACCTTGAAATACCCGTTGGACCTAGCACAGATTGTATCAAGAGGTGGTGAATAAAGCCAAAGTAGTTCGAGTACTTTGCGTCCTGCATCGAAAGGCCCAAGCGCAAGGGACCCGCCAAACGCCATCGTGCCCTTGTTCGACGTGCTTTCAGAGGAAGATGGTGCCACACAGGCCCAAGGAAAAAGCGTCGTGACTACGCACATACTTCGATTGCGACGCAAAAGAAATGAATTCCAGGCTACCCTTGATTTTCGAAATATGCTGCTACAAAAACAAAATACCTTAATGATATCCGCTGGCAGACACTTGTGGCCTAGATTTTGCCTAGTCGGTTTCATCTCTTGGACATTTGCGATAGGTTTTAGGTCCGAACTTGTATGCATTTCAGGTTTAAAAGAATTTTAAATTCCCGTCATCCATCTCTCATAATTGCCTCATACCATGCATTGAGGGCTTCATCCATCCCTGCCATACCTCCATCAAAAAACCCCGACACATGGCTCCGGTACACCTCCATGTCCTGTTCCCCAGCAAAGAGTAGACCAGATGAAGTATCTATATCCAATCCTTCAGTGGAAAATGAAGCATAAGAGTCCCCGCCGGAAAAGAACGAAGCGGCTGGCGTCTGGGCAATTGGTCCAGGGAGAACATCGGCTGGAGACTTGGCGTAGACTTTGTTTTTCACAGCCTGAAGAAGATGTTGATATTTGGCCAGTTCTGGGATTTCCATGTTTGCGGTGGCGCGACGAATTAGACCGATACACGCACTCGTATCGTTCCAATGACGACAAGTTCGTCGCACATCTTCATCGCCCATGTCGGGCGCCATGATCATCGCTTTCCTTTGAGAATTCAGTAAATGCGGCGGAATCATAACAAACTAGAAGGGAGCTCACCAATCGCAATATAAGCCTGCAAGTCCTACGAGGAGAATGGCGTGCAACTGCCTGAAGCACCGGCATGCTGCCGATAAACCGTATTCAGCCTCAATCTTCAACCACTGGCGTACCGCGCTTGAGACCGCTTTTGAACAGGCCCCGATCATTGGTTCTGAAGGGATCATGAAAGTTGGGCTGGGCCGATTTAACAGTAGCTGGAGAAGACAGTACTCGATTTTGAGTTCGGAGTACTCTCGCGACGGTTTGAACTCCACTGCATTCAAATCATTCCGCCATATTTCCAGGTCTTGCCGAAGTTCGTCTGACAAGGTGCATATGCGCTGGAAGGAAGTGTTGAGCGCATTCCCATCAGGCCCCCTGCCTATGTAGATTGATTCGAGGATACGGCCTGAGATTTGACGAAGTCGTATCATTAGGAGAAACGGAAGCACGGCATGGGCGTGAAAAACAGGAGCTACAGAAGCCTCGAAACCGTTGAGTGAGTCGAGGCTCTGTCGTGTTGGCTGCAGAGCGTGGATTGCATGATCCCTAATTGAGAGGACACGACCTGTAATGACCGCTGCGTGCCTAAAGATTGGGGGTCAGCGTCGGGTATACTGGAGCATCATGTGCTGCACAAACCTTTCGAGATTATACGCACACCACCACGTGCGATTGCGAGTCTCTAGTTCCTCTGCAGAAAAGCCCCAGTCGCCATTGTGGCGATGGAGCCCTGCCTCGACTGCTGCCGACATGATGTATCTGGACAAATGCCAAAGGTCATTACAGTGACTACTTAGGCTGGAATTTAGCATCCACAATGTCAACAGCATCACAGTCTGTATGCCAACCAAATCTCTTGGATGATCGTGAAAGTCGACGAAAAATCTTAGACCTGTTTGAAAGTATGATATTGGAGTATTGACATCCATAAGACACTGATATTCTTTATCGTCCTGGCACTCACCACTTGCAAGGGCTAGGATGATAAAAACCAGGAATTTATCCATATCGCTTGCCTTGCTCGGCCTTTGGTACACGATTTCAAAAGTTCTTCGAAGTACTGGAAGTTGCAGAAATGGCCACCATGTATGAACTCGACCAATGTATTTCCTCAGCAATAACCGAGCAGTAGTTGGTGGCGGTAGCGCTGCAAGTCTTTGTGATGGACATTGGTCTAGCGAACCACCTTGGCGATTCCATGTGTCTGCATGATTGAGATTTAACTGTTTGAAGAATATTCGGGCGAATGTTGAACCTGCAGCGCTGCCAACTAATATGCGTTTCTGCATTAGTAACAAGTAATTTACGACAATGCCATTCCATACCATATTTAGCTTCTGAATGAAGATTGCGGCCTCCAATTGCCAATACTCCAATTTCTTCAGCTTCTTTTCCGTGCACTCCAAGCCAGGGGTTCGGAGCAGATGCAGGATTGTGCTGGGCAATTGATGCTTGGCTGGCTGATATCCTGGCCGCTTCTAGTCTCTGTCGCAGGTCTCTATTCTCGGCTATAAGGCGTTTGATGACTACATAAGGATAGGCGACGCATTCTGTGATGTTGCATTCTTCATCGTGTTTTACACACGCGGAGCATTGGGGCACTTTCAGGTCGCACTTTCAGCACCAATATTAGCACTCGCATCGGCATACGTCATCCCAATAGCGGCGTGTCCACCAACGTTACCTTTACTTTGCGTGCGTGGGATCTGCTGCAGGCCTTGGAGATGGAAGGCTGGAAAGCCGGGTCCCAATCTAGGTCCATGTCTGCCGTGGAGAAGATTCGGGGGTCCGAGGAGTGCCCTGGAGCCGGCAGATAACTCTCGGCAGGGTCCGTAGAATGAGAGATAACGCGTGCGAACCCACTGGCGTGATGAGATGAGCTTGTCAGGATTTTATGTGGATCCTGCTCGGTCGCCGCCGAAAAGCCTCGGTCGTGTCCGAGCTATGGGGTTGGCGCATGGGTCACCAGTTGCGATGTCAGCGCGCACTTTTGAGGATAAAAAGCCTCTCTGGATGAACGGCTCAAAGTAGAAAGCATTAGGTAGAATATACACAACTCGATTTCGGAAGGCCAAAACAATCATGGGATCTGCCCAAAACACCCAGGACTCGGGTAAGGGAGGTGGAGAAACCTCAACCCACGCAGTTGTGCCAAATGCCAAAAATGAATCGATTCTGGTTCGTCTTCATATTATTTCTACTTTTGTTTGCATCAATCTAACGTAAGACTCGATAGATTGGCATGCGAGATGGGGTATCTGGGGAATTCAAGCTTGTCCCTCGCGCCGAAGCTGTTGTCTCGGTATTTGACTCAAACTTTCTCATCGGAGACGGCATTTGGGTACGACTTCTGGGCGCAGGTCTTTTAGCTTTGTGCTAATTTGATACAGGAAGGCATCCGCGCAAACAAAGGCCGGGTCCAATTCGCTCGTGATCACATCAACCGCCTTTATCAATCTGCAAAGGCCATGTATATGGATATGGGCATAACGAAGGCTGGACTCTTAGGCCTTATTCACAAGACTCTGGACGAAAATGAAATGGGAGAAGAAGAGCATGTCCACATTCGACTTGTTGTCAGCAGAGGACTAAAGTCAACGCCTTATCAAAATCCACATGTCAATATTGGCTTGCCGCTCATCGTTATTATTCCCGAGATCAAGGCCGTTGATCCGTCATCAAAAGCTCGAGGACTACGGCTCGCAACAACTTGGGTGCGCCGTGGCCCACCAGACGTCAAAGACGAGCAGTGGAATCACATTTCCAAAGCCACCGATGTCCAGGCCTGCATCAGCGCGAATGTCATGAATGTGGACGAAGCTCTGATGCTGGATCTGCGAGGGTTTGTTAAAACTTGCAACTCGGTAAATTTCTTCATTGTGCGCGGAAACGAGGTATGGGCACCCACCAAAGACAATCAGATGCAAGGTATTACTCGTCAAAGGACCATTGACGTTTGCCGAGAGAATGGAATACCTGTCCGAGAGCTGGACTTTACTCTAACCGAAGTTTATGGTGCCGATGAAGCTTTTTGCACTGGCACTTTCCCATCGCAGATTCACGTGGTGGAGGTCGATGGACGTTCCATTGGTGATGGAAAACGTGGAGCAGTCACCGAAAAGATTCAGCAGCTGTATTCAGAGCTTGTCAAAAGAGATGTACTTAGAACTAGGGAGGAGATTCTGGCTGAGGTTGAGGCACCTCGTAATCTGGATTTTCTAGGGACCAAATGTCGACTATAAGAAGTACATATTTACAGCGTAATGCATTAAATTAATGTTAGGTCTCCATTCTCAGCAATCAAATTTAGGAAAGTATTTGAGCAGCATTGTTGTTTACAATCTGCGACCCCTAGATCTAGGTAGCAAGATATTCGTGGTTATCCGACAGCAGAGGACTCGGGATAACTGTTCAATCGTTGCGTAGAGTCCGATCCGCGTTTACCCAAATAGGGCCGCAGTGAGGGTAAGCAGGCAATTAGAACACTCGTGCCACTGTTAAGTAAGCACAGTAATACTGGAATAGTGTTAGTCATCTGATGTTATTCAGAGGAAGATGCCGATCAACCGTCACATACAAGCTAAGTTAAACGCTCTCATGCCACCTGATCCGGTATGATTAAGTACAGCATATCGTATGATGCACATTGATATATTGATAAGACCCAGCGTGAAGACAGCGTACAATCCAGCCTGCAAAGCTACTTGAAGCTTCAGCTGCGGAACAATGAGCCATGGCAGACCAAACACTGTTCTAGTTAGCAACTGGCTGTAGCTTAGCTCTTGTCTACTCACCCATTATATCAGTCGAAAAGTGAAGACCCCAACTGATGTCATAAAATATGTCTTGGGATGAAGTTGGACAGGTGCTGAAATTAAGGTCCCTAGATGAAGTTGGTTAAAAAACAGCTTTTGGCATAAGGTAAGGCCAGTTACCAAGCAGAATGCACCGGAGTACAAATAAGAAACAAGATTATTATACTTATGAAATAGCACAAGACCACCAACACGATGACAGCCAGAAGTAAACGGCGGCGTTGAACCATAAAATCCGGGAAGACGTGCCAATATATGTCGAGCAGAGCAGCTTTACAGAGGTAAAAGCTTGTTAAGAGAGGTATATTGCTCAGCCATATTAGCTGTGGAAGTCTGTTATTAGCCTCGCGTCTGTCGTGTGCAAGCATGCGGGTCTTGTAAATCGCAAATACCTGGAGTACTAGTTCTAGATTATGAGGATTACTGGCGAGTGCCTGAGAGGCTGGTGTAACAGGCGGATCCAAAGCGCCAAGTTGGTAAAATTTAACAGTAAATGAGGTATACACAGTGCTTGAAATCCACGCGGTACAGATGAGAACGTCGCTTCGCGAAAGTGGACGCTTCTGGATCTTCAAACGCAGGTATAGACGGGCGAGAATTGCGGCTGCAGCAATGGAAATTACGAGCCAACTCGATACCTACAGTCTTCCGTCAACATTATTCATGGTGAATACTATCTATTCAAAGGTTTTTACCAAAATCGGAACCGGCCCAGGGTTCTGTATGCTCATAGCTACCAAGCTCGCTCAATGCACCAACCATGCTTGATGGTGAGCGCGGAGTTCACGAGGCTAATTTTGATATGGGCATGTGGCAGAATGATGTCAAGCTGAGGGCAACCTTGCGCAGGGAAGTGAAATTTATACGTCGCCCTGAACTGGAATTGCGTGGCTTGCCTTATGCCGAAATAGGAGAAGTGTCAACTCGCTTGGTTAGCTTCGATTTCTTCGGAATGTAGGAAGAATCTTGTCGCATTCCTCTGGTGCCATGATTATTTCAATGTATTTATGTAGCGGGATAAAAGGTGTATATGGGTATTTCGAAATTTTGTTTTACAGAAGGACTGGCGTTCGTGAAAGATTGCAATAGCAAAAGCTCTTCTGATCTATCAATGTAACGAAAATGGCGCAGAGAATCGTTACTGTGATATATCCAAGTTTAGCGACGGTAGACAATTTACAAGCATGTGAAATCAGCCACAAATCAGTGATAGATTGATACACACTTGCCATGTGTAGATCTAGTTGACCGAAAGGTTCAGAATATCACTCTCAAACTTTCGTTGCAATATTCGCCCCGCATTCGTCTTCTTGTCACTTACCGCTAGTATTGCGAAGATGAGTCGAATTGAAATGAAGTTCAGTTGTGAGAAAACATTAGGAGATATGCATAAACCTTGTACCAGTTTTATTTCAATTTTAAAAAAAGAACCAAAAGAGAGAAAAAAACTCGATATCTATGTGGTCTGAAACAGTCTTTTCTCCACAGAAACGGCAAACTCTTATTATCCCGCTACCGTGGCTCACCAAGTCTGGAGGCTGCGTCTCTAGTTAACCAAGGAGGAACTCGCTGCACTGAAAAAGAGCTCACCTTAGCATTCTTGCAAAACCTTGCCTCCTTTTTGTTTGCAAACTTCTTCAAAAGCTTGCGAGTTCAGCCCTACATCACAGTAGGAGTTGAACTTCCGCCAGCACCAACACGACTCCTTTCCGATGGCGTTGCAAACTTCTTTCGTTGCGTCAGCATCTTTGACGTCTGAAATTCGGCATTGGGATCCAATGTCAGAGCACGCTCTTACTCCAGCGATAAACCCGGAGATAAAAAGGAGGAATGATGAGAATTGCATGATGTTCAAAATGTAGATGTGTCTTTGTGATTTAATGCTGGGTGGTTTGTCGAGCTGGGTTGATGATGTTGTTGATCTGGGACATGGAGGGGAATGATGCTTCTATTTCATTTCTTATGGACCTCATTTGTCGGACAAGGTTATTCCAATCTGGAATCTTACTTGAAGACGTATATTCCAATGTATTACGTGTTGACATTCCGTCGATTCCCCAAAATCTCCTCCCTGGCTTTGCGGCAGCACCCGGTAAAAGTTTCGAAACGACAAAATAGCTTTAGGCACTCCCCAGCACCAAGGGAAGCCAGTAAGTTGAAGGTATTCTCTTACGCTTCGAGCTAAGCCACGGAGTAACATGTTAGTCAGCGGTGAAAGGTCAAATGAAGGTTATTTGACACCTGTGGATCCCGCCACGGGATCGCCGACGTTTTGAATAGCACTGCTTTCTGAATTCATCAACCTTGAGATGTGCAAGTAGAAATTTGGTAATGTTATATTTTTCTTTTACTTACAGCTCGCATAGGAAAATGAAGGACCTCTTTTGCATCTCTTTTCTTCTAAGCGCATCTCAGCACAGTGTGGATCACAATTTCACCAATTCCTGCATGTACCCAGCCAATTTATAAATAACTTCTGTAATATTTTTAACACAATCTAATAGCGATCACCAATCCAGAAGAAAATTTGATTGATCATACGTCATGGTGCAATACGAAGCCGCCATCATTCTCGCATTAGAGCGAGCAGCCACTAGATCGAATTGAAGCAGGACCATGCATTCCTTTCCCAGGATGTTTTCTTAATGGGATTGGAATTTTCTCCGATCGGATTTGTTGACTAAAATAAGGCCAGGTGCCGCCTATTCCGGTGGCTCAAGGTACGCTAGAGACTTTGCGTCCAACATTGTTTACATGTGGATATTGGAACTTATCCATGTCCGGATGCACCACGACCGCATATATATTCATGGAAACTTAGATTTTCCCACTTGCTACTTACTTGAATAATCAGGTAAGATGTTGCCAGTGGTTCGTCCAATCAAAACCTTGCTCCTGCAACGCTGGTGTGTGCGGGTTAATTGGCTGTTGATTTTCCACCGCAGCAAAATAGCCCGTTGGGCATTCCAAAAACCACATTTGTGGCTGATTTTCATAGAATGCATCGAATTTTATATCCAGAGCATCCTTCAGGCTTCTTACCCGATCTCCGGGGTGCAATGCTTCCCATGGGTGCGTGCACCCTCTTTTCTCGCACGTCTTCAGCACCATAATCAAGGCATTGAGTCGGGTGAATATCTGGTCCAGAGGTCGCCCTGCAATCCGATATTGCGAAGCATAATTTTCAGGGTCTACTAGATTCTTTGTTTGGTATTGATCCGACTACGAATGTTAGCACGATTTATCTCACAAATTTGATGATTAGACCCACCTTGAGGTCAAAGAATTCTGTTTCATTAGTACACCAAACCGAATAATACAAGCTGTATTCTTCAGAAACGATTCTAAGGCCTTTGTATGTGTTGTTGGGATAAATGTTTTCCCAAACACCGGCCTCTCTGTGCTTGTCGCTGCGGCCTCCGTTGAGGCCCTCGGGAACCGCCTGGACAGATTAGAATGGGGTTCGCGTGTAAGGGTGGCAAAACTTACCGCTCCCCAGTATTCTATATTCACGTGCTCCTGTCTCTCAGTTGGGCCAATGGGGGCATGCAGAGGCATTGCTGTCCCGTCAAGTTCCTTACGGATGCCAGCAATCTCGAGCAGCGTGGAACTGACATCCGTGTGAGTTGTTACAGCGTCAATGGTGCCTTGGCGCGAAATTCCCGGACCACGAATGAAAAACGGAATGTGAATGTCGGTATCTCCAAATCCAGTCAGCCTTTTGTCTGCATCGACCAAAACCTACTTACCATATCCACATTCCTTGCCTGGGTGCATCCGATGCTGGCTGATGTGATAGCCATTATCAGTGGTATAAAATATGTACGTGTTCTCAAGTTCGCCCGATTTTTCAAGTTTCTCAATGAGCTCAGCCAGCATTTCATCCACAGATTGAAGAGCTCGTAGTCTTTGGCGCTGGTAGTGGTCATTATACCGAAGAACGGAATCATTTAGCGGAGCAAGACCTCTAACCCAGCTTGCGCCTCCGCTAATGGCAGCATTGAAGCTCTCATCGCGAGGTATCTTGTAGCTTTGAAAGAGGTGCTCATGCCTGGGTGCAGCCTTGGGCTCCTCAAGATAGGATATATCACTTTCTACATCAATGACCCAGTTGGAGTGTGGCGCAATAGGAGATACAGTGAGAAAGAATGGTTGTTCTTCTTTCAAGGCCTCGTCCAACCAAGCATTGGCTTTTTGCGAAACGATATCGGTCGAGTATTGGCCTGCATAGCTCACTGGCTCTTCGCCATTGTGTGTGATTTTTGCATTCCAATACTGATAAGTGTAGGGGTCGAGCAAAAAGTCGGATCCGTTAAAGCCCCGAGCAAAGGGGCGATTAAAATTGTCCACAGAGTGGAAATTCCACAATTTGCCGACGTAGTAAGTGTTGAAGCCAGCTTCTTGCATCCACAAAAAGAGGTTATCGTCGTTGATTCCTTGGTCAACCACCTTTGGGTATCCGCCATGTGGAGGTGATACATTTGTCACGTTGTGATTGTGAGCGGCCTTGCCTGTCCACAGAGAGGCTCTAGAGGGGCAGCACAATGCAACGGTGCAATAATGCTGATTGTAGGTGGTACCCTCGTTGACAATTAAATCCTGTTACAACTTTAGCCAAGCGCAATTCACGTCATAGAATCACTCCTGACCTTTAGATGCGGCATATGGTCAACACTTTCCATATGCAGGTCCTGATCATCTGTCAAGATGAAGAGGATGTTTGGCCGTCGGCATGATGCCAACTGGCCAAGCAGTAGTAACGCTGTGGCCCAACGCAACATGATTGATATTGGAATTTCCGATAAAGCTGTACTCTAATCAGTGACAATTAATGGCCTTCCGATTCAAATCTGAGCCTGCGTGATATTATTATTCACCAATGGACGCATGTGGGTCATCACTGTCCGATGGCCGACGCAGAATTCCCGATGGCCGATGGGCCTGCGCACTGAGCCCTCATCCCAATCCTTCGGATTAGTCACTTCCCACACGTCTTTTTTGATAGATACGTTTTCTTATTGTCAAGCTAAGAGAAACCGATTCATGGGGCCAAACATGCTTTTACACGCTATTTGAATGGGACTGTTGGGATTTGGTTTCTGGATCACCAAGTTGCGCCTGCGGCTTGTGCTTTCCCAAATGATTGAATGGCTACGTAGCTATATTATGTCACAGTAGGCTACTAATATAAAATCATCGATCTCAAAAAAGCCCGCTTCGCCATTAAAGTTGCTTGGGTAGATTGGCCGTGATATCTGGTCGCCGCGAGTGGCAGGTCGGGGTGGGTGTGATTGCGCCGTATTAGATCAGTGTGCTGCTGGGTCGAATTTATCGACTTGGTGAACTGAGCCAGATCGAAATTCAAGGCCGAATAGAAATTTATGCACCGAAAAATGAAAGGCGCAAGCAATCATGGCCCACATGGATTACGAAGCTTTGCAACCCTTCGCACTCGTGACCGAGCAGCCGTATCCTATGCACCCACCAAAAAAACACCCAGGCAAGGCGGCTTGCTTTAGTCGTAAAATGCGATTCTCTTGGGGACGAATAAAAATCTCCATTTCACACATACCTATATTCACAATTGCCGTGACTGTCCCCACTCAATACGCCAACTAGCCGCCAATTGGACCAGCCTTTGCTACATTCATCATGTGTGATTTCAGCTCTCTCCGCTAATCCTCGCTCGTGGACGATAGCTCAAGCCACACAAGGCCGAGACCAAGGTCTTCTTCCGCAAACTTGGCAAACATCATCCTAGTTCCAGACGAGCGTAGCAATTGATGCTGCAGGGTCCAAATGGGAATTTGCATCATCAAATGACCTCTCATGTGACACGCACTTCTCCAATCGTTGGGTCTATTGCCAAAGTGCGGTTACCATAGTTTATAGCTGAACGCCCAGCCAATTAGTTAGTTCCTCACCCTCGTCGGCAGTTCGAAAACCCTAAATGTTTATTTCTGGATTCCTCAACATGAAGGATTTCTGGCTCGTTCCTACTACTCTATGAGTGATTCTGCATACAAAACTGCCCAACGCTGTGCTCTTTGCTGATTTGACGGAGAAGGCGGAGCTTGCACGCAACATGACCAGTTGCTTAACATGCAAATGCCTCACCCAGACAAAATTCTCTCTTTTTTAGATCTAAGCTAGAGGACGCCATTTGAGTCAGCCTTTGAGGCTATACGACAGGAATTCGCCTATACGTAACACGCTTAAAAGTGGCTGCATATTGGCGGCTTACTGGCTGAACTATTTTGGACACGAATCCCGATGCGCACCGGTTTTCATTCAGGTCGTCCAATGAGATTTGGAATGCAGAAGTTAAGCAGAAAGCGCGGCAAATGGTAAATGCCATGAGAGTCCATACTTTCAGCCCTAAGTATAAATAGTTCAATGGCTCGATTCTTCAAAATTAACCTTAATTCGTACTCAATTCTGGTAGCGCCGTCTGCATTATTTTCGACTTTCCACTTAAAAAATATCATGCCTGCCTGCAACAAAATGGAGGATATTTACATGTGCACCCAAACAGGTGGTTCCAAGCGCGCTCCCCATCCAGGCAAGAGTAACGGCACGGGCGGTCAAGGGCAGCCGCCGCGTCTCGGTCTCGTTCTATCGAACGAATACCGGTGGGAAAACGGTCAAACTATCCGCATCAAATTTTTCAACGATGTTTCTGAAAAGGCGAAAGATAAAATCCGCCGATACGCCAGCCAGTGGACGCAGTATGCCAACTTGAGTTTCGTCTGGGTCGACAAGGAACCCAGCGACATCAGAATCCTCGTCGACGGCAGCGGCAGGGCCTTTTCCAACTTGGGCATTGCTGCCCAGCAAATGCCTTCTTGGCAAGACACCATGGTCCTTGGTCGGGTCACTGACAACGACACCGAAGAGCGAATTGCAAGGACGGTGCTTCACGAGTTTGGCCATGCACTCGGCTGCATTCATGAGCACCTGAGTCCAAATGCCGGTATCCAATGGAACAAAGAGGCCGCCTACGAGTGGTTTATGGCAAATAACAGTGGCTGGACTCGAGATGATGTTGACAGCAACGTCTTTGAAATGGCCGATGTTTCAACCACTCAGTTCTCAAAGTTTGATCCTGATTCCATCATGATCTATTCCATCCCAGCCTCCATCACACTCAACAACTACTCGGTCGCCTGGAACACAAAGCTCTCATTCATGGATATAAATTATATTATGCAGGTCTACCCAGGCCGCAATGACCCAACCACCTTCAGTACCGTCGACATTCGAACTTGGGACCAGAAATGGCATGATAACTGGAAGACCAAAAAATTCGAGTATTCTCTGAACCGCCCAAACTTCGTCACTGGCTTGAACTACTTGGACATTGGAAATGACTTTAACCCTCGTGTCAAGACTTGGGTGGACAATATCCAAAGCACTTCTGCCGACGTCCACGTCAATTCCTGGGCCGACACGTCCTTTTACGGCGCAGGCTGCACTTGGTTCCGAGCAGCCGCCGACGATCCGGACTTTCAGATGGGGCAGTTTGGCACCGACGAGGACCACCCGTGGCACCAACCGCGGTTGGATACCGCCCGAAGGATCAACTTCTCCAAGCCCTTTGCCAAACCGCCCAAGGTCGTCGTTTGGCTAAACGGCTTTGACATGGTAAAGGACAAGAACTATCGGGTCAGCGCTTCAGCGACGGACGTTGACCAATCAGGCTTCACAATTCATCTTAGCACCTGGTCTGATACATTGCTGTACGGAGCCAAGGCATCTTGGATCGCGTACCCATCCGATAAACCAAATATTGCAAGTGGAAAATTCTCTATCGCAGACATCCGGCCGACCGACAAGCCGCAGGATAGAAATGGTGGGTGGGTCAACTTTCCAAAAGATTTGTTCTTCAGGGCACCCAACGTTCTGGTTGCCTATAACAGCTTGGATGTTGACTGTAAGGCACCTCTCCGGGCCAAGTTGTGGGTCGAAAACATAACCGACAAGAGTATGGATTGGCATATTTTTAGTTGGGTAGATACCGTTTTGTACTCGGCCGGTGCCTCGTGGATTGCATTTACTTAAAGATCCGTTCTTCCACTCAATATGTTGCACGAGAGCTGCCCACTCTATTCTCTGAATTGATCGAGTATAAATTCCATTCTAGATATTTTCAGACGCAGTGAGGCCTGGGTGAAATGCCAAAGAGGCAATTTACAATTTTAATTTTGAAAACAATTGCACTTCGCGCGAGCGCTCTGGGAGATGATGATGGATTGGATCCCAATTGCAACATGAGCCCCTGACACTTGTTTCGGTGCGCGGGTGGGTCGTAGCCATCCGATCGCCGAACACAACTTTCCGATCGCCGAAGCGTCAGGCCGATGCATCGGATTGACGAATACACGTACGTATTTTTTCGGCTAGCCAGATGCGCCAAGTGAAGAGAAAATATGGAAGTGCATTGTGCTAGTCTAGTTTTAAATGAATCAAACTGAGAGCCGAGAAATCGCGCTGTGTAAATTGGAGGCGCATGCATTCTAGTGCACCGATAGTCCGTCTAGTTTACTGAGAGATTTGCAAATATTGTCCAACCAGCTCCGGCACCATGACGCTCCGAAGCGAAACCTATGCCGTGGAAGCGGACGAAACAGCCCCGTTACTGAGTACCCAGACAGCTGATGGTAGACGAATGCAAATTGTGCACAACGCACCTTGCTAACGGCTCTTGGTAGATGATTCTCCAAAACAAGGCGACAATGTGTCCACCGTGGTTGTGTGGATGGTATTTCCCATTCTCCTTGCAGGTATTGCCATTTTTTCCCGTACGACATACCAGTAATGGAACTAAAATTATGATAGGGATTTTCTTGTCAAACGCTGTTTCATCCGTTGTCATCGCCACAAATCAACAAATATCCTCTGAATTTGATGCTTTGGCATCCGCCGCGTGGCTTTTGACAGCCTACACCCTGGCACAGTCGGCGAGCCAGCCTTTGGTAGGGAGACCTGTTTTGGTAGTCTCAATTGCTAACTCGGACTAGTATGGCAAGCTGAGTGACATATACGGGAGAAGAAATTGCCTCATCTTTTGCTGGACAGTGTTTGGATTAGGTTGTTTGCTTGTGTAAGGGTTCTTTTCCCTTGTTTCTCTGCAGTAATAACACATTCAGGGCTCTTGGGAAGGCATATTGGCATGTGATTCTCGGGCGCGCTATCAGCGGTGTAGGCAGCGCAGGCAAGATTGCATTGACATCCATTGTAGTTGCTGGTAGGAAATTCCGTCAAGCAACATGATACCAAGGCTAAAATGCTCTAGATCTTGTTCCGCTGCGGCAAGTGGCAAAGTACCGTGCCTACGTCAACTTGACCGCAACCATCGCACGCTCAATTGGAGGACCTATCGGCGGATGGTTGGCTGGGAGCGTAGGTTGGCGCTGGTACGTGGATGCAGCACGAAGTGTAGAACGTCAACTAATCCGACAGGTGCTTTGTCGTCCAATTTCCAGTGGCTCTCATCGGATTAGCTCTGGTCCTTTGGAAACTACCAGAGCCTACCCGAATTAATTCACAGTCGGAACTCGAAAGTGAAACCAGTGAATCCAAGCTGACCAGGGTTGACTTTGCAGGAGCAACCACCTTGGTCAGCACAATTCTTTCTGGGCTCTTGGCTCTAGATCTCGCAGCAAAGCAGGGTCTCACTGTGGCTTCTATCGGGTTTGCAGCAACGTTTATCATCTTTTTAGTCTTTTTCATCCGCATAGAAAAGAGCTGTGCCAAGGAACCAATTTTACCTCTGGATCTGGTCTCCAGGAAGGATGTTTTGCAATCTTACCTGATTGTGGGTTTTCAATCGGCAGGACAGTTTGGTGTTAGTAACAAAACGTATTCCGAATCATTGGACTTCAACTGAATATTGCAGCTTCTGTATTCCATCCCCATTTACTTTCAGGTTGTGGGGCGAGAGTCGATATCGTCAGCAGGCACAAGAATTGTCCCAGTGGTTGTTGGCAATGCTCTGGGTACAATTTTAAGCGGCAAGCTGATTACAAAGTTTAAAAGGTACAAAACCTTGACGGCGTTTGGAAATTTAGCAGGAATCACTGGGTTCACGCTCATTTTGCTTCGCTGGCATGGAAATATCGGCTGGTTTGAGTCGTTGTTTGTAGCCTTGCCGGGTACGGGGATGGGCATTATCCAATCTGCAACATTCATTCATCTGGCAGCCAGCCTAGATCATTCGGAAATTGCAATTGCAAGTTCGGTATGGTTTGTTGGACAAAATCTAGGCGTGCTTCTTGGTGCCAGCCTGTCCACCAGTTTGATCAACCATGTGCTCAGAATAAGATTAGAGGTTCTGTTGGCAGGCCTTGGCAACAAAGATGAGGTAAGAGATTTTTCTTTTCTGTTTTTCTTTTATAGGCATTAGCTAACCTCTGCAGATCATCCAACATGTTACGGAAAACGCGGGGTATGTCACCAAGCTGCCAGATGCTACAAGAGATTTAGTCTCAAGAGCATACGTAACATCTCTACTTTCCTCGCATAGTGAGTTTGAATGCTTTTGCATCACTTCCACAGCCTATAAGCTAATTCCTTACAGTTTTGTCCATGGGATTTGTTATAGTAGCCTTGATCTTCACCATCAGCATGAAGGAAAAACCACTGTAATTCATTTAATGGAGCTAGAGATCTAGGGTAGGGGCTCTTGGGAAATGTTATCCGAAACAATTGTGGAGCAGTCTGCGAGTGTTTTGCAAGACTCGCCATTCAAGGCTGCGTCACCTAGATAAGTAATGTGTGATGCGTTAAGACTAGGATAGAAACCCAAGCCGTGTACCCATACTACAGAAATATTTCGTCTTTTGAAGCATATTTCCGTGCGACCACCTTGACTGGCTGTGAATATTGCAAGTAGAATTGACAGGGGTGCCAAGCACGCCATCCAAGCTAAACCTAGCGTAATGACCAGCGTCACAACCGTAGACACGTCGCTTGGAACACTGCATTGTGTAAATATTTGCTGGTTGTGAGTAGCGACCGCCCCCGATGGAATCTGCCGGGATACAGAAACAAAGGAAGTCTACTATCAAGGCATGTCTCCGCTGTCATAGGCGCAAGCAGCGATGCGTAGGCTTTCCCGCATGCACAAATTGCCGCGCGGCCAGCATTCCCTGCAGTCGCGACTCCACCCCCTCGATGCGACGTTTGGCTGGACTGTCTAAAGAGGACCTCATCAACAAGATTGAAGCACTCGAGCGAAGGTTGTCGACTGCGGAGACGAGCGAGAATAATGCTCAGCCATCACCATCACAGTTGGTTGGACGTCGGCTGTCTATTGTTTCAACTTCATCTGCTTTCTCAGCTCGGGGAAGGGGAAATGACGAAACCCCATTTGATTGTCTTGACGTGGATGACCAAGTAATCGAAAATGAACAAGCTTTTCCAGAACCTGCCTATCCCATCGACGAACAGGATACTAGAATTGCCGAAACAGATGAACAGCAATTAGCCGAACAGAAGAACAGCCCGGCTGTCCATACCGGTATTGACGAAGCTATCGGCCATGATCTGCTAGCTACCTACCTGGAAAGCTTGCATCGGCGTGTTCCCTTTTGCGACTATGCACAGCTTCTTGCGTCCCTACGCGAGCAGACAGAAGACCGAAAAATGGCGCTGTTCCGCCTTTATATGGCATGTGCTATTGGCGCGGCAATCAGACAACTGACCGGCACATGTGCATCACTCCACGCCGACAGATATTTCGCCAAAGCTTGCGAAATAAGAGAATCCATGGACAAGTCAAACCTGACAGAAGAAGCAGAAGTATTACTGTGGAAGGTTCTATATCAGCTCCGTTCTTCGTTCTCGTCTGATGTCTGGTACACAATTGGCCTGGCTGTCAGAACAGCAGTCGAAGCAGGTCTTCATCGAAAGCATTCGTACACACATTTAAATGCCACAGAGGCCAACACCCGACGTTGCTTATTTTGGGCAGTCTATGTAATTGAGAGGAACGTTTGCTGGGCAATGAAGCGTCCTTTCAGCCTGGCTGACCAGGATATTGATACTGACCTTCCATTGCCACCTCTGGACCAAACAGAGTCAGATGGTTTAGGTGACAACCAGAGACCTGTGGATTATAACGTGTTTATTGCGACAATACGACTCAGCCGTCTTAATTCCCAAGCCTACGGCCAGATATATCGCGTTGATCAATCGTTCTGCAGAGAGCAAATTCCATTACTTCTGGACAAGATTCGACATTTTGAGTCATCGTTACCAGAGTGCAGTGCAGCAGATGATGATTTCCTCCGGCTTCATACCAAAAATGCAATCAGAATCGTCGTTGAGCCGTTGCTCAGCAGCTTTGACCCATCAGATCCTTTGATCACGACGTGTCTGGAGGCGTGTGGTAGTGTCTGTCAGCTTTTTAAGCGGCTTAGACTGAACAGGAGTCTTGGGTACTCTTTCACAATGCTCAACTCGGTATTTGTTGCTGGCTTGACAATTTGGTAAGAATGAAGAGATCAAGACTTTGGACAATAGCTGATCTGTAATAGCTACATCGTTTTCAAGCACCCGAAGCTTTGGACTCCAGCTCGGTCAAATCATCTCCGCGCTTGCTCGTCGACGCTGTTTGCGGCAGCGGAGAGGAATAATGCCGTGCGAAAGTATTGTGATGTCCTAGAGACAATCATCGATGCAGTCATGGACCATGTGGAGCAAATGACAAATTCTGACACGTTGGGCGGCGAAAGCTTTCAGAGTCCAGCTGGTTCTGGTGATGCTTCGAGTCCCCAGGAGGCATTTGAGAAACTAGGCAACACGTTGCGCGAATCAAATTTTGAATTCCCCTCCCAGTCTTACCCGAGCTACCGCATTAAATCCAATGAGGCCTGCAATACTTTAACGCCAAGCCTACAATTACCAGGCATGCCTCTTGAAGGGTTGTTGGAGCATGGTCAATGGAATGTGTTGGACTTTTTTGAAAGTTTTAATCAAGATGCCATGGTATCAACGGATCAATATTGAGTGCAAATTAGCTTTATGCATGCCTTATTGTGAGCGCGACAGAATATTGATGTTTGTTGATTTCCACATACGTCTAGCTCCAGCTTGTCAGGCCAGTATCTACATAAAAAAAGGGAAAGACTTTGGACCCGAGAATATGAACTCGTGTAAAGTAACACAATAAATTGGCTTGAGAAATAGTGGGCTTATTTTCTCTAATATGATTGGCCCATTCCGGATTACGTGCTAAACCAAGTTGCTGTCGCCATTACCCCAAATAATTTATCCCTTGGCCGCATTGTCGGCCATCGGAAATGAATACATTCGAGTCCTACGACCGAAGAGAAATGCCGAGCGGGGAAACCACCAAGCTAACCATTTTGTGCCGACCTAAGAGGGAAGCATCACACTATACATCAATGTTACATGTAGGGAATTATAGGTGGTTTCTTATACCAACCACAATACAATTTCAATTTTAATTACTATCCCCACCAGACCTTTCTAAAAGTCAACCAGACTTCCATTATGCCACCTACTCTGAAAGCACCTGCAACCACTATTCAACCGCACGCTCACCATGATTCTGAAAAGATGGCTAACGAAAAAACGCCATCTGAAGAATTGATTGTTTCAGAATGGTCAGCAGAGTCAGAGAAGAAACTGAGAAGAAAGTGAGCAATTCAGTATCGCAGAAAGAACCCAGTCTGACGGCACAGGCTCGACTTTACAATACTCCCTCTTCTGATGCTCGGCTTATTTGCGCTCCAACTCGACAAGGGCAATGTTTCGTATGCGATGACGACGAGCTTTACCAAGGACCTCGGCATCAGCACCAACAACGTCAACTACGGCAACCAACTGATGCTGGCGGGAATTGTGATATTCGAAATACCCTTCAACATGGTGCTGTCGAGGATCGGACCGGCCAAGTGGTTGACGGTTCAGGTCTTCGCGTGGGGCACCATTGCGACTGCGCAAACGGCAATCAAGGACCTGTCTGGATTTTACGCCACGAGATTTCTGCTCGGAATGTGGGAGGCTGGCTATCTCGCGGCGTCTCTGACCATCCTCGCATCCTTCTACACTAGGAGGGAGATGGCCATGAGAGTCACGCTCGTGTATATTGGCAACTACTTTTCAGCCGGGCTCGGGGGGTTGATTGCCGGGGCCATCTTTCACATTCCAGAGTCTAGCGGGCTAAAGAAGTGGCAGGCAAGTCAACCAGCACATGCCCCCATTGTGGATTGCGTCTATACTAACTACGACGTTCCAGTGGCTCTTCCTCATTGACGGCCTTTTCACGCTTGCGATTGGGCTTTTGTTCATACTCCTGATGCCAAGGTCCACCTCCAACACGGCTCCGCTCTGTGGTCTCAGTAGCCTTGACCTTTTCAACGGTGACGAGCGTCGCTTGATGGTCAATAGAGTCATCTTGGACGATCCACGAAAGGCAGTTGGCCTCTCCAGCATCGGGCTCAAAAAGGTCATGCGCGTTTTGTTGACAAACTTTCGCATCTGGGGTCACTTTTCCATCAATCTCATTTCCTTGACACCAAAAGGAGGACTGGCGACGTATGCGCCGACGATTATAAAAAACCTGGGGTTTAGCTCCATCACGGCCAGCAACCTGTCGTCGGTCAGCAACTTTGGAGTTTGCATCTTTGCCATTGCTGTGGCGTGGATAAGCGACAAGACGTCGATGCGCGGACCGCTGTGCCTCTTGTGCGGCATCTACTCGCTCGTTTTCGCGGGGGTGCAGTATGCCGTTGTCCGAAGCAAAGACGCGTGGCTCAAGTATGCCATCTTGACCGTTTTCAATTCTGGGACGGCGGTTGCGCAGGGAATCAACGACGCGTGGTTCAGCGTCAACACGCCGGACGCGCAGGAAAGGTGCATCGGGCTGGCGCTGGCAGTGGCGGGCTCGAACCTGGGAGGGCTGTCGGGGCAAAATATTTTTGTGAAGAGCGATGGGCCGTACTACCACAACGGGTTCCTGAAAATCCTGTGCATCTATGGGGCGAGCATTGTGACTGTGGCAGGCATGATGCTGTACTACTGGCATCAAAATAGGCTGCTGGCCAAGGGAAGCGATGATGTGGTGTCGGATGCTGGGGCCGAGGTGGTGGCAGGTGATGGCGGAGGTGTCAAGGTCAAGAATCAGCTGTAGATGAGACATGTAAGCCGGAGCGCTCCGCATTTGCTGGCGTCGTGAGGGGAGTGTGCATAAGGCAGCGTGCCCCACTCGTTTAGAAGCCGTCCCTGTCCCACAGCTGGGGTGGGGCGGATCCCACCATGTTAGATAGCCGCCGCTTGGCTTCCCATCCTGAGAGACCGAGGAGCAAATTGATGGGTATGCTGAACATTTAGCAATGCCATTTCATCTGTCGTCAGATCCAAAATTGAACGGTGCTACTTGGATTCTGCCGCGCCCCGCATTGTCCGCAAGGGTTTTCCATCCCGCAACCTCCATCGCCTGGCAGTTCAAGCCGTTGACTTCTACAAACAGGCTGGGAGCGACCGCGCTCGCCACCATTGGCTCAAGCAATTGACCTCTATCCAATGCCAAATTCTGGCGGAGAAAAACCGACAATTTTGGAATCACGTCGCAAAGAGAACCGCCCACCCCCGAGGCTTGCACCGACTGGCTCGAGCAGCGAAGCGCTGGTGTCAACCAAAGCCTCAGCCTCACATGCCCGACCTTGAGGCCAACGACCGTGTCTATCGAACTGGCCCAGAAAAGGCGGGGTGCGTTAGAGACACGCTGTGGCCCAGCGTCAGCGACGAGCCTCCCTCAGACCCTCTGCAGTGCCCCTGCCTTGACCCGTATCGATTCCAATTCTCCCTGTCGAATGAGCTTGATGATGAAATGGTTTTCAAGCTGATCAAAAGGTTGAAGAGGAAGAAAGCCGTGGGCCCCGGTGGAATTGCAAATGAGGCCCTGAAGTGGGCTCAGCACGTCGTGACCCCGTATCTCGCACATCTATTTCGTCCATGTCTCAAGTTGGGCCATTATCCCCGTGTCTTCAAACGAGCCAATAAGATACTCATCAAAAAGGTGGGCAAGAATAAGCTCCCAAGCGATCCAAGAAGCTGGAGGCCGATCGCCATATTGCCTAATGTCAGCAAGATCCTGGAGAAGATCGTCTCCATGCTCTTGACAACTCTGGTCGCCAAGGAATCTCTTCTTCACGAACATCAGTTTGGATTCGCAGGTAGATGCACCACCAAGGCCCTTCGGTTCCTCCTCAACCCAATCTACAGAGCCTGGGCCATTCGTGGGAGAGACAAAAAGCTGCTGGCTACTCTACTTGGTCTCGACATGACGGGTGCCTACGATCGCGTCAATCGCGCCAAGCTCCTCGACACGCTGGTTGCAATAGGCATCCCAGACTGGATGATCAGATTCATATGGTCATTTCTATCCGAACGGCGCACGACGCTCACCATGCCGGGGTACACGTCGGAAGAATTTTGGGTCAACGTCGGCATCCCGCAAGGAAGCCCGCTCTCTCCGATTCTCTTTGTGATCTTCATCGCACCTCTGATCGAAGTGCTCAACAAGCTCAGCCCGAATGCCTATGTTTTGGTATTTGCCTACGTTGACGACACCTACATCCTGGTCATATCACGCAGTTACGACACCAACTGCCAAGTGCTCGAGCATTATCACCAAAAAGCGATAGAATGGGCCGAACCAAACGGAGTGGCGTTCAATGCGTTGAAATATGATGTAATGCACTTTCGATCGCAAAATCGCGGGGACAGGTGCATGCTGCTTCCGTGCATCGCCGGACTTGAGGGCCAGGAGGATCAGCCAAAAACAACCATGGAAATCCTTGGTGTTGTCGTTGACCAGAATTTACGGTGGGCATCACATATTCAAGAGGTAAGAACCTGTTGAGAGTCTCCCCGTTTGAACCTTATTCTAACCAGGCTTACCTAGATTCATAAAAAGGTCCAACGGGCAATGAGGTACGTGTGCCGTATTTCAACGGCAAATCAAGGCCTGTCGCTCCACAACGCCAGGAAGGTGTACGTGACCAAAATTCGCCCCATTATCAGCTACGCTTGCGGAGCTTGGTTTATCCATGGGGCAGACGAAGACCTCAAGTGGAGGATAACGGTGGCCGATATGGGACAACTCATGACTATACAGTATGAGTGCCTCAGACGTCTGTCTGGCGCAATGCAAAGGACATCCCAGATATGTGTGGAAAAAGAGTTTTACGTCGACAACATCAACGTCTTCCTTGAGCGGCGAGCCATGCTGCACCGCGCGTGCAGCCTGGATTCCCGATTCAGCTCCATGCTGGAGGAGAACAGAAACAGGATCAATTCCCGGGTCAAGCACTTTGCCCATCCGTACTATCGGCTGGACCATATCGCGAGAGAATTCAGGGATTGGGTCAAGCTCGTCGAACTTACCCCTACTTTGAACCGAGCTGCCGTGGCTGCAAGATGGCAAGGCGCGCAAAAATGGAAAAAGGTCTTGCCCTTGTTTGTTTGGGCCTCTGCTCACCGGCATAGCTCCCGGCTGTGGGAAAGTTACACAGCGAGAAAATTCGAGGGGACGGTCAAGGGCCGTGCCAACCGCGTTCTGTTCGAGGGCTGGGGGGCTGAGGCCCTGGAAATCTACAAGGGCTTGACGAGAGCCCAGAGCACCATGCTCCTGCGATGCAGGACGGGCGTCATTGGCCTCAACGCGTACCTGTATTCAATCAAAACCCCAAACAAACCCGTGAGTCTTTTTCCATCGTGGCGGCCTCGCGGTGCATCGTCAATCTCACACCGGAACAGCTCACATCGGGCCAGTGCGAATGCGGCAAAGGCTTGCAGACGCCCGAGCACATGTTTATGAACTGCGGGAACCTAGACGAGGAGCGCAAGGAATTGCGACGGCAAGTAGGTGGCATCCTGAATTACCCCTCCCTACTAACAAAACACGGCGCCATTGCCGCGGATTGGGCCATTGCCCACTTTGGCATCAGCTTGGTCCCGAGCAATGCCAATCAGCAATCTTCTTAGTGTGACGGACGTACAAGGTCCGAAAGTTCCCCTCCCTCAAAAACAGAAAAAGCAAGAAAAAAACAGGAGGGGAGGTACTGTGTGATGCAATTGTGTGATGAAATCGTAAGTGACTTCCCCACCCGTCTTTTATCCAAGGAATGATGCACTAAATCATGAATAAGAAACCCGAGATGTATTAATTTTTAGTCTATCCGAACGCCAATCTTCTGCCAAAAAAAAAAGCCCGATCTTTCCAAGTAGGTGTGCTTCACTCTTTTCGTTGCGTGGGGGGGACGGGGCTTACACTTTCTTTTTTGGAGACAGCCGTTTGACCCCCACAACGTCGGTATGCCGACTTGGATAAAGTCTCTGTTACTCGCAATTCAATCCAGGCTAACCATTACTCGAGACAGCCTATCCTTTCCATCGTCCCCTCCACGTTAGTATGTCTTTTTGCTCGAGGTTTTCGCAGCCGGCAGACGAGAGCGAGGCTAACTGTGTTTGGAGCAAGCCCTCCCTCATCCTCCACCCGCGCCACGTCTCATTGTCGGTATGTCATTCGAACCAAAGAATTCCCGTTTACTAACAAGGCAGGCGAAGGTGCGTCGGATCTTGCCGTTAGTTGCGCATTTGCATGCTTTTTAAAAATTCCCGGCTGTACACTAACCGCTTTCAAAGACTATGAGTTGGCCTCGACCGACCTCTTGATCGCAAGGAGCTGGTGGATCCACAGCGTCGAGTTATGCTGTGGATTGCTGTAAGTATCCTACAAAAGCATACTTAAAATTATTCTCATCATAGTAGGCTTCGCATGCCGGAAAGAAATTGGGCCTCTTGTTGTGTGGGCCTCCGGGCTGTGCGTAGCTTTTGTTGGAGTATCTGGAGGGCTGCTCGTTCCTGTTGGATGAAGTTGATTTCATCATCGGATATCCCAGATTCCAAGAGAGCTATGCATCCCAAGATCGTAAGATTCACAAGATCTAGATCATTGAGAAAGGGACCGGGCATTGCAAAAGGCAGCAGCATATTCAAGTTATCTTGAATAAAGTTCTGTAGCCTAATGCTAGGTTGTACGCCACGTTCGAGATTTTGATATTGTGATTCGTACATTTGGATTACCCAATTGGGGTGTGTTCCAATGTGCAGTACAATGCGGTTGAACTGTGAGCAATATCAAAACTCGGTTGGATCTATCTCAAATATCATAATGACACCATGGAACTTGATAGCCATCTTGTTCGTGTTGATCTGTAAGTATGCAATTTTCTCAAACCGATCTAAGCGACAGTATTTTACATTCAAGGCAAAGCAATGAACGATAGCTAATAGAATAGTCCAGTGGGTGGGGGGTGTGTATGTGAGTATCTGGTCTTCCAGGTGTGAGGACAAGCCATGCAATTTGATCTGAAAGCAACTGACAAGTAATCCAGGCGGCTTGGCAGGGATGTGAGTATGTGCCCTTCCCACCCACAAATTCCGACCGTATTGGTACTCATACTGACCGCCGCAATGTCAAGGAGTGGCAGCGATGGGTATGTTAATTTACGAATTTTAATATCATAAATAGCGCTGGTCAAGAGTGGACAACAGTAACTGACAAATGTTGAGCAGATGTGCAAGGATGTGGATGATGATGGTGAGAGAAAGAGGCTAGGCTGGTCTTGGTAAAAAACGTTTATTTCTGGTTATCTTGGCATCATTAGCGCTGACTTTGAGTTATCCCAGGCGGGCATTTTATGTTGGGGGTCATATTCAAGGTTTTCTAAAAAGGTATATCTCCGTTGGATCGTATGAGAATATTGGAGATACTTTGTGTAAAAGGCTACAAGGGTATTGTTGCCTAGCTGTTAGGTTTACTGTGTAGAGCTTATTGTGTTGACTTGGGCCACCTTCTGGACCTCAAGGTTACTAATCATAAAATAAAAATGCGAATACCCCGCAAAAAAAACTTTCGTTGCCACGCGGGATTGAGTGTTGCTGCCTGTGCTGCTGCCTGTGCTGCTGCCTGTAGATAACTGTGGCTGGTGGGTGGCGAGAGAAAAGCTAAATCGAGCCTTGTATTTATAGAAGCCCATCCCCGCACTTCCCATGTCTACCCTTCCTTCATCCTTCGCCACTTCGCGTCCACGACCACAGTCTCTCACTAGACCTACAACTACCCACATTGCATCCGTCCTTGCTTGGCACCATGACTTCTCCGGCATTTATGGTCATGCCTGCTGAGATTCGGGCCATGATCTACAAGGAGTACTTTCGCACCGAAGGGGGCTACGTCTTCGACTTTGATACCAAGACGTTCCGGACCAAAGACGGCAACCCCGTCAACATAGCTCTTCGATACACATGCCAACTTGTTGCTCGGGAGACTGCCAATCTTGCATTTCGTTACAACACACTGGTCTTCACCACGGCATTTTCCAAAGACCACTGCACCCTGGCTGGCGAATTTTCCTTTCTCATTAGGCAGCTCTTTACAGCTGAGGCCTATATCCTGGCCAAATCCCGTCTCTTCCTGACCCCAGATCTACGTCGGGATATCCAGCAAAAGTTTCCCGCTTTTTGGTACACTCTCAGCATGCTCCAAGGACGGGAGGACTATCATGATGACATCTTTGCAAATCCCTGCCTGCTGGGCGTTTGGGTTAATTGTACCAGAGATAGGATCCCTTCGGACCATCGCAATGCAATTACATATGCTACCCAACTTCTTGCTCGCCTCCATAGTAGAAAATACGGCAACAGGCTATGGAATCTGAAATGTACCAAACAACGCTACAGCCCTCTTCAGATCCTGGATTCATGCCTTGACCCTTGGGTAATCCCTTCTCAACATCAAGTCAATAAAATGCACGATTCCCTCAAAAATGTCATTGAAGAACACAACTACTGTCGTCATATAGGGCTAGTACTGCACAAGTACAGGAAATTCCGGTTTTCTGCCGCTGCTGTGGCCATATCTTGGCTAGGTTCGATTCCAGCGGACCAGCGCAAGAGCATCCAGCATATCATTTTGAACGAGGATTATGGAGCTGTGGCGTTCCAATCCTCTCATGGCCGAGGTCTTATCCCTTACTGCCAGGAGAATCCAGATCTCTGCATCGAACGCCGAGTCAATCTCTGGAACACCATTTTCCCAGAGTATGATCTCACCCAGCAGGAAGAAGGCCTCAGCATGATGGGAATATCCGATACACCTTATTCTATAGGATTCTACAAGTACCACGCAGCCTTCTGTCTGTCCTCCCTCGGCGATTGGCTTGCCGAAGCCGAAGCTTTGATCCCAGCAGGAATGCCTCCCAACTCCATGACCCTAGTTTTGGATGGCAGCGCAGCTCCCCAAGCCTCCTCTCTCTTGTTTCAAAACTACATCCACACACAAGTGAGAGATAGCCTAGCATTTGATATTTGCATTGAGAAAGAATTCATTAAGCCACCCGAGGGCTTCTGGAGACGGAAAAGAAAGGGCTATTTCAACACTGCATTGGCGCTCCAACGCCTCTTAGAAGGAACTTCCCTCGTCCGATGTGATTTCGACCCTGGCCAGATGGTGGATGTGGAACGAACAATCCGGGAACGTACGGCATGGGAAGAGGAGGACTGGTCTAATCATTTTCTTCAGGCTGAGGAAGCAGCTGATGCCATTGTGCAGTCGTGCACCACACTCATCCATGATGCAGTAGCCAAACACTTCTTCTCGCCCGAAGAAGGGAGGAAAAGGGATGCTTATTGGTTGACATCGCTTGTTCCTCTACCTTCTGATAGCAAAGGCAGTGGCCGATAAGGTAATGGCAACATGCGAGGCTCACAAGTAGCTACACGAAGCGGAACTACCAATGTAGGCAAGCACGCAAATAGACAAACAAGAAAGGTAATCAAAAAGGCAAAGGTAAAATTACAGTTTGGCAACCAGTCGTAGGTGGTGGTTGACATGTAAGTTTGGCTCAGTTAGCATTCACCGCCGTTCCTATCCAAACCATTCATCCAATTAAGAGCAACAAATATAATGAACTCAAGGAAGTATTATTTCAAGTCCAATTGACTGCATTCGTCTCTGCCTTTTTCCAAGTGTCCATGTTCTCTGTGCAAGTATATGCCTCAAACCCATGTAGTCGCAGCATGCTAGTCATTTCTAGCAACATCCTGATTATGAAAAGCTCTTCGATGTGAACTCGATTGGGGCAGAGAAAGATTGCAGCAAAAGCTTGGTTCACAAACTGCAGCACGTATATGAAATTCATCTCAGTCACCCCGCTGTAGAGAAAGCATCGTCGGGTTTGATGATAGTAGTTGATCAAGACGGTCTACCCATGCTTTACAGATGGCGTTTTATAGCGACGGTGCGCTGCAGCGTGACTGGTCACAGCTGCTTCATAAGTGCTTCATAATCCATAATCATATCTGATAACCGGCTACCCCTGGCCGAACTGATGGTCCCAGATCCTCAACCCTTGTCTCCCTCGAATGTTGTGACGGCATGAGGTCACAACTCCGCTGCCCCCCCACCGCCAGCGTCGCATTCATCACATGCATACATGCAGTATAAGAATGATCCAAAGACAAGTTATTGGTGGCTTTGGCACACTCTTACCATCGCACACCACCATGTCTTTCTTCATCACAATTCAGCATCCTCAAGGCATCTTACTGTCAAGATTGAGCTGAAATGGGCCCACCTCCGCCCATCACCTTGCAGAAAAAAAGGCATACATACCACGGTCGGCATATCCTGAGTCACCTTAATTTTGCATTCACATTTTTCATTCAAAAGAAATTGATGCCCTGCCAGTTTGACAGTTTTGTAATTGAAGGTCTGATTTGACGTGCGGGGCATATTAATCACGCAATCGGCAGTGCAATGGCCTGCCAAGATTGAATAAATGCTCAATTCATATGGTCTCATCAACATTTATTTGCAAGTCATGGAATAGCAGTTCAGTTCAAGGTATTCAGAGATCATGCTATCCAACTGCTCTGATTACGACTGCGTGCGGTTCACGGGTCAAATCTGCGGGGCACCGGGATTTCACCTTTTTTTTCAAAGTGCTTATGCCGTTTCATGACAGATTCACCAATTGCCGGATGTCAGCATGTCCGAGAAATTCACCGACTAATCTCAAAGAGAGGCGCGGGGAGTGGCATCGAGCATCAGGGCAATCTCAGTGCAAAAGGAACCCGAGCCAATCCATCTCAGGCCGATGCGCCGGCTCCGACACATCCGGGCCTATATCATGTGTCTAGCAGTCAAAACTCTTTGTGCAGTGGATTTCATCCGCATCGAAACCTCGGGCTGTTTGGGATGCCGTCGTGAAGGGTGCCGATGCGATGCAGGGAGGGAGGGGGCGAGGCGAAATCTCTGCCCTTCAGCTGTCCGACGCCGGGGATGGCACCAGAATGGGAATGGCTTCCTTTTCGGGGACTTTCACGGCGGACAACCAACCACGTGCGGCTAGTGCATGCAGCTTTTATTGAGGAAATACAGGTTGGTCGACTTGCATGACTGCCCTGTTACGGCTCAACACCCGATGCATGAAGCCTGTCGGCCATCAAAAGGGCACGCATGCTGCACAAACCTGTTCATACAAAACCAGCAGATGGTATACTTTCCTTTTTGCACAGCTTCCCGATGCGGTCATCCCATCTCCTAGTGTCACGGCTTGTGCATCTGCCAAGGCCGCCAATGTTCAAGTTGAGCTGTATGTGTCTCTTGTCTGCAGCGAATTGGTTCTGCTTCCCCAAGCAGCGACGCTCCCCGTGCTGCAAAGCATAACCCATCGCTCGAAGAACGCCTTCCAATCCAGTCTCGACCCCAGCCACCCCCGTCCTCTTGATCCTGTTTCCAAGTCCAGCCATTCTATTCGCGCAGCTTCCTGCCCAGGGCAATTTACCCAACGGGAGGGCTTAAATACATGCCGGATGCCCATGGCGACCTGTTCCATGTTGTCCCTTTGACAAAACTCGCTTATTCTTGGCCCAAAGTGACGACACTCGCCAACGCAAGGCCTTTGATCGGCAGCGCGTGGGTTTGACGGCGATGCCCGGGTCGAACCAACTACCAGCTGGTGCTGAAGGGGCTGCCGCTTTCTCATTAATTTATGCCTTTGTCAGCCTGTCCGGCAGCTGCCTCCTTCTGTGGCTCACCATAGCCCATCGGGAAGGGTGGTCGTGTAAGTGCATCTCAAAAAGCAGCCAGCCAGCTCAGGGTCGTTGCTGAGCTTTTCTTCTAACTACAGATATTTGCCTACTCGCCGGCAGCACCGTCATCAGCACCGTGGCTTCCATCGTGCAGCAGATCAATGACATCACCTACTACGAGGACATTTTGCGAGAGCAGTTCGCCAGGAAGGCCGACGTCTTCGACAACCCAGAGCTGGCCATTGCCAACGGCTCCTTCGGCTTAGATCTTGTCTTGTTCTACTTCCGTAAGTCTAGCAACTTGTCATCACTTCAAAAATTGCTCTTTCTGAACCGTAAATAGAATACTATTCCTACAACGTCCAGGCGCTCTTCGTCATGTTCTGGTATGCAATTGAGCCAATGTGGCTCCAGTGGCCACTGCTCGATAGAACACGCTAAATGGTGAACCTTGCAGGACTGGCGAACTAGCTCAGAGCGTATACGGCCTCAATGCGAAGCCGAGGATGCAAAAGATCCTTCGAAAGGTGAATTTAGCGGGCAAAGCCGTGTCTGTCATGCTGCCCCTCATCACGATTCTACTCCTTCGGGCACCGGCCATTCAGCGGCAATTTATTCCTTTCTTACTCATCGCAGATCTACCCTGTACGTATTATCCCCATTGTTGTAGAGATTCTAATTTTAACCAAATTTCGCGCTGAAGTGGTGATAAGCTTAGCGCTAGGGAGCATTTTGATGGTTGCGATTCTCACCCGGTACATTAAAACTAGAAAGAGCATAACAAACTGGACACCACCACAGAATGCCTCCAGAGGCATCAGCAACTCGACTCCCTACACGGATAGATCACCCCTAAACAGTGCTACCGCCGGGTCACGCGCGCCAACTCCAAGAAAACAAGGCTTGCATGACCGTTGGCTCATGGTACGCTTCCTCGTCTCATTCTTCATCCTGGTGTAGGTCTGCTCTGTGTGAGTGAATGGCATGGCGGACTGTTGACAGTAGCTTCAGATGTTTCGAGGTCACAAACGTGCTGTTCCAGATGCAATCGGTGAAAAACGCCAAAACGGATGCCAAGCTCAAACAACCGGACCTGACGGTCAGCCGCGCGAAGACGACTTTTTTTCTGTTCATCCCAGGCACCACAGCGGGCATCTTCCTTTTCATCGTCTTCGGTACCACGGCAGGCTGTCGGTCCAAGATATGTGAAACCTTTGTGCCTCGGAGATGGCGGAGCTATAACCCTTCCAAAGGCTGGAGCATGACATTCAAGCGGCGGACACGCTCAGGTGGCTCCAGCATGCCTCTAACCGAAGTAGCAAGCCCAGGAATGGTAGCCCTTCGACCCGACAACTTTGTCATCCTGAGCGATGACAAGAGTGAGGTCATGACGTTCTCAAGGACCGCTTCTTACAGCTACCGCCATTTAATGAAACCCCTGCCTCCGCTACCGACACAATGAATCCAACAATGGAAAAAAGGGAATGCACATAAACTGAGAGTTTGAATGCATACGATCCACCGACTACTAATACATGCTAATATCCCTAATATCATGGATGCTGTGCCCATAGTTGACATGGCATCCACAGTTATTAACCCGATGTAGGAAAGGAGAGCGTGCGGACCGAAAAAATACAACGCTTGGGTTTGGGTTTAGGATCGGCTTTTCAGGAACATATTTCACTTCTAGCATACATCATTAGGCCATAGATAGCATTATCCTTGGAATTTAAAATGGCACCTCAGCGGATGCAACGACATGTTGGATTATTGGCCTGGCCAGCAGGGACGAAGACAATAACGGCAGCAAGGACCTCGGCCATGCAGGTCATTAAACTGGGCTAGTTTCTGGCTTTTACTTTATTTTTTAAGGCCCAGACAAAACACTTCTAGTAGAACTCTCCAGCACAATCCATCATAAAATGTCTATTTGTTTAACCAAAGCAGTGCCTGAAAGGTCACTGCTGCACCTGAACATGCCAAACAGTGAAGGTCCATAAATTGACAGCCAAGATTAATCAGTCTGTTGATAAACAGCCATGTCCAGGGGGTTGTGTATCTGGTGGTCTATGTCTCGGACCTGAATCATTTACCGTTGTCTAGTCTGTTAGGAAGGCAAATGCTTGAAAGATGACAATGTACCACCAGTCGTAACATTTCCTTTTGAATTTTTATGTCTTTCCATTATAGCAATCTAACCAATGAAAATTCAGCTGCATATTGACCGTTTAGATGGTGCTCCTCCAGCATGATTCCAGAATACCATCATGCACTAAGCCTTGACAGCATCGTAGGCCCGGCTCAGGTCCAGTTCGAAACTGGTCTGTACAATTTTGCGCTGGATGCTCCCTTTTCCTGTTCTTGGCAAAGAACCTTGCGGCACGACAAAAATGAGACGGCCATCGTCAATACGCTCATGAATATAGCGCCTTTCGTGAAAGGGGGCAATGCGGCGCAGGACCTGGGTTTTCAATGACGCGACAGCAGCACAATCGTCAAAGGAGATGCACTCTCTGGGCTCAATAAACAAGGCTGGGGACGGACATCCCGTTCCCACAACTACGGCCGCGCTGATTAGGTCGTCTCCACACACTTCCATGGCGTTTTGTTCGATTGACTTTGTATCGCAGCGCAGCGACGTGGCCATCTTTATCCAATCATCATTGCGGCCTCTTGACTCGTATAGGCCAGGCATCACCTCGGCGAACAAGTCGCCGGTGTGAAACATACCCGTTTCCTTGTTGCGGAGAGACTCGTGCGGAATGTCGTGTGATTCTGCGGGCACCACAAGCTCGAAGAGCCTTTCGCCTTCGCCGCTTGTATCCGAGTCGCCCGAGTCATTGACTGGGACAAACCGGTACTTGGTCCCTGGGAATGGTTTGAGGAGGCAGGAATCCGGACCATTGCCTCCAACAGCCTGCATCATCAGACCAACCTCGGTGCTTCCAAAAACGTTGGACAACTTCATGCCTTGCTCTCGGCCCCAGGCATCCTCATCCGTCCCAAGGGCTAGTCCTCCGTGCAAAATGGAGGTGAAACCCTTCATGATGGACAGCAGTTCTGCGTCTTTCTGGGCCGCACGTATCGTTTCTCCCAGGAATGAAGAGAACATGAACAGGATGGTAAGGCCGCACTCGTTGGTTATCCTCTTGAGCTCCGAGGTGCAGTAGGGGATCTCGGTAGGTAGCACCGAGCACGCCGATGCCTCCATGAAGCTAACCGGACACAAGTTTCCGGCAAGGTGACAAAAGCTCCCGCTATGGTAAAAGTTACATGTCAGCTAGATCAAGACGAGAGTGCAAAGCTCAGCTCACCCCAAGACGACAGTCACTTGTCTGCCTGAGCTTTCAAGTGATCCACTGGTGAGAGGCTTCATCTTCCTGATGGTAAAGTCCAGCCACCTGGCTGTAAGAGGAACCAGCTTGGGCAATCCAGAAGTCGACCCGGAGGAGTGAAAAATCATCATGATATCGTCATCAGACGATGGCGTCCACAAATCGGGAAGCGGCAAATGACTCAGGTCTTGCACGAGGATATCAGCCAAAGGCAGGCTGAGGATATCCCCGGTTATATGCGCTTGGTATGTTGGCTCGAACACCAAAGCTTTGGCATTCGCATTTCGAAGCAGCTGATACACGACCTCGACATTGGTCAACTTGAGAGAGGCGAGCTGAGGGATGAAGCCAGCACGAGCAATTCCCCAGATGTGCACCGCATCCAAGTACGAGTATCCTTTGGCCCTAAAGTCTAGTCAGCAAAACTCCTTTTTTTTTCTTTTTATGTCTTGTCTTTCTTCGCACCAGATTCCTACGACATCGCGGCTGCTCAGTCCGCGCTTCGAAAGCTCATGAGCCCAGTAACGAGCTGCTTTCTCAACGTCCATCAAAAATTCAGAGTAGGAAACGGGCTTCCAGCCCTTGAACTCGCATCCATCAGCACCCCAGTAGGGTATCTTGAAAGCCGGCAATGATGGGCTGTCTTGAGCGCGGGTCATGAAACCCGAGAGTTGGGTTTTGTACTCGTACTTTGACATGACGACGTGTTGAAATGGTCTTTTGATATCGATCGAGGCTTGTCCAACCAAGTTAATGTGCTATTTCGAAGGGAGACCCAAAACTCAAGGCGACAGATATTTCCTTTTATGCATTCGGTGTCTGGAGCCCACGGTTCATAATATCCCTCGCAATTTACGGTCGGAAGACGACCAATTCCAGTTCCTGGTGTACGGGTTTCGGCATTCGATCCCGTTCCCGCTTTACTGGCGTCATTATTCTCGCGACGGATTATTTGAGATGGTATACGTAGCGTCCGTGTAGTTTTCATTAGGTACACGTTTCACCAGGATGGACTCGACTCGATCCCGTCGACCCACTCGAAGCGATGCCCTAGCTTTTGCGGACCAGCACCAGGTCATTGGCGTATCCAGTTGATTGATCGACACGCAACCCCTTCCGCAGAGCACAGGTGTCCCTGTCGTTATATTGGCTGCCATAGACATGGTCTGATGCCCAGGGGATCTGCGGCAGGTGGTGTTCCACTCACTGAGTGAAAGCACAGAGGCGAGATGTGGTGGGAAAACAATTATGTGAATTACGAAAAAGAATTGCGCCTCCAACTAACACGAATCGGATAGTGTCCCGTTTTCCAGGTCTATTATTATATTTTCACTGCCGGCTCATGCATTCCCAGCTCTCCGCCTTAAATGGCAGGGGTAAGTTACAATATGCGGGCGACTTACGCCATTGAAATTGAAGATGCCGAGGCACCGCGTGGGTCGCCCGCTGCAAAGGTCCCTGGCAGCTCCCCTCGCACCAAAGCTTCCCGTTTATGGTTGGAACATTTGTTGGTTGCATCCGGGAAACACGAAGCGGCAGCTCCCGTGCACACATCACCCGCGCTCTTGGCGTGGCGGCTTTCTCAATTGCCACTTGTCGGATATGTCGGTCGTTCGATAGCCCGCAAGACTTATTCCCGTTGGAGATGGCCTCTCACCGCCCACGACGTGATCTTAGTCAATACACTGGCGAATCACCTTGGAACATGATTAGCTCCAGTCATATAAGGTTACGACCCAGGGTATCCGATGGAACAATTAGAGAGGTATTTCGTATATCCCTGGACAGATGAGAGTTTATGACGCAGCCAAGAGTGGGGCGGAGATCGGTAAGATGATGAGTGCGTGCGATCTGATTTCGGACACAGCATGAGTCCGTCAATCGGCTATCGCCATCCGACTTGTGTAGTATTCGCACTCCTCCCAATACCTATTTCAGAAGAAAGGAAATTTGTTGGCTACTATTCTCAGGCCACTCTTTACCACTTACCACGAAATGACAGAAATCATAAATCCATAACATTTCTCCGACTACTTGTCCCCGCCCTCCAAACGGCCTACGACAAAATCAAAGCTTGGAAAGTAGAGAATTGATGCGATGTGCTGATCCAAAATTCAACACCACCAATATGTTATACCTGTCCATCCAGAACTAGACTCGAAATCTCATTGCGATCCAATGGTTAATCTCCAAGGCCCAGTCTTGATAAAAATGGCAAGCACCGGGAGTAGGATTGACTCTATTTGCTGGGGCATATCGGTCTTGCCACGAAAAAGAAAGATTACGTCGGTCGCTATTTGCAAGCTCTTCCCATAGAGTTGAGCTTGGCGACAGTCTGGGGCCTAAATTGGACTTTGGCTGACCAGCTAACCCAACAGGAACGTCGTCTTAAGCTTAATCAGTGTTTTCATTTTTATTACAAGTATATCTTTCCCAGAGTATCCGATAACAAGCGTTGTTTCTGGTCCTTGGACCTACCCGTGCGTACAACGCTAGATCCTTGACCAGTGTTTTAGCGTAGCGAGCTTGCCACGTTGAACGTTACACAACACGCACAGCATTCATCGCACCGGCCTGGTCAGATCGCAGATTAGCGTGGCGTGCCGATTCATCCGGTAACCCAATTCTAATCAGGAGCTGTCAATCCTAAGTGGTTGAGATGAAGGCACAAGTAATTCAGCCCTGGCGCCAATGGGTCTACCACGGTACACCGGGTTACCGGCTAGGTGCTTCCGCGGCGCTTAGCTTTAGCGAAAGCCACCGAGAACTAAGGCCGCCGGCTTTCATGTCCAAAAAGCAAATGCGATGAAGGATTTGTCTCCAAGAGGAAGTGGCTGACAGACACCAGGACCCTCTTGATCCAGGGTGCAGTCATGGCTGAAAGCAAAGCCCTGCCGAAAACGCCCCCCTCTTGCCCAAAACCAACAATGTTTCAGACCATCGAGCTTAGACACGAACCTACCGCAGCCACTCTATGTATGCGCGGAATGTCATTAGCCGCTCAGGCATATAAACAGCCGGGCCCCCTCCCCCCGGTCACCAGTTGATGGAATGACGATACTGGATTTTTCTTTCATGATTCAGACGTTGCAGCACTAGCTGCCATTTACACTTCTTGCCGCCATGTTGTGACGTGACTCCGGGACGCCCGACAGATAAACTCGCTGGACATGGGGTTGGGCGGTCCAGGGCCAGAACCGGTTCTGGTATGGTCTCCCCAAAGCGGCTGCTGCTGGTTGATGGTTCTGCGCTAAACTGACATTAATAGGCAAGCGGATGGTTCTTGATCGCGATTGCTGCCATGGTCATCATTGCCCGCCTCTATCTACGCCTCAAGATACAGAAACGAAAGCTACTTCTCGGCGATGTTCTCATGGTTCTTGCTTGGGTCAATGGATGTGTGTGCGCAGGTCTATCAATCGCCTTGGCAAAATATGGCGCATTGGATAAAGGGGTGAGAACCACGTTTGCTGGGTTCAAGGGCGACCCGGCGAATATACCCAAGATTCTCAAGGTAAAGCCATCTTGCCACCAACCCACTTCATCAAACCCCCCGCCCCCAAGTTCAAGCTGAAGCTGACGGGTCACTTTCAAGGTCTTCTGGTTGAACCTCATTCCGTTTCACTTGCAACTGTACCTGTGTCGGGCAACTCTCCTCTCCGTGTACTGGAACATTTTCCCACAGTATATGCGCAAGAGGAGAATTATTTTATGCGTTGTCATATGTTATGTCGTTCTTGCATATGTAACGAGTATGTTCGCCTTTTTCTTTATCTGCTGGCCCACGACGACACTGTGGTAGGTGCATGGCCATCGACATGACAACGACAATGTGGTTAATTTGCGGCTTAGGGATTTAAAGCCTCAAACTCAATGTGCCGGTTATCATGAGAGAACCATTTTCTATACGTCTTGGTCGCTTAGCACCTTTGGGGATGTTTTGGGTGAGACACCTCGCGCGTCCGAAATGAAAGCTTGTTAACATTTGTGAAGTTTTTATACTACCATGGCTGGTCCTGCCCGGATTAAATGTCAAGAATCGGATCAAGTTTGCCATTTATGGCACATTTCTTCTCGGTCTAGTTTCTATTTCATTCGCCATCGTACGCCTTGTCCAAATCATCAAATCACAGGTTGGAACCGCTGTTCCTTTCAGCACCCCTCGTAAGTCCGCCCTAAATTGCATCTCATTCAGAATCATGTAGCTCAAGAGGCCACAGTTTTATGGAGTTCCCTGGAAGCCAATCTGGGACTCGTTACATCGTGCTTGCCTTCTCTAGGGCCATACTTTAGTCTACGCGATGCGTCAAGCAACGAATCCAGCGCGCCAATTTCAGTGGTGATAGACAGCCATAAAACTCAACAATACAGCGAGTCTTGCCCTAGGAGAAAGCATGAAATGGAGGATGACTATGTCGAATTGGGTCGTGTGCCAGAAGGCAATGGTTGCCAGTCCAATTTCGTCCATTGTAAGTTACACGGCGCACCACGGGACTGTGAGAATTTTGAAGGCTTGGTGGATTCCACCTCTTGATACACGATGTCCAAAAAGTAGTTATCGGCTTTGGAAACGGCCCAGCCAAGGGAACGCTCGGTTTGCGCACTATCGCATATGGAAGAAGACAAGACAATACCATACATCAGGCAGGACATTTGGACGTGAGAACAGAATACTAGAACGCACTCTCAGAGAGCGGTATTAATTCAATCATATCCTAAGCGACATCTCATTCGTTCAAGACTACAACTGTTTGATATTACGTTGCATTGCAGCGACAGAAGTCTTACCGGCCCTTAGACCTTAAATCTGGCCCTCTACAAGGTACAGCCTAAATGGGGCCTTGCCGCCTTGGCAAATTGAGAAAAAGTAGCGCTGGAATTATACAAGTTATTTTTCACAATCGCATACATATTCTTTATTCTTGATCAATTTTAAAAGTTCCTAATTCTGTAGGAACAGCTCAACACGGTCAGACATATTCTTTATTATAGGCCAATAGCAATTAATCCTTTTCAATTTCTTGATGCATGCTTGACTTGAGTGCATTCAATGGCATCGTTGCCAACAGCAGGGTCAGCAGATGGTAGGCCAATTTACGCGTTAGCAGCACTGATGATCCCGATCATCATCCGTTTAATCGAATCATCAACATGTCAGGCCCGCCAGAGCAGCACTCCAAGGAGTGCGCCAACCACGAGTGCGACAGCCAATGAAAATTAAATTCATTATCATGCACGCTTGGCCCGCAGTTGTGACCCATCCAGAAGCAGGCCAACATGACATCAAATAGGCATCCTTATCTGCAGAGACGGGGGAGCATGTGTAAGTACATGCCTGTGGAAAGACCAGGCCTATTCATAACAATGTTGGGTTGGGGTGAATTTTCTGCCCTTGTCCGAGAGAGCCTGCAGAAAGCAATCCCCATCACCCTAACCAAAGAAGTATTTGTATTTTTCAGAGCGATTTTATTGTCGAAATCTCTGAACAAGATGTGCAAAAGATGAGCGCACAATTCCTGCCGTATTTCTGGCTTCCTGTGATTTGTGGCGCCCATCATACCAACTAACTTGAGCCGCTTCTGGTGACCAAATCTCCAGCCAGCGAAGCGAAATGCTGCTCCATAACAGCCTCAAAGGCTAGTCTCTACGGCCAGATAATTATAATAGCGGCTAGGCGAGATTATTCCTAGCTAGGATTACTTACGTTCGCACGACGGTGTGCCCTTGGCCAAGCAGCATCCAATTGCCGCGGATATGCACTGCTGCCAATGCCAATGCTAATGCGACGCAATGCTGAAGCTATCTCACCGCAACGGGTCCAAGTGACGTCAAGTTTTCAAGCTCTTCTTCACTCAGCCTCTCGGCACTTGGCCATGTGACGTCGCCTGCTGCCTAGACATCTTCGCTCGGGCCTAAAAGCGGCACAGGGTGCTGCTGCGAACTGCAAGCCACGCGTGCTGTCACGGCGTATCGCCAGCTACCACGTTGATTGAGCCGTTTTCTTCACCCAAGCCACAAAACATGGGACGGGTCGAGCAACGATCTGGGCCCTGAAGTAAGACGATGCAATCAATAAAAATGTTAGACAAGCCACCGTCTAGTTCATGGGGAAATTACGCAGCGACACTAGAAATGAGGTGGTGGCACATGGCGTCGACATGGCGGCGCTTGGAACTGGAATTTTGAGAAGGATTCAATCTTAAGATATAGATACCACTCTAACTCAACATAGTGACAAGCAAGCTGCACAGCTCCGATATAGTAAATAAACAAAAGCCTTGTATAGGCATCCCGATGATGATTCTGTCGGAAGCGTCCGCTAAAAATCCCCCTCCCATTACCCATGAATAAAGCCAGAAAACAGGATGGCGCTGGAGAGAGGGCACTCACGCCTCTCTGCGTCGCCAAGCTTCACACCAGACGCACACACTCAGTAGTCGCCGACGCTGCTGCCACCTTCGTGGTCCGAGGTGACCCTGCGCAGGCTGCGAGAGACGATGCGGCGGCCGACCTCGGACTTGTTGTGGTTGTGGGCGTGGAACTGGTGCGACATCTGCTCCTCGAAGCGCTCGAGCTCGCGGCACTTCTCCTCGTAGCGGGCAATGGCCTCGTCGCGCTCGCGGTCCGACTGGTGGCGGGCGCTGATGGCCTTCTCCTTCTGCTCGCGGGCCTCGCGCAGCATGGTGCGGAGGGTGCTGATCTCGTACTCGAACTCGCTGTGGCCGCCCTGGAACTCGGTGTAGGACTCGCACACCTCCTCGTAGCGCGCCTCGCACTCGTGCAGCTTTCCCAGCGCCTCGTCGTGGCGCTCGTTGGCCAGCGTGATGTCGGCCTTGAGGCTGACGATGGACGTCTGCAGCTGCTCAATCTCGATCGAGAGGTTGCCGCACTTGCCGCGGGCCTCGTCGCGCTCGCTCTCGATGCGCTCAATCCTCTCGTGCAGCGTGTGCACCGTCTCCGTCTTCTCCTTGAGCGTCGACTCGACCCGGCGCAGCGACTCCTGCAGCGTCAGGATCTTGCGGTGGTGCTCCTCCGACTTCTTGCACTCGTGGTGGTACTCGTCGCTGATGCGCTCCTTGTCGACGATGAGCACGCGAATCTCCTCGCGCACCTTGGTCACGGTCGAGTGCAGCTCCGACTTGTGCGTCTCGAGCGTGCGCAGCTCCTCGCGGATCGACGAGATCTCGCGCTCAGAGTGCTCCCACTTGAGCTTCCACTTGCCGCAGCGGTCCTCGCACTCCTCCAGCTTGCCGTGCTTCTCCTCGAGCTTGCGCTTGAGCTCCTCGATGCGCTGGTGCAGGTCCTCGCGCTCGTACTCGAACTTGGTCACCGACTCCTTGAGGATGTGCACCTCGCGCACCTTCTTCTCGAACCGCTCCGTCATCTCCTCCAGCTTGCGCGACACGTCGTCGCACCGGTGGTTGCACTTGCGGATCGTCTCCTCGAACTCGCCCTTCTCGTGCAGCCACTCGTGCTTCTCCTTCTTGAGCGTCGACGCCAGCTCCTTGATGGACACGAGCTCCTTGTGGCTCGACTCGTGCTTGGCCACCAGGTCCGTGTAGCTGGTCTGCACCTCGGTGAAGCGCTGTGTCAGGCTGCGCAGCTCGCCGTGGTGCTTCTTGGCATCCTCGCGGGCGTGGTGGCGTTCCTCCTCGCACAGCGTCAGCTTCAGCTGCGTCTCCTCGAGCGACTTCTTGGTGTCGTCGTGCTCCTCGCGGACCCGGTTGACCGTGTCCTTGTACTCTCGGAGTTCGCGGCGGATGTGGCCGAGCTCGCCGTCCCGCTCCGTGAGCTTCCTCTTGTACTCGGCCACGCTGGCAACGGCTGCCGAGAGCTCGATGCGGAGCCTGGCAGACTCCTTCTTCCTCGCATCTTGGTCGTGCGTGTTGTGGCGGTGCTCCTTTTCCCTTCGCTCGATGGTCTCGGTGAACTCGTCAAACTGCTCATACATCCTCTCCATCTCGGTGATGCACGTCTCGCGCTCCGAGATGATCTTGGTCCACACCTCCTTGAGCGAGGTGCTTCGCCGCGAGATGTTGCCCATGAGCTCCATCAGGGCGAAGAACTCGCTCTCCGCCTGCGCCGTGAGCTCCTTGGACACGGCCGACGAGTGGCGGCCCCGGACGAAGCCAACGCCGCCGCTGAACCGCCGGCTGGAGCGGCGCCGCGAGGTGCTGAAGGAGCTCATGACGGAACCTGCTGGGCTGCTGGGGCGCGGGTAGTATTCCATCTCCTCGATGAGCGGAGGACTCATCAAGCCGCCCTTGCTGTCGGCTCTGAGACGGGCGCCATTGGCCTCAACGTTGTCGGTGTGGTCCATTTTTCTATTTTTCGACTTTGGGGTCCCCAAGACAGAGTTCACGGAGCGGAAAGGCTTCATCAGGAATATCTGGGCGAGGGTTGGCCTGGTAAATAAAGAGCATGCCAGACAAGGGGGGGGCAACTCATCCCATCCATGCCATCCCTTTTAACCCTAGCTATGGTTCAGCTCCCAGTTCTCCCGACAGCTCAATGGCTTCCCGCCACAGCAAAAAGCAATTGCTGCTAGCTTCCGAGACTAGTCCCCATGCTTTCGGCCTCGCGGCACAAGTGTCATCCACACTTGAGTCAATTAGGCCAGATTCGGCTTCGCGCCTGGCGAGCTATTACCTCAAAACGCAAGCCACCTGCAGGCTAAGCAGCTGGACCGCCATTTTAGCCATCGATAGTCTGCCGTGGCTGAGCTGGGGGCTTACATGGCCGCCTCGGTGATACGTCCAAAATGCCACTCTGCGCAAAATTACTATCACCTTGGCCTACCCGCCTCGAATCAACTGGAACCTTGACCCGGAGCCCGCAAGTCAATCACCTTCAGGTATGTGAACTGCGGGCGCCTTGCGGTGCAGCTGGCCCCGCAATGACGGCCTCTGGTGGAGCTCACCAAGGGAAGCGATTCAATGAGCATGATACGTTTGTCTAGCTCTCGACAGCGATCAACACGGGATTGCAAAGCCCATCACAAAACAGGAAGGGATTGTTTTAATGCAAAGCCTTCGCTCTCCTGTTCCGTTCCCACATCCCAGCCCGCGCCGCACGCGTTGCCACCCAGATCGGTGCCCAAGCACCAGCAAAGTGCTTCCTTTCGATTCCTTAGACTAAACACTAACCCTGCAGTGACGAAGCATCCTCTCCATAGTTGGGCCTGTGCACCTCTCTACCAACATCAACCGTGGGGAGGCGGCAAGGAAAACAGGGTTCCCAATTGTGCTACTGCTGCTACGCATCGCATGACGCGCCCGTCTCCCGCGTCTGCGCCATGACTGCGACAATGCGTTGCGTCTTTCCTCACCGGTGCCTGGGTTATTCACCGACACATGATTTTTTTGGATCTGCACAATTCTGTGCGTGCATGCGAATTGTTTGGGCGCCTATCGTATGCAGGACAAGTCAGGTCAGGCCAGGGCCAGGGTTCTGGCGGATCGCGGGCCAGGGTCCTCTGCCGCTCCATGATCGCCAGCTACTAATTTCTCCAACTGATGGAGCGTCGACCAACACGCGTTCCGGTTGCCATCTCGCTAGCGCCTCATTGGCCGGCACAGCTTGGGCAAGACATGCGAGGGATAAGCGACGACGCATCCCCACCAGTGTTTTTGTCTTGAACTCGCCGGTCTTTGAGGCGGTGAAGGCCCGGCCATTCGCCGCCCTGCTGCCGGTGATTCATGTGCTGAGACCCAAATGCTACATTAATCGAGTCGATCCATGTTCATCTTTGAGTCAGATTCTTATTAAGCACGGTCTGGAACTCGAAAAAATTGCAGCAGCTATCCCCTGTGTGATCGGCTACCGGGTAGGTCGCTACCGAGATCGGGCCTGGCCCCCCGATGGACCCAGCTGGGATGGAACATGGAAATGAAAAGATGGAATTAACCTGGGAGTAAAGAGGCATAAAATTGTCGTTTTTTTATGATGTTAATCATTGGATCACATGATGCTGTGGCCCCATGGCGCACGGAGGGAGTTCATCCTTTATGGGGCTCATGATTGACCGGGTCCACCCTAGACCGAGCGTTGACCAGATTGTATCGATCTCCGGAACGGATTGGAACCCGGAACAAGAGAAACCCAATTGAAAAAAAATCTGTGCAGCGAGTTTCAACCCTTGGCAATACGGCTTATGACGTGGCTGACTTTGGTTCTTGTACTTTCGTCTCAAAGGTTAACAAGGCAAAAACTTGTCAAGGTCGGTCGCTGATGTCGCAGAAAAATCCAATAGCTCACCGTTTCGTAAAAAAGAAAAGAAACAAGAAAAGAAAGGAAAAAAAAAAAAGAAAAGTTTTCAACTAACCAACCAGAGTCTCTAAAGGAGCGGTTGCTTTCCATCACCCTCATGACCCCACCGTACAATTCGGAAGATTCGATTATACAGGCCTTGCAATCAAAGCGGAGGAAAACAAGGCTTGTCTAATTTTTCTCTATACTGGATTTGATAATGGTGTTCAAGATATTGCTGATCTAGAACCGGACAACACAGCGAGGCTATGGCTTCCACAGGAGGATACAGAATTCATAAGGTCTGGTCCGCTGAAATTGATTACATGATGACAATGTAACGATCCGCCCTTCGTATTACATCTAATAGCCCATTTGGCCAAAAGATAAGTCTATAATCGCATTGGTAGCAATTACAGGTGCGGATAACAGCTATTATGAGGCGTACGGGGGACCAACCCGTAACAGACAAAAACTGACAGTTTCAAGTGCACCTGTGGCAATATATAACGGATACAGTCTCCAAACGAAATATTTCATGTCAAATCAATAAAGAGTGACTGAGCGCCATGCATGGCAAATTTCCAAAACTACGGAAAGTCTCTTCAATTGCAACAATTGGGTCCCAGACTTGAACTGCTGAACATGCGCCGTGAAATATGCCATAGCACATTTCAATCATTTTGTTAATTGGCCATATTGAGCATTGCAGTGTCAAACAAGGTGGCCAAGCTGTACTAGCAAGAAAGTGGTGGATGCCAGAGGTCCAATTTCATGCACACTCAACATCATCCCATTAGGCAAGCCATTACAGATTGGGCAACTGCTACGTTTGAGCGAGAGCAGTTCGCCATTCACAAGTTTACCCTCTTAACTGGTGCAATTGGTGAAGTTTTTCACACGGCCAAATTTGGTCGTTGGAAGGATCAATTGGCGCTAAAATGTCATTTCTGGCCATGACCCGTTTGTTGCCTGGAGACTCTCACGTCCAGCACATTGTGGAGTGGTTGGCTGCCTGAATGACCCATGGCGCACGTGACGCCCCATTTCGTTTTCGCGCCGTCTTTTAGAGGACAGCGGAGTCTGCGAAAAGGCATAAAGTCGACGTGCACCGCCATTGATGGGGAATAATTGCTTCAATCGACTCTACATAATACAGAAGAGCCATCATTTCCCCAATTAAACTCCCACCACCCAAGATGCCTGAATACCCGGGCCTCGGCCTCAACCTTCGCTACCTGGCGCAGAATGAGCACAAGCGTGAACTATACCCAATGGGCATTCACCCCAATTGCTTCGGATCTGATTCGGCCATGATTCTAATTCGAGAGGTTGGCATGATGATTGTCATGGATCGTCTAACTGACAAGCCCGACTGGCACATCAAGGTCTTTGACGATGCCATTACTGAAAAGTGGATTGAGGAGGCCCTCGCGCTCCCCGTCGACCCCATGTACGACGACATTGTCATGGGAAAATACCCCAGTGAGGGTGAAGGCTATGCCGATAACAGCAACTACCCAAAAAGGCTCAAGACTATCTTGGATAGAGAATGCCTTGACTATGTATGCACTTATATCCCCAAGTGCTGCTGGGGACCTTCGTGTTGGCTGACCCTATTTGTTAGTGTATCCAAGAAATGCGCGCAAAGGCTAAATTCTTTGAGAAGACTGGTCTTATTCCAACCCTCGACGCGAATGCATCCGCAGTCAAGTCTGACTCATTGATTGACGAGTCGCTTCACAAGGCTCTCCAAGATGCCTTTTGCAAGCTCCAAGACGAGCAGAAAGAGAACCCTGACTGGCATCCTGGCACCGAAAACCGTGTCCAAGATCTCGTCCATCCATCCCTATACCCTCTTGTCTACGGAAAGACAAGAGTATTTGCTGATGAGGTGGTTGGTGTAGAGGATGCCATTGACAAGTGGGCGGGAAAAGGCGATGTGATTCCTAAATCCGAAACCGACCCTGTAGTCCAACCAGGAAGACGGCAGTTTGATTTCAATACTGGGATCGGTGGTAGCGGAGTCGACGATTCGTTCTGGTCGGCAAAGTATCAGTGGCTCCCGTCCAATGTCAAGTTCCAAGACGACGGCAGCGTCAAATTCACCAGCTACATCAACAACCTCCACCCCACTGAGCACAGCGACATTTACCACACAATCGAAAGGCTCATTGAGAAAGCATTGCCTGCCTGGGACCTGTGCCTGCCGCAGCTTCGCAACTTTAAATTGACTGGCGCTGGGAGAACGACGCCCCGTTTCCCTCAACCACACAATCCAGAGTAAGTTTTGATGTGGTGTTACACCATTTGCCCTATTGATATTAATGCATGTGATGTAGTGATGAGAATGAAGAAAATTGGACCCCAGACATTGACTCAGTGCAAGTCCCAAAGCCCGAAAGAAACCCAGACGACGAGGCCGAGGTCTCGGGCGACGATTCTGGCGACGAAAGCGAGGAAGAAGATGAAGATGAATTCGAGGAGCGGGATCCAGAGGATGGTCAGTATTACAACGGGACGCGGCAGGAAGTCGAATGGAAAATGATTCGCCAACCTGTTCAGCCACGGCCTCCTCAGTTTGAAGCCTGGGATTACGGTGTCAAGCCCGGCGACTCGCTGAGGGAGCAGTTTAAGAATCTTCAAATCATTGTCAAGATGGCGTCCATCGAGCTGACACCCGAGAATCCCGAATTCCCCGTGGGTGGCTGGCACGTCGAGGGCCAAATGAACGAGCACATTGTCGGCACGGCGCTCTACTACATTGACTCGGAGAATGTGACGCCGAGCCACCTGGCCTTCCGCACGCACACGAGCAGCTACCAGGACGACTGGAACGTTGGGCAAGACGCCTACCACTGGATGGAGAGGGTGTACGGCACGTTTCTGGGGTGCGGCAACGGCGGGGCGTGCCTGCAGAGCTACGGCAACGTCGAGACCAAGGAGGGCCGGCTGCTTGCGTTCCCCAACGTCTTCCACCACCGCGTGTCTCCGTTCGAGCTCGAGGACAAGACGAAGCCGGGCCACCGGCGGTTCATCGCGCTCTGGCTGGTGGACCCGCTGACGCCCATCATCAGCACGGCCAACGTGCCCCCGCAGCAGCAGAGCTGGTGGATGGAGCGATCCTTTAGCGGGCTGGATGCGTCCAACGCCGACAAGGTGCCCCAGACGATCGCGGAGCTCATCACCAGCAAGGCCCCCGGCCACCCGGGCCTGGACGCGGCCGTCAAGGGCCGCAAGGATCTTCCGCAGGAGCTGCTGCAGATGGTCAAGAACGAGTTTGGCGACTCGCTCCCCATGAGCCTGGAAGAGGCCAAGCAGCACCGGCTGGAGCTGATGAATGTGCGGACCGCCTTCCAGAGCAGCGCGAGAGAGAAGTGGAACCGCGTAACATATAGTTTCTGCGAGCATTAACTTCAATAGCGAGCGAGGGACCATGTACATACTTGCTTTGTTTTTTATTTTTATTTTTCATTTTTTAGCTGGGCAATTCTCTTTTTATTTTTTTTTTACTTTCCGTCCCGACTATCCAGCCACGCACGTCCGTACTCTTTCAGCCTTGATAGGGCTCAATCAGCATGGGTTGCAAAGGTTAACTCCCAATCCGTCAGGCTACGCGCATTTGCACAGCCCATTTGTGCCAAGGTGTCGATCGGACATCTGGCCCAAAGGAGAACGTAACCTCGGGTAGTTGCTGCGACTGTGAACCCGGCCGCTTATCGCATCCTTCCAAAGCAAAATGGTGCCACCACGCACCCGTGCACATGACTAATCGCCCATTGACGGCCCCCCAGCCTCGCGCATTGATACATGTATGTGCCGTAAAGTTTAGTTCTTGGGGATGGGCCATTTCATCATTTATCGCGGGCGGTTCCCCACTCGAACCCGCCCGCCCGCTCCCTCATTTCGAGGCTCCTTAGTCTATCTCAACACACTTGGGACAGGCAGACACGGAAAGCTATGCAATTGAAGCTGATCAACTGGATGCGAGTCAAGCTCCGCAAGCTAAAGACGAAGGCGAGGACGACGACAGCCAGGAGGAAGCACAAGACAACCCAGCAGCAGCTGCCGTATCTCCCGAACCACCGGACACGCGTCCTGACGCCCGCCGGGTCCCAGCAGGCGCTGCCCCAGTCGACGTCATGCCTCCTCTTCACCAGATTGCCCTACGACGTGCGGAGGTGCATCCTCATGTACGCCTTCGGCCACCGCCTCGTGCACCTGGGCCTGTTTCTGGACTGCGCCGATACGCCTCTGGGCCCGCGCAAGCACCCGCCGTCGAGGGACTGGCAGTGGTGGAATGCCGAGTGCGACAAGCCGCCGGTGGAGGCGCGGGATGTGGAGAAGATGGGTAAACTCGCCTTTCACGAACCCAAGGGCACATGGGACTATGTGTGTCGCATGATGTGCCACAGATATCACATTGACGACAATCCCCAAGTGGGAGCCATGGGCTGGCTCTTATCCTGCAGGCAGGCGTAAGTTGTGTCACGACACCAACCGAGAAACAAACCAATGTCGAGCCCGTTTTTTTTTTAGCTTACACTTTCGTTTAGTTACGAAGAGGGTATTGGCATATTATACGAGACCAACAAGTTTCACTTTACCTCGAGTGGCGTTTTGACAGACCTGCCACGACTTCTATTACCACACCGGCTGGCGGCCATCACGTCTGTCCAGTTCGAGTGGCCGATAGAGTACTTTAACGCGTCCGCCAATGCGCCCGTTCACCAGGGCAGCCTCGAGGAGCTGCGCAAGTTCGTGCCGGCTGTTTTCCCCAACCTGCGCCAGCTGTATGTTTCGTTCCGCAAGCAGGCCGAGCGCTTCTCCGAGGTGCACAAGATGGATGACGACCATGTGCTGTGCCAGCTTGACCAGCTGGTGTCTGACCTGGGGCCCGCGACGAGGTGCACCTTTGCGCTTCCGCATGCAGCGTTTGGCGCCGCCAGATCAAAGTGCAGCAACATTAACGACTTTATCCGCGAGTGGCGCGAGACGCAGATGGACACCTCGTTTGTCTACGAGCAGATATGGCGCCCCGTAGGCGGCCACCAGTTCTTCACCGTGTATCCCGGGAGCACGTACCCGCAGCCCCCGCATCTGGAAAACAGGAAGAGAGATGACGACGACGACGACGACGATGATGATCATGACCGTGATGATGCTGGCGGGGACGACTCCGGGTACTGGGTTGTCAAGGGCGACTTTGACGTCGGGGCCTGGACCCTTGGGCGCTGGATGACCAATTGATGGGGCTGCTACCACGGCCCATACGGAATTGTGGAGGTTACAGGATCCTGAAACCGTTTTATGCCCATAGCGGCTGTCTCTATAGACGTATCAATGAAAGAAATGTTCAGCGAGGAGCGCACATTGACGCTCTAAAAATATCACGTCGCAGGCTTGAATGACTGGTTCTTGGGCATGTCGTGCGGAGCCAACCACATGCTGCATCGGCAGACACATCCGACGTCGAGCAACGCAATAGTGGGCCGTCAGTGGGCCGCCTCGGCGTGCTACAACCGCGCCGACCGGAGGTTGAATGGTATAAAGGTTGCACATGAATCTATTGGTTTTTGTACCAGCAGCCTCGTTATTCCCAATCGCTCAGCCGTCGCCATTTGCATCTACGTGTACACTCAACATGGCGGACCCATCAACATGTCTTCCCCTGACGCGGGACTCGGTCATCAAGGCTCACGAGGTCATCAAATCTCGCATTCACAAGACACCCGTTCTTAGCAGCAAGGCGCTCTCGCAGATGGCATCTACGCCAAGGGATGCTGCGTCAACTGGAGGCAAGCCACCGGCGAAACCAGTTATCCGACTCTGGTTCAAGTGCGAAAACATGCAGCGCATCGGCGCCTTCAAAATCCGAGGAGCCTTTTATGCCGTCGAGCGGCTCAAGCAGGACCCAAGCTGGGCCGAAAACGGAGGCATGCAGAAAGGTGTCGTTGGATTTAGCTCAGGTATGAACAATCTTATCGGCTAATCTGCTCTAATGCTGACACTCTGTAAAGGCAACCATGCTCAAGGACTGGCCTTGGCCGCCCAAGAAAACGGCATCCCGGCTTACATTGTCATGCCCAAAGCCACCCGCCCCAACAAAGTGACGGCAACTCGAGGCTACGGCGCCGAGGTCGTGTTTTGCGAAACGATGCAGGACCGACCCAAGGTTGCCAACGAGGTCATTGCTCGAACGGGCGCCCGGCTGGTTCCACCATTCGACCACCCGGACGTCATCCTCGGACAGGGAACGGCCGGGCTAGAGATGCAGGAACAAGTCAAAGAACTTGGATCCAAAGGTCTGGACGCAATCATTTCCCCCTGCAGCGGCGGCGGGCTTCTCTCTGGCACTGCACTCAGCTGCGAGGGCACGGGAATTCTTGTTTTTGGCGCGGAGCCCGAGTTTGAAGGCGCTGACGATGGAAGGCGTGGTTTTCTCACGGGAAAGCGGATCACACAAGTCAAGACGACGACTATTGCCGACGGCCTGGTGGGCGTTGTCGGGGTTCTCCCCTGGGAAATCATGTACGAGAGGAAGCTTGTCAGCGGCATGTACGCCGTGTCCGAGGACGAGATTCGGGAGGCTACTAGGCTCATTTTTGAAAGGCTCAAGGTTGTGGTCGAGCCATCTGCAGCAGTGCCTCTCGCCGTCGCTCTATTTAATGAGGAGTTTAGAACAATGGTGGAAGAGACGGCTGGGGAGGCTGGGTGGGATCTGGGTCTCATTCTGAGTGGAGGCAATGTGAGCATGGACGGATTCGTGCAGCTTTTCTCCAAGTAAAGCTGGGTTGCACGTCTGAGCAAGTTATGTTGAGATTTATTTTATTAAATATGGGAATTTCATTGGCATCCATCACTGATTGACCAGTCCAACACACTTGATTTCAACATCGGTGTCTCCAGGGAGACTCTTGACGGCCACGCAGCTAGTCAGAGTTAGCAAAGTGTCAAACAGAGCTGGCAACGGCGCGCGGTCTCACGTTCTGGCAGGCTTCAAATCGCCCCAGTATGTCTTGTAAACGGCATTGACCCTGTCGAAATCCTCAATGTCCGTCAGATAGACGTTGACCTCAATGACGTTTTCCAGACTCGACCCGGCGGCTTCGAGGACTGCGCCCAGGCTTTGAATGCATCGGTGCTAATGAGCGGTCAGAGGGCATCTGGCTAGGAAGCGTAGGTGCTCACGGTGCGGTCTTCAATGGGCCCGCCGATGATGACACCGGTGGCGGGATCCTTGGCCGTCATGCCGGACGTGTAGACGAAGCCGTTGGCGACAATGGCCTGGTTATAGATGCCTGGGCGAGGCTTGGGGGCCCCGTCGGTGCTCACAGCGACTCTCTGAGAAGACATGGTGAATGGAGATGCAATAATCAATGGAGCAACTACTAGCTACGGAGTATCTACGACGGGTCGTCTTTTTATATATGGCGCCTCGTTTCACCAAATGTCGCCTTCGAGTCGGCGTCACTTGCCTTGCAGGGTTGAGTAATTTGGCTGCCATTGGCCGAGCCTTGGCCGCACCTTGGCCGTCTCCACCCGTTGTTGGAGGGCGCTCTCGTCTTTATCGGCGCGATAAGGATGGCGCCGAGAAAGCGAGTCCGAGATTCCGACGCCGGCCAGCTTGTGTGGTGCGGGGATGACTGTGGTTCCCTGCCAAAAGCAAATAAAATGGCACAACAGACAGAAAAAACAACTGAAATAATTACAGGTGAATTTTAGCGCAGTGTGTCCTGAAAGGCCCGCGACGAACAGAGAGAATCATGTCTCGCTCGCTCCATGGCAGATAGAAAAGGCCATCAACGGCCCGGCCCACCAAAACATGGCATTTCCCCATCCGTGCGCACACTTGGTGGATTGGCGATGGACTCACAAGTCAAGTTGCACTCGCCAGCAGACAGCAGCTGTCGCGACTCTGTAGCCATGCGCACATTGCTTGATCAAGTCACGTGGATTTGCATGCACGAAGCCTGACACACAAGTGCGTGTTTGACGTGACGCTGCCCAACAAAACAATCAACACCACTGCCCATCCCGACCGACACACCATCGCATCCCGCCGTACAAGATGCCGCCCCGGGCCTCCGCATCCGCCGCCGCCGCCGTCTGGACGGGTGCGCCCCCGGTGACGGAAAACGGCTTTTCCTTTGCCAACGGCGAGTTCTTTGCCGACTCGTCCAGCCAGAACCGGCACCGACGCGCGACGCCCGGCGAGCTCAGGAACCACTTTGACCAGGGCACCGACAAGGACCATCCGGCCCACTGGTTCGAGGCACAGCTGATCCACTACGGCCTGCAGCCCTCCAAGACAAAGTCCGTCGCCCGCATGCGTCTCTTTGACGCCGTCAAGGCCAACGCCCTCGCCGTGCCCGCGGCCGTCTCCAAGATCGAGGGCAAGCTGAAGAAGGAGTGGAACAAGAATGATCGCGAGGCCAAAAAGGCACTCAAGGACGCCGCCGCGTCGCAGGCCAAGCCCAGGACCAAGGCAGCAGCAGCTGGCACAAAGAGAAAGGCTGCGGACGATGGCGCCTCTCCCAACACGAAAGCCACGAGCAAACCTGCAGCCAAAAAGGCAAAAGCTGTAGCAAAGGCTCCTGCAAAGGTTCCTGCAAAAACTCCCACAAAGACTCCGGCAAAGCCGAAAGAGCCCTCCGCTTCGGCTTCCAAAAAGAAGGTTACCAGTAAAACGCCCGCCAAAAAAGATGCCGCAGCCACTCAGACAGATGCAGCACCGCCTCGCAAGATCCAGACAGCGCGCCGCGGCGGCTTCTTCCAAGCCTCGAGTCGCTCGGCACCACCGGCGGCGTCCTCGTCTTCGGCGGCAACTCCCATCCGGCCCGGAATGGCCCGTCGCGGTGGCGCCTCCGCAGCACGTGGAAGGATCCAGGCCCCCGAGCAGCCGATGTACCTCGACGATGATGACGAAGACGAAGATGAAGACGATCATTACAGTGGCTACAGTCATGGCTACGACCGTTATGGCGACCAAGATGACCACGATGCTGGTGGTTACGGTGGCGACACTCCTCCTCCGCCCTACTCGGAGTACAGCGACGGCGACTCCGACTCGTTCTCGAGCGACGCTCCTCTTGGTCCTCTTGGTTTGATCAATGGCGACTACTCGCTTTCAAGCGACTACGTGACCAGCCAATGGCCCAATTGCGGCTCATCATTCGATCTGGTCCTGACTCTTTCTGGATCTACTCTGTGGGGGAGATTCGACCTGGGCGTCGTCGAGGGAATCATGTACTTTGAGCAGCGTCCGATGCAATCCTCCAGCGAACCGCTATCATTTAAATGGCGCGGCCGGGAAGCCGATGGCCCCATCATGTACGGCAACAACTACGGCCACATCACGTTTCTGGGCGATGGACGAATCGAGGGAGAGCTGGATTTCATGTCCATCAGCTTTCGTGGTCGCCGCATCCCCGGCCAAGGCACCAGGAGCAGTGCTAGCGTGGGTAGCCTGCAGCAAGAGTGGAATGGGTACTCGGAGGAGGAATATGAGCGCGAGAGAGTGCGCCGCTGGTGATGACGTGTCGGTTGAAATGACTTGCTTGGTGTGTCATGCGAATCCTTTACATCCTGAGCCCGACACTATGGTAGCCTCCATTGTCAGTCACCCATTGGCGAGACACAGGGCGCTATCATTTGTCTAAAATGTCGGATTTCATCGACCTGGTGATATACTAGCCGTTTTGATTCGCGAAACGGAACATTATGTATCCACAGTGGCTCGCAGCGGCTCATGATCAGATCGATCTCCGAGCTAGCCTGGCAGAAACTGGAACCGTCGATGCGCGGCGTTGAATCCTATGCAGCCGTCAGTGATTATGGTGAAGATCTGGCTTTTAATTCTGTCGGTAGCTCACACTGGACACCCAATTGATAGATCAAAACGGCCATCTTGGGCTCGTTGGTGGCTGATGCGCCAGGCCAAAAATGAAAAGAAATTTCAACTCGACGGCCAGTATCTTTATCGTCTCGGGTCCCGTAGTGGATCATCGTTCAACCCGAATGGGGATATGATATTCATTCTATTCCGAGCCTCGTGCTACTTGCTGCCCACGGATTGTGCCGTCGACGTGCCCCGTACTTTGCCACCTGTTGTTCTCAAGTATTTAAAAGGTGCCTTTCCACAGAAATAACGCACTGTTTTGAGTAAACTACACGTCAAAGGCCAAAAGTCAACAATCATGATGAAGACTGTTTTTCTGGATCTCGATTTCTTCTATGTTAAAGAGGATCCGCACCACCATGTTCGCGGTGCAGATCCATCATCCATATCCATTGAGCGCATCATGGCCTCGTTTCCGTGGTTTCAGTATGAGCTGTCAAAGATATCTCGCAAGGCCTGCTACCAGGGCATCAGCCAAGAGTACGGCATCGGAACCGAGGAGGTTGCCGAGTTCGTTGGTGAGCGGTTTGACCCGAGCCGCTTCAACCACAGCCTCTATTCCGCCACCCTGAAGACTCGACAAGACATGGAGCCCAAATTCAACATCATCGGCACTTTTAACATACCCGAGGAAGAGTACCAGCTTATCAAGTCGGCGTGGCCGGCCGAATTCTGGTCGCTCTTCGGCTCCGTCTTCGCGTCAAACTCTATGGGAGCTCGAAAACCCAGTCTTGCCTTTTACAGGCGCATACTCAAAGAGACAAACGTCGATGCAAAGGATGCCGTGTTCCTTGAAACGAGAAAGGAAAACACTCTAGTTGCGCGGTCGCTTGGATTCCGCGCCTTCACCCCCGCAGATGGCTCTGACGCCATTCGCATTCTCAAAAACGCATTTTGCAATCCGATTGAACGCGGACAGGCATTTTTGAATAGGAATGCTGGCAAGCTCACTTCCGTGACCAACGACGGCATCAAAGTAGGAGATGCGTACTCTCAAATCCTGATTTACGAAATCACCGGCGACAAGTAAGACATCCTCCACCAATGTTTATTTCTTAAAGTTAATAAGCTGTATTGCATAGAGATCTTGTGGTCTTTAAAGGCCCCAAGGAAAACGGCAAGTGGAACTTTTTCAGTGGTAAGGTTTAGCAAGGTCGTTTGCATGATCGGCAGTGGCTGATTCAACTAGGCGTCCCCATGTTCACCACAAAGACGTATCCAGACGACATGGACACGACGTCTCTCGCCTTTGTCAATTTGGACCAAGATGAAGATGTTGTGCAGGCCATCATGGACGAGATGCTGAATTACTGCGACGAGGATGGAATCATCATGGTTTGTTCCTCTGTGCCAGTGCTCAACGCGCACCGCCAGCTAACAAACCGTTTCAGACGCACTTTGACCACTTTAGACCGCGAGTGGATCCAGTCATTTCCATGAACATTTTGACCCTGTTTCACTCCCGCGGACGAGGCCACCAATTAGCCGCAACGTACAACTGGATCCGAGACATTTTTATCCACCGGGCCTACATTGACGGCACGCTGTACTACACCACTGCCGAGTGGTTCTTGTTCTACATTGACCGCCTCATGCGCCACTCTGCGGATGCAGAAATGAAGACGGAGTTCAGCTGCCTTTTGAAGGAGAGGATTCGGGAGCGCCGAGGCGTCCCCGGCGATGCCCTCTGCATTGCCATGAGGCTTGTTGTCTGCGCATCCGTTGGCATTTCTAGCCCGCAGGATCTTGAGACACTTTTGGCCATGCAGAAGGATGATGGCGGCTGGGAGGAAAGCAGCATGTATTGCTTTCCAAGGCTCAATAAGAGTCTGGGGAATCGAGGAGTCACCACAGCAATGGCCGTTAAGGCTATAAAGATGTCCAAAGGTATTTCGCATCAATAGTGCATTTTGATAAAATAAGAGGAAATAAAATAAACGGAAAAACAACCATGATCCTATGTATTTGAAATTTCATGTTTTGTACGGCTGGACCTTTAACTGTGGTCTAGTTAACCAAGAGTGATGAACTATGAAGAATTTGCGCCGCTGGAAGTGAATACAAGGTTTTGATAAGTCGCTGTTGTTTTATACAGATAATTGACACTATTTGAAACTCCAAACTGGGCGATTGTCTTTGCATTCACCATATTTTGTTGGGTTGGGTGGTCTCAAGCGACAGTCTCGTCAACTAGTTTATTCTATAGGGTAGGCTGTTGGGTGTTGGTCATTTCCCTCGACCAAAGGTCTCCAAAGAAAAGTCTATCTAGGTCTCTGATATCCATGTTCAATGTTCACTGCTTGAGGCCGCCAGAGGGATCTCGAGGTTTGATCAACATGACGATCCTGCGCCTTGATGCGGTTGGTGCCTGCAGTTTGAGACAGTTGTGGCCGCAGTGGGCATGAGGGTACAACGGTGTATTATGTTTGTACCAGAGTTGACAAGATGTCTGCAATACTCAACCTAGGCCGAATTGACCAGATCCTAGGACAACATCGGTGTGCAGCCGGACAGTTGTGACTTTGCGACAGTGTAACAAGAGCGATAGTTTTTCCGAGGAGACTAGGTTCTCAACGAGTGTTTATCCGGATTGTGGAGAAATTCAGTTTTCAGTGGTGTGTGCAAAGAAAAGAATTTGCGGCTATCATGAGACCCTGATCCTTGGGTTGATTTCGTGTTGCAGTAGTGTCCGCTGGGTGTCTGTGTATCCATCGCCATCTGCCGCACTTTGTGGATCTGCTAGGCCGACGCCTGTTTGGTGGGGCACAGGGCTGGAGTCCCACTTCTATTGCGTTAGAAGACGAGGTTATTCCCGAACGGGCCACGAACTGGGCGTCGGTTTATCATGCACCTCCCGATTCCACTCACACTGGCAGGGTGGCCCTTCGATGGAATCACCCTCCCTCCACGAGCCCACCCTTTGACACTATTCAGACCCACGGTTCATGCCATGGACAAAGCATGTACCGGTACAATCCAACCCTTGAATGATTGTAATAGAAGTACTTCCCCACCGTGGCTGCAGCAAAACATTGATCTCAATCAAAACAACCACTACGCTCAGAGCAAAAATAATAATAAAAAAGTCCATGTGATCACCGGTGACAAAATCTACTCATTTGGACATTATTTTTATTCCTTTTGACCTCAAACGTGGAAGATTGTGGTCTTTCGGCAGGGGTCCCCTGCACCAAAGTGTCGAAGTGACAATCATTCAAGGGTTGTATTGTACATCTCAGTAGCTCCATTGCTGCAACCACAACTGCATCCACCCCGGCCCCACGGGCTGCACCGTCTTCAACGTGCTGCTCTGCGATACCGCGCCGCTCGTATCAAAGACGATGCCGTCCAGCCCATTGTCGCCGTCTTGCTTCATCGACAGGAAGAAATCAAGCAGCTTCACGGCCGGCATCTCGGTGGCTGCTGCTGCGTCCATTTGGCTTGTTTCTTGCAGCGCCGCCACCCAGTCCGGCCAGGAGACGAGACGGAACATGTTGCTGAAATGGCTAGCGACGGCAGGCACCAGGCCTTGCCACGCGACAGTCTGTGGATTGACGAGGTTGTAGACCTGGAGTGGATTCGTCGTTTTTGGTTCCGGGAGCGACTTGTTCTCCGCCAACCCGACCAGCTCAGTGATGATGATGGAGAGCAAGTCAACTGGGATCCAGTCGATGCGATTCATTCCCCCCAGGCTTCTCGGGATCAATTTCAGCTTGCGTGAGGCAGCGATGATCTAACTTGAATTAGTAACCAACATCATCATGTCGCAATTGAGGAGGGTGCTTACTGTCGGCAGCCACTCCTGCTTGTTCCAACAACCCGTCAAGCCCTGCAGTACGGGCCCAGCAACCTGGCCCACTCTGCAAATCGTTGCCTTCACGCCGGACCTTTCGGCAGCCTTTGCAAGAACAAGTTCGGAAACCAGCTTGGAGGCGCCATAGCCAGTTCCATCCGCCGCGGCAAAATCGTCAACAATGCCCTCGGGAATGGTTCGGTGATTTTTTGAGCGCATCACTGACGATGCCGAGGAAATAAATACAACATGAGCCTAGTGTCTGCTCTTGGTTGATAGCTCAGTCAAGTTTTTCACCCCCGCAACTTGTGGCTCAAATGAAGAGAGAGGCCAATTGAAATTCACCGCCCAGGCATTATCTGCAATCTGTTAGCTTTGAAATTTGTCTACAGAGCGGGAATACACGTACGAATAACCGTGGTTGCGTTTTGGACAAGCTCGTCATACGCTTCATCACTCAAGCCAAGCTGGGGCATTGCCATGTCCGCCTGTAGAAATTCCACCTTGTTGGCGGGCCACTTGGTGCCCAAACCTCTGGCTGAATTGTTCTTTGACTGAATCGCTTCGGCATCCGGTTTCCTGTTGAGGCAAATTACGCGATCAACCTTGGGGCTGTTGGCAAGAACGTCTAGTAAATAGGAACCCAGCGATCCGGTGGTACCAGTCAAGACCACGCAGGCTCCCGGGTTTGTAGTCAAAGGCTCGGGAGAAGCTTTCTTCTCGGGAAGGTTTTCAGTGTACTTTTCGAGTAGCGCTCTGAAGGTTTCAGATGACTCTGCTGGCAATGTGTTTTGCAACTCAGATTTCCGCTCAGCGCTCTGGCCTGGCCGAAGTATCTCAAACAGAGCTGCGGAGAGTAGCGAGATGGTCGGATTTCTGTATACCAAAGATGGTTTAAGTCCAATGGTAGGCACATCCTCACTCTTGACTGAACTTTGAATAGCTCGCAAAATCCTAAGCACCATTAGAGAATCAAGACCTGCGGAGAAGAGATTCTGGTCGTCTCGCAGATTGCCGATGCGTAATACCCGAGATATCAAGTCACATATGCTGTCGCGAGTCGATTCTAGAGTAGAATAATCTGCGTCCAGATGCATGTCGCCAGTGTCCTTTTTCCGTTCCGAGTAGAATCGAGCAATGTCCGGCTTAAATTCCTCCATGGTAGCAAATCGCTTGATGCTGCCTTTGTCTGCTCTGACAAGCGGCTTACGAGGATCTGTCGCCATGATAAAATTGGGATGGATTTGAGCATGCGAGGGGGCAACCGAGTTTGCTTGCTCAACGCTCCGCCTCAGACTTTCCATGAGCTTTTCCTGAGTTTCTGCGGTGTTTGGAGGAATATTTTTGAGTTCGATCAAGGCGGCGGCTTGGAATTGACCACTTCCAATCTGCTAATGGTTAGCCAGCTGCTAGAAATTCAGGCCTAGCCACGTACGATAAGACTACCTGTGACCTCTGGGTTGTTGTTAATCATGGCCTCCATCTCAATCGGCTGAATCTTTTCTCCGTTGCCGAGCACAATAATGTCGTCAGACCTCCCGCTGTAACACCAATAATCCGCCTTGCTTGGATCGGCGTGTCGTCTATAGAGATCCCGCAAGTTGAATTCGTTGAGCTCCGGGTAGAGGTGGAATATGGCCTGGGTACGCGAGTGTCCTTGTTTCCTGACAACCCACTGCTCGTACAATCCTGGAGCCACTTCGCGCATATCAACACCCATGGAAGGGTGCCATCGGAAGTATTTCCAGTCTTTGGGGTCTGGCGTCTCCCAGGATTGTAGTGACGAGGTTTCGGATGCGCCGATAATGTTGCGTAGATTGGTGCTGGAGGCAACCTTGACGCCTCCTTCCTCCGAAACTGGCCCTGCAAAGTATTGGTTTGGTGTTTTGCCAGAGACTTTGAGAGCGAATACCTCCTCCAGTAGCTATAAAGTCTAGCTTCTTTACTTTTTCGAGAAGGTCGGCGGAACGGGCAACTTCATCAACCAGAGGTGGCGGTAAAATCATCCCGGTGATATCTACGTGATCGAGGATGTATTCCGCGGATGCCAGATTGGGAGGTAGGTTTGCAGGCCCAAGAACACTTGTAGAATGATTCCAAATGGCAAATGTCATGCCGAACACAAATCCCAGTTGCTATTTCTTTGTTAGAATTGCGAATATGACCATTTTCGATGCACGTACGTGGAAAAGAGGAGCCGTGTTAAATATTTGGGAATTCCTCTTATATCGATGTCGCACCTGGGTGCCATCATATCCAGCGGGTGGCGTGCGCGCAGTGATATAGTCCCAGACGCTCTGGTGGCCGTTGGTGCAAACCAATGGTTTTGGTATTCCAGTGGACCCAGAGGTATGCACAATGTACAGCGGGTCATTCTCTGCTTCTTCAAAGGTTTTAAAATACGGATACTCGTGCGTCGCAGTTTCTAGGAGCAGGGTGTGTTGCTCTGGAATTTCTAGCACTTTGAACGAGCCTGTTTCGACCACCTTTTCTAATGAAGCTGAATGAATCCGGGGTAGTACAAGTGTGGTGCACTCAGTAGCCTTCATCAGCCCAAGTTGGCCTTCTATGCTGTTTCTCGGAGAGAGAAGTAAAATCTGTACATGGTATTAATTGATTTCGGTCAAATTGAAGGTTGTTGAGTTTAGACGCAGGAGGCTGTTGCCTGGAATCATACCTTGTGTCCAGTCTTGACGCATGCCAATGTTAGCAAAATGTAGCGAAGGTCGTCTAAACTCTGTCAGTTTTATGCATTGAAATGGACACGAAACTTACGCGGGCCAACGTAGGCTATCGTGCGAAAACAGTCGCTTCTTCCAATCTGATCTTCTAGCCAATGAGCTGTCTTGTTAACGGCATTCGCAAACCTGCGCGACGAAATCCCCTCGAGACCATCTTCAAGGCGATCCGACCTGGGTATCGTGTACAGGATATGTTCAGGGTCGTTTTGCGCCAGGTCATCCACCACAACGGGCAAAAGACGCTGGCCGACGTTTGTAGGGGGGTCCATGAGTGTCTAGTTCAAGTTGAGTGGTTGAAGGAGAGTGGCTGCGCGACAAAACTTGGTGGCGCGGCTTGGTTCGTTTGATGCCTTAAAAACCGCAACCAAGTCAGCTGTCCTAAAACATGTCATTCTGACCGCATCATAATGGAGGTGATTGCAGGATGTTCAACAAAAATGAAAGTGGAAAAGATCCGAACCATATCCCGGACGCCAGCAACTACTACAGGCAAGCGCTATTGGGAAAGGTGGCTGAGGTCGAGACTCAGCATCGCATCTCTGTCATGGAGGATTGGCTTCCCTGAAAAGTTGTGCTAGTATTACAAAAAAGGTACCCGCACGTTAGGGTACAAAATGTTAGTCCCGTGTGTGCCTCTGGAGGCCGGGGCGCATAAAGGCTGGGCACATGACTGGACCATGGCGCTGTGTACGTGGTTAAATGGGCGTTGCCAGTGCGCCGACTGCCAATCGAATAGCCTATTCGGCGCGGACGGGCCTATAGGGAGTTTGCTGGCGGAGCGTGTCTCAACCCGAGTCCACTAATAGTGTTAACGCGCTCGACTGTGGTTGGCTGTAGCTGCTAAAATCTTTGTCAGATGCGGTCATATCACTTCAGCGGCACATCGGTACCTAATTGAGCTGGAATGGCGGTAAGGATAACGCATACGATTCCCAATCTACGCTAGCCTGTTCGCTCTGGGGGTTGTGCATGCGCTAGTGACGTATGCCGCCTCGAATTGGACGCACTCGTGCCGTGGCGGTTGTTGGTTGATGGCTGTGGCTGCCTGGAAGGCCTCAGCTGACAGATAGTACACGCGTTAGGGCGGCCAGCCTCGAAAATAACTGCCAAATAGTTCGACCCAACGGACCGTAAAATTTCCGACTATCGATTTGGCCAAGCGTAGTCCGTGCTGAGCACTGATGTGGCAATTTTCCCCGTTTCAAGCCACAGCCTGGCTGCCCCATATTCAATGAGTATGTCGTCTCCAGAACTTTGCACGGAACTCTACGATATCGCTTTCGAGTCAAAGTTAAGATGATGCGCATATGGAGACTTCTGGTTTAAATTATGAAGCGATTGTATCATTCTTTTTGTGCAACACCATCGGGCGGGGAGGCTGGTTATTCGACGAGCCAAATGCTACACCAAGGTTTCTGATTGTAAACAACAAATATTCCCATCAACAGTGCCATGCGGTTCAATCTGTTAAACACAAGCACGAATTCAAATCACCCTCTCCGGATTCGCAAGAGCATCGGCGTAAAATTCCTCAAGCGTCCTGAACCGAAGGCCCTTGAAAAACTTTTCCCGATGGCTCTGCACCTTGCCTGCGGAGAAAGCCAGCGCTTCAGAGTGGCCCATGATCTCATACATGGCCGCTGCGACTTTGGCCTCGTTCCCGGCCGCCATTAGCTGCTTGATGCTTTGGGCGAGCGACTTTTTGACGAGCTTGTATTCTGGTTCTTTGGCCTTGACAAAATCCCACAATTCTTTCCACGTCACCGTTTGGCCAGAAATACACGTTGTAGGCTCCCACTCGTGGCGCGGGTGATTAAGGAGAACAGCGACAGCCCGGGCAGTGTCCCTCGCCGACGTAAAGTCAACCTTTTGGGTCCCATTTCCATAGAGCCTGAATTCCTTGGTCTCGTATGACTGGACCCATCTCTCCCCAAAATCACCAAAGTGTCGCTGGCTGGCCAGAAGGACATAGTCCATCATCCAGCCTTGACACATCATTGTCCAGCTAACGTCGCTTTGTTGCAGAAGCGCTTGATAGATGGTTTCCAGGTCCTTGCCAGCGTAAATGGGCTGATCAGGGATCTCTTCCCAGTTCCCCGCTCATGCCGAGGGGATAAAACGCTTGCACCGTGGCGACCGCCGGCACGCGTCGGCGATATCCAGATGAATCGAGGCAAAGTTTGGCGCGTAGTTTGTGATGCCGGACACAACGGCGTCGCAATCATGCAGAAGGCCCAGTAAGCTGGCAGCCGAGTAGTCAGAGATTCGCTGCTCGATGCCATTGGCCCAGGCCTTTTTGCTGCGCGTAATGGCGATGACATGGTGGCCCTCATTTGGCAATTCTTCGATAAGATACTTGGAGATGTCTCCCAGGCCAACAATTGCAACCTTCATTGCTGAGAGTTTTTCGAGCGATTTTGTAGCAATATAAAAGATGCTGCAGACACTTTTGAAAGATGGTGATGAGTTGTTGGGAAGGTTGGTTGGCGTGGTTTAAATAGGCCACTATGCCGGGAGCTACCGCCAACACATGATGCCGGTCGTGTAAATTCGGATGAATAGACTTTTACAACACGAGTTACTAATGCGCTGATGCATCATCAGGTCAACTTCAAACCTTCTGACGGAGCAAAAGTTGGTCCGAAGCCTGCGAGATGCGGAGCCCGGAAGCCTCCAACGGCCCACAGTTGCCGGTGCTCACGATCGGGGAGCCTCAGACTTCAGGCTCCCCGGTCTCCACTCTCGGTCATACCGGACCCGGAACCTCGCAAGTTTTGTATGCAAATGCCGCAAATTTGGGGCACATCTACTTTCGGCCCCGCAAGGTTCGGCATATTCCAATGTCCGAAGTGCGAGCATGGTTGTATGATCCCGTGCAAGTAAAAAGCGAGCTTTCCCAATGTCATATCTCGCCTAGGGCCCTCGCAGACCGACCCTGCACCAAGCTCCAGCTTGCAGCTCAACGAGGGGTTGCAACCGAAGCCACTGTGACAGGGAAAATAGTACTGGACGGGAACTGGCGCCCACCATGCACGGGAGAAGAATGCCTCACTTACAATCAGTCAGTAAGTAAGGTTTGGATCATATCGTGGCCGTAGATTGCTTTCATAATTAGCCAAATATAACACCTGCTTCTCATAATCCTCACCTTCTCGCGAGCGGTATTGTAAAAAGATTAAATTCACATGCGATAGGAGAGAATAGAGAACTGGGTTTGCAAAAGCACCAGAGCCTCAGGTGTGCCTCAGTATCCACTCGTGATGAACCAGGTCTTTGGCACGGCTACGATTCTCTGGATCCCATTGCAATAGACATCGAACCAATGACAAGAAAGAAGCTTTCTCATCTCCCGTGAGAGATATCTCTCTTTCTTCGAGCGAACGTTTGCTTGGCAATGAGATTCCAGCACAAAATTCCCCTGCCGAGTGGAACCGCTGTTAGCAGAGGGTTTTAAAGGTACCAGAATATGTATCAAAACTAGCTAACCTTTGTCTGTGAAGAATTCGCTGCTCCTCTCCCCGCGAGAGAGAAGCTCGACTGGAGGTGGGCCAAGCAAAGCAACCATTTCCGCAAGATGCGCTCGGCTGCGGTAGGTATCCTGTTCTGGGTCTTTTCCGGTAAACAAGTGGCCTCCTTCGAAAATATCCCAAATCTACACTAGTTAGCTGAATAAAATCACCCAGCGTTATTCTCACTAATTTGAATCTCACCATGCATCCAACATTCCACATATCAGCACTGGAAGTCCAAGGCGGGTCCAGGATAACCTCAGGAGCACGGTAGACGTCGGGTTGGATCTTTTGTCGATTCTCTTGAGCACCGACGTAAGCAGAGCCAAAGTCGCACAAGACGGGTGCACCCCAATTCCTAGGCTTTTTCAGTTCTCGTGAGGTATATATAATTCTTCCATCCACCTCTTTCCTCGGACAGGGAGTTTGGAGCTCCTCTTGCTCAAAATCTGGCAAAACAGTCTCGTCTCGAATGTCAAACATGATATTGTCAGCCTTTATGTCTAATGACAAAATGTGTGAGCAAAATACTACATCATAGACAGAAGAAACCATACCTGCATGGATGATGTTGCACTCAGTATGCAAATAGTCCAAAGCTAGAAAAACGCGCTGAAGTGTAAATGCAACAACCGGTTCTGGTAATTTCCGAATCGGATTTCGATATAAAAGAGTTAGCACACTCTCCAGTAGTGGACGATGCACCAGGCATCGATGCGTCCCTTCAGGTCCATCTAAATCGAATGAGTCAAGCAATGATCTAACGGCTTCGCGACCAGGGTGACTTTTGGATCCCTTGGCCATCTGGTTGTAAATGTTGAGCTCATCATCTAATTGACTTCCCATAGATACCGAGTTTATGAAAAGCTTCAGAGCAACATGTTGCCGACCCCTGCATCGACAACATCAGTCCAAATTGTTTCCACGAAGGGGTCAGTGAAACGCGTTACTTCAAATCGCGTGCGAGCCAGACAGTAGAGGTAGCTCCATACCCAAGCTTACCCACTACTTGATAACGGTCTTGAATGATATCTCCTATGCGGGCAGGGTAGTACCGGGACGCAACGTAGTCTGGAAGTGTCTCTTCTTCAACCAAATGAGCCGAGGGAATGCGGACAAAATTTGTGCTGGGCAGATTGAGTGGCTTCCAAGAACGGCCAAGCGACAAGATGGACCGGAGGATTGACGGTGCCATTGTGTGAGATTGAATAGAGAGATTATGAAGTTGGCTTGGAACTGAATGAGATCGCGGGCATTTCAATAGCTGGGTATGCTGCCTTTCGCATGTGGAAGGAAGAAATATTGACCAAGGCCTGTGCGGGCGGCTAATATTTCATTCCGAGCCGGGCTCTCGGCCGCGTCTATCGACATGGGCATTGTCAAGGTGTTGAATACGTGGCCGAGTCGCGCGCCGTGTCCGACCGCATCCACCGCACCGCCCAGTCTCTCGAGACACGGTGCTTCGGGCCATGACTGCAGCCGTCCATCGCGACCACAAGCAACCACAAGCAACCACAGATTATTCTCGGGCTCAACTCGGGTCCCGGCTCGCAATGGATCCTGCCAGCCAGTCACAGATGGGCCGCAACGCCCGAGTGCACAGTCTCAGCGCGTGGCCAACATCTTCATGATGCCCACGGATGTGATTGATCTGAAGGTGCCTTCCTTGTTTGGTGTCGATTTGCTTGTAGCTGTCGAGTTACGTACCATGCTGATGCGGCAGACTGCCTCGGACATTTCCATCTTTAGTATCTTGCAAAGTGCGTTCTTGGCTCTGGCGAGTCATGTGGTGGCCAAGAGCCCGCACATTGGGATTAGCATCTGGTGTTTTCTTTGTCCGCGTCTTGACTTTCATATGGCTACCTGTTTTGTTTCTAGATGCTCTTCCGGCTTTTTTCATTCAATTCATCTTGGCTTAGATTTGACGTTTCTTCCAAATCCTTTTATTATCTTTTTATTGCCCACCCGAATTTGCTTTCTACGTTGCAATCGTTGTAGCTGATACATGTTCACTTGAATTATCTGTTCCTTCCTCATTAAGAATTCCCTCATTGAACAATTCAGCCTGTATTGGGTGAGTCAGAGTAAGACCTTTATTCGGAAAACTTCAGCCCTCCTTTCAGAGCTAGGCTAAACCAACACACTTTCTTTTCCGTTTCTTCGTTAGGCTTAGTATTGATGACCATTGAAATGTATTTCCAACCCGCTCTTATCCCTGGACTTGAAGCGCTGGTCAACAAAGACCACTGTGCACTTTGAGATAAGATTTCCAAGAGCATTAGAGTTCAAGCTAGCGAATTCTGGACCGCCGTGATTGATGTTGAACGGCATCCTTGTGGTTGAACATCAAAGACCTTTCATGGCTTTGAAACAAAAGGCGTGGAAGGCTCATTTAGTTTTATCCTCATTCCCAGCATTCCGCCTTTTTATGCGAATAAGAGATTGTAGTAGACTTAGAGTTTTAGGGGCTGATGGAGGAACAGACCTCTCCTTTTTGATGTTGTTACCGCCAGGCCAGAAGTGGCCTAATGGTTATGCTCTCAGACCAAAGGGCCATGCCAGATGCCCCAATAGAAGTTCGAAGTATAAGACTATACTTGTTTGGCAAATTCTGTATCTGGTGCACGCGGGACTAAGTTTCCCAAGTTGAGCCCCGCCCGCTTTCTCTTATTTCAACGATCCAACAATATCTATACGCTTTTGCGTGATGGGCCTACTGGATAGTCAAGATGTCCAAGTATTCCATCATGGGCACCCCGATAAATACTGATTTACAAATCATTGATATCGACAGTCTCAGGCGATTTTTTAGGCGCGCAAGCGTGGTGCTTGACATGCTCACGTGTCTGGTTTCTGTTTCGGCGGTACTTGACTACTAGCGGACTTTGAGTTGCTTGTAATGCTCTCACTTTGTTGCGCAATCTTGGCAGATATTCTCTTATTCGTGCACTCAAATCAGTGGGCTTTTGCTTTGCACCTGTTCAAATGGCTTCCTAAATTCCATGCCGTGCATATTTCTAACTTTCGTGGCTTGTGGGGAATCCAAGGGTCGTGATTATCAAAGGCGAAGGCAGCGATGATGGCGCTCAAAGTGGGAATTCATGGTGTTTGATTGGATATATTGATAGGACTAGTATAGGTATACCGTATTTCGTAGCGGGTATGAGTCGACTCTTTGATTATCCCAGAAGGAAAGGCTTGTAGGGCTGAAATCTTCGCCATCGCCATCCAACTTTGCAATAAATACGCCAAGACTTTCAAGTACACCAAACCCGTTCATAATTCTGAGTGAGTAACGGATTAACCCAGATATCAACTCAAATTCGATGTGTAGTCACGTCCAGGAAAATGGGCGGGAGCTGCCGCAAAGCATCATGAGCTACTGGTCTAAAACGACAACGGTGAAGTTCTAGCGACCCCGTAGTCGCTTCAAGGGACAGGTTTTTCTTGTGAGGGGTAAGGGTTCTTTTTTCTTTTCTTTTATTTTTTTTATTTTTACCGTTGACTAAGTTTTAACTATGCTGCATAAGGCGTTTAGATAGTGCTGAGTCGCGGAGGCTACGCCACATCGCTATATGAGAACCTAGCGCCATGGCCTAACCTTCCTGAAATAAGCTCTAGAAACACTATTGACTTTTGGCATGGCGTTTGTCGGGTAGAATTTGTGTTTTTTAACTGTTTGCCTTTCTTCAACCGAGTTCGTCGTGACTCCTCATTTTTAAATCGCTCATGAACTCTCTAGAATGATGACCAATGTCTTCTTCCGAATGGAAGGCCCACTCGATATACTTCCACCATAACGGGACCTCAATTCTGCATTTTCTATGAACAGCATGTGATATTAGACTGGTAACAAATCTTTGAAATGCATGGCTTATCTGGTTCTGGCGGCACTTGGGAGCATGAATGTGAGAAGCATGCACTAGCATTCCAATCAAGAAGGCATCAGGGCAATCAAAGAATACCACAGAGGAAAAATATAAAATTTAATGGTTTGAAAGGTCTGTTGGATTAAACAGACTCTGCAATGTAGCTTGCATATCAGAATAAGACCTACCACACTTCAAGCATATATCAAGGTGTTGGGCAAGAGAAATTTAAGAGTGCTAATCATGAGCCATGTCACATAAGCAGAGCCTAAGAAGTTTAGTCCAAATCCTGGCATTTGTACAACGCCATGGCTATGTTCTAGACTGTCCCAGGCCGATGGACTAAACGGAAACAATAGGTTTTAGATGATGCTCTGACCAGACAGCAATACTGGGTTTTTTAGCTCATGTTAATTCGGTCAATGATACAAGGGTCGATCCTTGCTCTTGTACGAAGTGGCTGAAATGGCTCGTAATGAGTTGTAAAATCTGTCCACCTGTAGAGTTCAGATCGAAGATGTCGATATAATAGCCCTACGTAGTATACAATAGGCAGATATTGCGCTTTTCTCTTTTTTTAATTTCTGCTCATACTTGACTGTTGCGAGTTTGATTTGCGCTTTTCACTGCAATCTCAGCCTCGTTACAAATACTTGCCGTTTTTCGCCGATACCAAAAACCAGACAAACAATATCCAATGCCTGCCAGATCGGAGAGAGTGATCCATGGGGCACTCACTAAGTGGCCGAGCCTTTTGTTCTGCTCGCTTTCCTTTGCCGCCTCTTTTATCCTTTGTTGGATCAACAGGCATCCGCAGTATTCGTTTTCTCCTGATGCAACACTCTACGTGTGGAACTCGTACCACTACATTGAGACCCCAACAAAGAATCTCTTGAATGGATTTCAGGGCATATCCAAGGCATATGAGATAGTGGCTGCCATTTGCATTGGATCGATGATGGTTGATGTTTATAAGTGGCATCTTGTCGGCGAAGGCTTCCCGTTTGGTCTTCTTACTGGTGCCTATCGAACATCTGAATTGAAATTCTTTGCCGGTTGCCGATTCATCCAAAGTGCAAGGAAGAGTCCTTGGTTGGCCTTGACCCTACTGGCTAGTTATGTTCTCGGCATTACTATTGGTCCAGCATCTGCCATCCTAATGGTGCCGAAATTAGGATTGTATGATGTTGGCGTTGAAGATACGTTCTCCAAAGTACAGATGCCCCTGATGATATCTGTGAGCCGCGAAGACATGTGGCCTCGAGTACTCAACAATTTCACGCCCAATACCAGCTCTATTTGCAACCAACTTGCAGCCTCGTTTATCCCAACCTGTCCTACAGGGGGCTTTTCCAGTATATATAGTTGGATTTCAGGCTGGCAATCCTCGCATTTACCAGATAATATTATTTTCCAGGATGCATCAAGCCAAATCAGTCGTCGGATGGATATATACTCGGATGACGACACAGGCACCTTCTTTTCAGTCCCAACAGCTTTAACGGCCTCTGCGCTCGGCCAACTACAGAGTTACGTTGGGCGGGAAAATGAGGGCCAGTTTCTGGATGCAGATTCTTACACGCTCACCTTTTTAGATTCTTCAGCATACCGTCAGCCACTTGTCAACGCAAAATGTAGGGTGTGGAATTACATGGATGATGATTCCGATGCCCCAGACATGCAATTTCCATACGAAGAATTGAACTGTTTTGATGAAGCTATCTGCGTCAAAAGGCGGGATCTAATCAAAGGCTGGCACATTGAAAAAGCTCTATGGAATAACAATGATAGCTTGGCCTCATTCTTGGTTCTCAATGAAGGGAACAAGACATCTGAAGGCTACTCTCTATCTACTTTGGCATTCTTATGGCATTCAAGATACACCAGTCCGGATGGTACTCAGACAGGAATACGCCATGCAGCATGTACCTATATGGCACGCTGGATTCCAACAAGATTTGAGACGAATTCGACTAGTTCTCAACTGATGGTAACTAATATTTCGGACATATCGATTTTCGCGCATGAGGATGGCTTGGGAAAGAATCGCCGCGATGCTGTCGTTGGATATAGCGTCGGCTTTGATATCAGTTATTTGCCGTTTCTGAACTTGGGCGATTACCAAATCACTATCAACGGTCGCGCTATTCACGCAACAACGTCCCAGAGCCTGGACTATTTATTTGCACCAATGGAAGCACGATATAATGACAACACTACATACTTTGTTCCTGGGACGTCTGAATCGACTCTGCTCGAAGGGGACGACGTGGTGGCAAAGTATTTGGAAAAGGCCACCGGAGCTATCGTCACCGATGCTGTTGCAAGGACAATGGCCAACCAGAGTGCAATAATCGCCGAAAAGCCCGATCGAAACAACACTATTTTCTTGTTATATTTGGGATTTCAACATGAACAGGGCGTGGCCAGGGCGACGATCTGGGACAACGGGACATTTATTGCGCAAAATGGTACTCGAACCGATTTCCGTATGTCATCACGGGAATTTATACAAGAACTCGTGAACGAATTTACGACGATAGATCTTTCTATTAAGCGCTTTGGGTACGGGTACGGGCTGCGTTCAGTTACGTTCTGGGTCGCCTTCGCCGTCATTGCACTATACGGCATAATAGTCTTCTGCTACTGGGTATTAGTGGTGTTCAAACGCTGGGATACAGTCACAGCTGTAGGAGACGTGCAAGACTTGGTAGCCTTGGCCTGGCGATCAAATGCGCCACCCGAGTTAGAAGGACATGGAGCCAATGTTATGGACAAAGCTTTGTGGCTACAACCAGTGGCGGTAAGAGCTACATCGTCAAATGTATTGATATTAGCATTAGATGGTGACGGACTGGAGAAGCGGGAACAGACATTCTCACGACTATCGAAAGAGAAGGAGTATTCGTGAGACACTAGGTGCATTAGAAGTGTCGACACATGGAAGATTCATGGGCGGATAACAACGTAACGGTCAAAATTCTTGACCTGAAGAATAACATGGGTCATAGCTGATTTAATCTGGCATATGCAGTCGTATACGACAGATTTAACGATGAGTTTTGGTTGAATCTATCTCAGCACAATAATTTCATAGCAACTCCGGTCTCGATAGCTCACTGCCAGGCGCTATATTGTCAGCGAACATAGGGGTTCAACACTGAGGCTATCTCACGATATTTGGCATTCTCGGAAATAAGACACCTTTAAAACCTGTAAATCTCTTTTCAGGAGACTTGTCTTTAAAATTCGTACCTCTAAGTAATGTGGTGATTGTTGACGACCAAGATGACTGACTGTCATACTAGTGTTTGCAGCAACCCATTTCCGTGCCACGAGATATTCGGCTTAAGATAGAGCCATGACCCCAACAAACCAAACCCAACTGCTACAATTCTCCACAGCGTTGGAGTAATCATTTGCGAACCCTCCAGTTCGTCATCGAAAGGCTGTGTGTGAGGTCGAATCGGAAGACTCAAGTTTTCGATCCTGGGTCCACCCAACGAACCCTTCAACCATCCATTAACAAACAAACCATTCCCAATAATAGGTATTATCCAATTTATAAATGGATTTAAAAGTGAATATTGCCCGTTTACAATTTTTTGAACAAACTCGCCTTCTTTGACAACTTTTTTAGCCCGTTGAAAACGACGATTTTGGAGTTCTCGGAATATGTCATCAACCTCTTCGTCGGACAGCGCTTGTCTTTGAGAATTGAGTTCAAGCTTCCTAGCCAGCGCATTGACAAACAAAGCCGCAGATTCAATCGCACCATTGCCTCCTTGGGCAGTAATAGGATGGACCTAGGGAGGATGAATATTAGCAATCTGACCCACGCTACAATGCTTGTAGTCTTCACCTTGTGGGCGGAATCGCCAATGGTGACAAATCGTTTAAAATACCAATGCGAGAATACGTGCTCCTCCAATGAGACCAAAGTGCTGACTCGTCGGTTCTTGTAAACATCGCCAAACGTGACAACATCTGTAATCTTATCATCGAAGTGGGACGTAGCCAGCTCAACTTCGTCTTCTTGGGTCCATCGAGGAATTTCTTTCCCGTAGGTAGCGACCGGCATTGCGCAGAAAAGAAACCAATAGAGCCTGTCCCCAGGACCAGAGACAACGAGATAACTCCATCCATTGTTCAAGACCGCTTGCTGTGTTCCGGGAGGGTAGTTGTCGGGAATGCGGGAAATACCAAAAATGCACCGGGTGTTTGATTTGAGCCCTGGGGTAAGGTTTAGCCGTCCATATTGCACTGAAACATGGTTCTTAACCTACTTGAACCTTCGTCTGGTAGAAATGGATCGATGCTTGACTCTCTAGCCAACCGCCACATTTCCTCCCGGATCGTGCTGTGAACTCCGTCGGCACCAACAACAATGTCACCGCTATAAGTTGACCCGTCTTTTGTGTGGACTACTGCGTGGCCGTCGCCAACTTCCGCTTTGATGACTCGCTTTCCTGGCAATATCTTATCTTTATGCTGAATATTATTGTACAGAGCTTGCAATAGCATTTGTCGATCAAGGAACATGGACGGGTAGCCAAGCCTGCAAAGCGGTTTAGCGAGATGGGTTCTTTGTGATATCATTCAAGAACACGCACTTTTCTTCCAATGTTTTCGCGATAGTCTCTTTTGTTTCAGAGAGAACCTGACCATCGGAATTTCTAAACGCTGCCTTGACATAGAAATTCCCAGCCATCTGTCGAATCGGGTGGTAGCAACCGAGTTGATCAAGGATTCTCAAGCCGTTTGGTAACAGGCATATGCTGGCTCCAACTTGGGGAGCAATGCCGGGGTATGCCTCCAGTAGGAGATAGTCGATGTCGAGTTTCTCGAGCATGACTGCTAGCGAGAGGCCAGCCACGCTTCCCCCTACAATGATGACTTTGAATCCCATGGTAAGATGAATATAAAGAATAGTCAATTGATTGTGACTAAAATCGCAATTATGATTAAAACAGCTAAACAACGCGGAAATGCTTTAATAGAGCCATTCTTTTTTTTTAAGGTGAAGAACAAACCGGAAAGAGACAGGAGATATATATGTGAGATATCCGGAGTGTGTCGGACTCCGATTAGCGCCCACGGACGCCGATCAAAAAGTCGTTGCAGAAGGGATCGGCTTGTGCCATTATAGTGTTCAAAAGTCACCCGGACCGGTCCGGTCCAATGATTTCCCGGTTCAGCGATGCATACAATAAACCCATGCAGCAAAGTGCTGAACTGACATCACTCGAGTTGCACTGTACTGACTAAGTCACCACAGGCCCCACTCCCGGACTCCGACTTTTCCGTCACTTTAAGCTTAAAAGCGGACACGAGCCGCCGTGATGTTTGTATTATCTATGTTTGCTGAGTTTAATGATATCTCAGAGACTTCAATTTTGGCTGCCGATCTATTAGAAACAATACTCAACCAGCCTGTACTTGAAATAAATTTGAATACGAATCTCACAACACGCCAAAGAAAATACACCAATGGCGAACAAGATGGAACTAATCACACTTCCAAAGGGATCTGGAGTTCCAAACTCAAAGTATCCCGTTATTCATTACCAGAATGTGATTCCAGCTCCTGATGACCATGACTTGACTCGAGCTCTCTTACAAGGCAACGGATTCTTGGTGTATGGTTACTTTGGACATCTGGGCATGAGACACTATCATTCTAATTCACATGAATGCTACTGCATCGTCCAAGGCTCAACTACGTTCGTACTCGGACGCGGGCCAGACGACGACGCCACGGTGGGGCGGGAGGTCAAGGTGAATAAAGGAGATGTTCTGATTCTGCCTGTAAGTCGAAGCCCTTGAGCACCGAAAGACAATGACTAAGACCTTCGTTTCGGCCAAGTAGGCTGGAACAGCACACTGCACTCAAGACTCTACAGAAGATCTTCAGTATCTATCTGCTTATCCAACAGTAAGCGAATGTCAAAGACACGCGTGACGGGCCGGCATTAACACAACACAGGAAAGTCCGCACTGGGATATAAATCTAGGTAAAGATTCTGAACAGAGACTCCGGCAGTTGACTCTTGATGCAGCATCAGTTCCCATTCCTCCGGCAGATCCCATATTTGGCCGGGCCGGCCCGCTAGTGCGTCGCTGGGCTGTGGCAGGATTCAGAAAGCCTGAATAAAGCAAATTATCATCTGACAGCCCGATTCCGATGCGATGGCAGGCATAAAATATCTCAATGAGAGTATGCGTTGGGCTAAGTAGATCTGCAAGTATGAAGAAGGAGAACTGGAATCCACTCATTGAGGCATTATCCGACGAATTATATCCATTCTCAGATCCATTGGTGAAGCTTTTGTGATACCGAGCCTAAAGTGCAATGAACAGTCAATCTTTCAGCTATGGGAATCGGATGTGCGATCTTGTCTCGAATCATTTGACATTGCCGGTTGAGTGCTGCGCAAAAAGTCCGGGGTTGAAAATTCATCCGGGGTTGCTAAAGCCAAACTAATCCAATCTGTACAAAACAGGGCTGGATCATATGGCTCCGGAACCTCTGATGCAGAACCCCCCGGGTCATGCGCCCCATTGTCCGCTACCACTCTATTTCCCATTGCCTTTCTCGGAAGCCTTTTATGCGGTGCAGCATGTTTATTTTGAGTGGGGACTGGAGCGTTCAACCCGACTTTATTCGCGGCAGCTGGGTCAGTGATGGCGTCGAAGCAAAGTATCACGAGCCGCTGACAGAAATCCTCCACTCTACTCAGTGTCAGACATACCCTAGATAAAACACTGAATCCACTAGAGACGTCTTTCAGAAGACGTAGGTCATCAGTGTCGGCTGTTGCAACCATATTTCGGAAGGCTACAAAAAAGGCCGAGAATGGGAAAAGCAATGAAGTCCTGAAAAGGTCAGCCAATCCGGTCAGGACTACTAATAGGAACTAAGACATGCCATGTAAGAGATGAAATGAAGGCTTTTGATCGGGTGCTCTCAGTCCACGTGTGATCTTGAATCCCTTTGAGTAGCCTGAGCGCGTTTCTGGCATTTTCCAGGCAACTTTCCTGCGTCGCCTTATCCAATTGAGCTCGCGGAACGAGACTGGATATGGCGGTCTGCATTGAGTAATAGATGAATTCAACAGCCATAAGTTCATTTTGGAAGAAACTGTCAGAAGCAAATGTTGACAATCGAGCCTTGCTATGGTTTAGCAGCGATCACAAAGAATAGTTCTTGGGGACACTTAAACTGACCTGTTCTACCTTGTCTTTAATGATCTTTAATCCATATGAGATGCTTTTGATCTTTTCCAATCCGTTTCCAGCATTCTGATGACTTTTTAAAGCTTTTCGCTGATCTGTAATATTTTCCAGCATGTGCGCGAGCTCAATGAAGATGCCAAACATAATTGAGCCCGGCTCATTGTCATCTTTTTCCATCAATCGTGCTATATCGATATCGAAGTCGGGGAACGCCGAGGGACGATCCATGATCATTGCCAAGATTTTACCAAACATGTAGGAATGGATGAGACAAGTCCGAATTTCCATTGATTCAGCTGAAACTGGATCCGACGATTGCTGAACAAAGAATGCTTCGCCGAGGGCTCCGCACACCCCACACGCAGCTGTTACAAGCGCTGAACATCGCTCCATGTCTCCTGAATCAAGAAACAGCACAATCTGGATGATTTATCAGAGCCCGAATTCTAGGTTGATAAAAATACGGTGGAACTCACTCCGGAAGTCAAGGCTTGAAGGAGCGTAACGCTAGGGAGTGCCAGCATGCTCATTTTGTTCAGAGCCGTGGCTGCGTTTTCGAAGTACCTTTCCCGTGAATCATCCAAGTGATCGGAGAAGAGGGTCGAGAGAATGTTGGTCTCAAGAGTCGTCATTATCAGATATGCCCAGAGATTTACGCAAGCGAGATATTCCAATCGTTTCTGGCCGTGAACGGTATTGCCAACGAGAGCCAGCGTCATTTTTTCAATGGTGGATTTCGACAGATGGGAGAGGAACTTGACATAGACGCGAGTAATCACGCTCCCAGAATTGATGTCTGCAAAATGGTCAGCCAGCGACCACTTGTAACGAGCCAGGCTTGTGTCCATACAGTTAAGAGCCATATATATGAACTCAACGGAAGGATACATGGTCTCCAGATAAACTTCACAGTTTCCGTAATAATGGTGTTCAAATTCAATCTCGTCCGATGTTGAAGTATTGGCTTCCCGGGCCAATTGCAGGGCAGAGTCTAGTACCCATTTCCTCTCGGGTGGAATATCAGAACCAATCTCAACCTCAATCCCGAGGTATGTTTGAGCTTGTCTCGAGACAGGATTGCCCCAGCCTAGGTAACCGTCACTTACCGATAGGTTCCATTGACGAGGGCGAGATGTATTGGCCACCACTGTCTGCTCAACGTGTGATCCAGTCTCTGCGCGAGCTTGCCCTGAGTCAGTCTCAGAAGACTGTGTGACACCGCCAGAATTGTGTTGCGACAAATTAGATTCTTCAAAAGATCCAACTTGCGAACCCATTTCTTGCACATCATGATTCTCAAATGATCCTATAATGTTTTGGCTGTTGGCTGGTTGCGCGTTCTGAACCTGGGCATCTTGGAGATTGGTCAGAAGCCGTTCCATCTGTATTAGCCGCTCAGTGAGTGTTTGAACAGTCCTAAGGTCAAGGTCTTATTAGCATCCGTTTTTATCGGGATTGCTCCCTCTTACCTTGCATCCTTATGCCGTGAATTACGTGGAATGCGTGGTCTATCTCGAGTGCATTCCACGGATGTTTCTATGCAGATGGTGCACGGATCCTTTCGATCGCATTTTGTCTGACATCATGCATGTCAGTTCGTCAAAGGAAGTCACGGCCAATATTGATATCTTATTCCTTCAATACCTTTTTGGCGTGGCACCAATCACACTGTTTATGTTAGCAAGATTGTCGCAATTGGCAGACTAAAGGAAGCAAAAACTGACGGCTCGAAGAATTTGCGATCGCATCCTCGTCGTTTTCGCAGTCAATACACAATAATCGTCAGTGGTGAGACTGAAGGGTCGGTGAGGAGGGGAGGACCCGAGTCCGCCGAAATGAATGGCTATCATGATAAAATTGTTTAGTAATCTTATGACTCTATCCAATGGGCAAATCGTTGAAGTGTGTGGATGGGGGTTTTCGGATCCCGAAAATCCGGGGAAACAAGGACCACTCGCCCCGTCTTCACAACGTGATCTCAGTTTGAGCTAGGATACCAAAAGAGAGATGTTTCAGGGTTAGTCATCAGCGACGTGCTTGGCGAGCAATGCCGCTGCCATGCGTCCCTTGATAGCTACTATAGGGTATCCTGCTTCATCGATGACGATGTCGAGTGCATTCTCAAGCTCCACATCATGACTTCACATTAGCGTAGGAGAACGCGATTCTGGCGCGGTCATTTTGATCGATTTCATAGTGAATGATTCATTTATTTGCGGTGTATAATGCGGTAACATGTCCATTCCAGGGTAAGAACCGAAAAGACGAATCGATTCTGGGTTGGCCGCAAGCAGAGGGCTTCGGTTTTGGATGCTGACAGCTTCACGGTAACCAGATGGCCCACATATTCCCCCTTTCGGCTCTCACTAAGCTGATTTCAGTAGGACCTCGGCTTGTGCCCACATGACTCCACCTCGGCCCGTCTCCACCTGTCCCTGAACATTTGTCTCCTAATAAATGCCATCAAACTGTCTGTTGAACAACCTACATAGCTCGCTGAAGCATATCTCATCATAAGGGCCCAGAAGCTAGGACAAGATGGATATTAACACTCTTTTTGACGTCAAAGTGAGCGCACTAGACGGCTGGTTTTGACGACGGCCAGGCTAACCCGCTGTAGGGCAAAGTCGTCCTCGTGACTGGCGGCGCAAAGGGCATTGGTCATATGATCACGTCCGCATTTGTTCGCAACGGAGCCAAGGTGTACATCTCGTCCCGCGACGCTGCTGCTTGCGAAAAGGCTGCGGCCGAGTTTAATTCGTTGGGTGAGCTTTTGTGTAACCACACCAATTGCCATCAAATTGGTGCATTTGGCGTGCATTTTGATCCAATCCCGTCTTGGAAGCACGGAAATCTATCACCACGCGTGCTAACTCGAGGACAGGCTTCGGCTCGGCCGTCGCGCTCCCGGCCGACCTTCAATCCCTCGACGCCTGCAAGGCTCTCGCCGCCGAGCTTGCTGCGCGGGAGGAGAAGCTGCACGTGGTTGTGAACAACAGCGGCGCCACCTGGGGAGCCAAGCTTGAGGAGTACCCGGACTCTGGGTGGAGCAAGGTTCTGAACCTCAACCTCCAACGCGTCTTCACCCTCATCCAGCTCCTCTTGCCGAGCCTCGAGGCTGCAGCCGAGGTACGCGACGGTGTCGCCGTCAACCCGGCGCGCGTCATCAACATCGCCTCCATCGATGGCCTGCGGGTGCCCGCTGTGGAAAACTACGCCTACAGCGCCGCAAAGGCTGGACTGATCCATCTTTCCAAGCATCTTTCGACGGTGCTGGGCCCTAAAGGCATCACCTGCAACACCATCTGCCCCGGCTTGTTCCCAAGCAAAATGTCAAAGACGTTGATTGAGAACTTTGGAGACGCCATCCATGAGTCGAACCCTCTGGGCCGTGTCGGATCACCCGAGGACATTGGCGGTACCTGTTTGTTCCTGTCGAGCAGAGCAGGGTGAGTATTGACTTCGTATTAAGAAGAGTCGTGGCTAATAACTCTGTCCAGCGGATGGGTCAACGGCGCCACGATTAGACTGGATGGTGGCCATTCTTTGGTGCCTAAGATATAAACAAGCCAACTTTTTTTATGGTACAAGCGAAGATTCAGGTGTTTATAGCGGATTTTACATGGACCCGGCGCTTCCGAAGTGGGTCTCCAAGTAATGTACATGTTTTGACTCTTAAGTGTGCTAGTTATAAAGAAGCCATCTTTTGCTCGGCATGCAACTTTCCCAGTGCCCCAAACAATATCATATCGTTGCCTCTGCAGTGCCTTTCAAAACCCGCGCATCGCGCTACCTGTAATTCTCATTTCGCGTCACTGCGAGAAACGTCAAACTCCATAATTGCCGTATGTCGCTTTCGGTCCCGCTGGTCACGCCCGGCGGCGGAGGAAGCACACCAAGCGGAGACAGTTTGTAAGCGTCATGGCTGCTATGCGTCCAACTCCAGACTTCAGACTGAAGCTGATCCGAGTTATCTTCAATGAAATCCCACAGGGCATTGTACGCCTTTTTCACGGCCCTGTGGACATATGCATCACCGCAAAACTCTGGCGCACTTGTGCCCGAGCACCGCGCAAGCTGCCGCTCAAGGCCCTTGGCCATAAGAGCCAATTGCCAGCTCCACACAACGGTGCCATGGTAGGCAGAGTTTGTAAAGCTGGCAATGAGCGCATCGCTGCCCGACAAGGCTGGATTCGCCACGACAAGCCCCACGGGCGTGCTCAGGCCGGCGGGAAACGGGCGGAGAATCGAATTTGCCGTGGCGTTGATAAAGGTTGTGTGCTGCGCGTCGGTCGAGTTGACAAAAAAGAGCCGAAGGGCCGTGTCCGTGTGCATGATGCGAATCTTTTCCCGCGACTCAACGCTGTCGAGCGCCAAGGCATAATCGATAATCTCCCCGGCGCTGGAGTGCTCTTTAGCCGCGTCCACATTTGCAGAGCCGTGGTAAAATGTGCTTTTCCTTGTATAGTCCTCGAGCCGCGACTCGGCCTCCCTTGTTGTGAGACTGTGCTGGAAGAAGGCGAGGGAATTGCGCTCCCACGTCTTGGCCCTTTGCGCCGCAACAGTCGCCCAGTTCTTTGCGGCAGACTTTGGGTACACACCCGGCATCGCGGCTAGTTGGGCGACTGCGTCCAGAGCTGCTGGGACCAGCGCACAGTTGACATCAAAAGGGATTCGAGCACTGGCAAGACCATACGTGGAGTCTCGCCACTGCCCAACCGGTTCACCTTTTTTGAGCTGGATCAGGTTATTGACTGTTTGGTCTTCAGCAAAAGGCTGGGTAATGTTCATAATTTTTTGGGCATTGATATAGTTGAGGTCTCCCCAAGTGAGATTCTCGTTTGCGACGTTGACACTTCCAGCTTTTGTGTCAAGTAAGGGCTTGATCCTCTCTGGAGAGGATTTGAAGTATTCCGCCAGCAGGATTGGGAGGTAATAATCCGTGTCAATCATTGGATATACAAACCCAGCGGCTGAAGATACAATCCCTCTTTGCCGATTTAAAAACGTGGCGTAGTCTCCGATTGTCTCCTCGTGGCAAACGGACCCGTCAGTTCGATCGATGCGCTCCAAGACAGCGCCTATGACGGCCTCCATTGCGGAGTCTTCGCCTCGGCTGAGAATAGGCTCAAGTAGCAAGGCGGAAATCATGCTGTCACGCCCAAAGTAGGTCAGGAATCTCCACCCACCCGCGAGAAGCTTATCCGTGTAAGAAAAGAAGGAGAGCGAGCGCGTCTCATCCGGCTTTTCATCAATCAAGGCCCATGCATTCTTGTTGAGCACTTGTCGCGGGCCTAGTTGCTTCGGTTGAGGGTAATTAATGGATGCCGAGAAATGATACTGTCCTGCAGGAAAATTGACCCTCTTGTTGGAAATGTGCACACGGTTCATGCTTCGCCATGGCGCAAAGCTGAGCGTTGCAGTAGTCACGTTGTCCAACCACAGGCGGGAAATTTGGACCCCTGTTGTTTTAAAAGGCGTGATTTCGACTGCATCTTGGATAATGGACTGCAGAGTGCTCGGCCCTTCAACGTAGTCTCGGATGGTCCTGATGCTGCCGAGGATGGCGCGGGTCAACTCTGCCGACGCGTTGAATGAGATGACTCCTTGCACGCCGACAAATGGGTGTTCCGAGGATGCGACTTGTTGATAAACTCCACCCAAAGGCTGCCCCAGCGTTGAGTTGACCATTTCCACCGCTAGTGTCCCGTGTTTTCCATCCTGGGGCTGAAAGAAGGTGCATATTCCACTGTTGCCGGCTGGCCAAGCAAAAAGGAGTCTGGGGCTGACGATGGACAGGTCACTGTCGGAAAGAGGGCTCGTGACGACAGTTTGGACGTCTCCGTTGCAGTCGGAATAAAAATAATTCTCGTAGGGCGGTTCGCTCAAGTGCTGCGTTGTGGCGAGACACGATGCATTCAAGGTGATCCGATCATGCGCGAAAGAGGCGGCAATCGGCAAGAGGGTAGAGTACAGGAAGAACACCATGACGCATGCTGTTCCAATCAGCAGGATGGCCTTGGCTCTCGAACTGACTCTGTAAGCGCTCCATAGCTTTGACATGTTCGGCTAGCGGCGTGTCGCCCGACAGCGAGACAGCGCGCTTGGGGATGCTGCTTATTTTATCCCGATGACGATGTCAAATTCTGTTGATGAGAAGCAGCAGGCCGGCAGTTGGAGTGGCGGGGTAAGATGGAAAAGATGTGGCTGTACATTGACACGGCATGGATTGAAACATGGCTTGGCACAGGCCAACCAACTCATTAAGCAATGCATCAAGCATGTCCGTAAGCATAGCCCGCACCGACACGTGTAACGTCATTTGAAGGTCGCTCAGAGCCTTGGGGGCTTACATTTCAGTCCGCACACTAGTGCCACCTCATTTGTAAGGCTGGACACGCTCGGCTGCGAAATGGAAATGAATGAATTGAATCCTGGCCATGATGAACAAATGCACAAAAAAATTACACAATTGCCTTGCCTTAATCATAAATCCAGGCCGACTACAAAAGAAAATCTCAGCATGCGAATCATGAAATGGATCAAAATTCTTATTTCATTTTGATGAATTGCGACAACAGCACAGCAATCTGTTCCCACCGGTTGATCAGCATCGTTTTTTGCGCCTGCTTGCCAACATCAAGTTGCTCTATCCGATCCTTAGTTCGCTGGATATTCTCAAAAAAACCCACAAGGACTTGGCGTGTCGATTTTTCAGCATCTTCCTCCGACCATTCCTCAACATTCCAACCTTTAAGTGGTCCGTCCCATTCTTCTTGAAGGCCACAGCGAAGGTGTGCTGCGTCTTGGGTCTTGTGGCACATTGCCGCGCCGGGTACGATGTGCTCACTCGAGAATCCATCACTTGCGGGATGGACATTTTGGGTGGGTTTCAGTTTTGGAAGGATCAAGTCATCAATGCAGACCTTGTCCCATTCATTGGTCTCCGGGTAGAATCCATACTCAGAAAACAGGGAGTCATTGCAATATTCTCCATAGCAAATCGAAATCTCGTCGCCCACAGAGTAGGAACGGTCTGAGACTATCTTGTACCCGTTTGGTGCGAAGGAAACTTCGCATCCGCCGTCCGCGTGGTTGAGTAGATCAGCTACTGGGAGCAGAGCTAGCCTGTCCTCCCAAGGAATCGACGCGGTGGCGGACGACTCATAATAGAATGATCTTGTATTGACGATGAGCCAAGCATATAGATAGTCTTCCCTTCGCAAATCTGGGAATGCCTTGGCACATACTTCCCAATCTTTACTAAACAAGCTGTTTTGTTTCCTCAGCACACCTCTCGCGTGCTGGGGAAGTAGGGCTTGGAGCTCCGCAGGCCACGTGATTGGCATCGTGGCCTCGAAATGAGAATACGTTGGTAACAGTTTGCTCCAACAGATGGGCAGCATTTCTTTGTCAAGGACAAGCTGTGCGGCCAGGGTACCATGAATGGATGCATGTGGATGGAGTTTTCGAGAAATGTGCTCCGGCACGGCATCTATGCTGCGCACAACCGTCATGGGAATCGTGGCGAGAATATCCCCTCGCTGTAAGATAGGTTAGTTAAATGACTGACGGGGGTTCAACAGTATGGCTGCCTTCAATTCGCGTATTGCTCGAATACCAACACCACGATTAGGGATGTGCGCAGGTCGGATCCCGTTCAGTTGGATTCCGGTATTCCTGGCCCACTTTACGAGCATGTCTATGTCTCCCATCTTAAAAGGAGGAGCAGCGGAGTCCTGGAACTTTTTGGTTTTGAAATTCAAGGAGTCTGTTGTCCACCGAGGGAATTTCTTGGTAAAACCTCGCAACCTGATGGGTGTAGACAATGTTGCCGAATCGCGGTGCCGCAAGAATTCGAGAAATTTTGAATGCGGTGGAGATGACTAAAACGCGGGGGCGTTGATACAGCCAATGGGAGAACCGGGTTCACTATCGCAGAGACAAACATTCCCTTCATCACTGTTCCGCGACTCAATTGTTTTCGCTGCAATCCCGAATTTTTGAGTTCTTACGACACGATTTGACGCCAAGGATTTAATCCCTAGTAATCAGGTGAGAGCAAATGGACATATGATTGACCAGAGAGTCACAATTTTGCATACAACGGCATATGTGGAATCAACGCAGACGGAGGACATTTCAGAGAAAATTCTGCTGTAATAGATTCGTTGCGGCCTGTTTAAATGATGCAAGAGGCCTTTTAGGAGCTTGTTCGATCAAGACAATCTGTCACAAAAACAAAAACGCGCCAGTCCCTCGTGCAGATCAGCAGCGCCCTGCAGATGATGCAATTTGCACAAGAGGTCTGACATGAGAAATTTCTGTGCTTTGAGGAGTGTATACTCGCGCAATCCGATCAAGGATATTGGCCAGCCTTGCATTCAATTACGGTTTCAATGCATACATTCTTAGCGGTAGTAATTGTCGGTTCCCGACTGTTGGGAATCCTTGCTGAAGATCTGTTCGGATCAACTGCAAACCAGCTTGCTGGAAAATTTGGCGGAACTTTTCATCCTCGCTAAAATACATTTAGCAATCAGATATTGATGCGAATAACTTGACTTACCGGGTAACACTGTTGTCAAGCTCGTCAAACTTATCAGCACCGGACGTGCTCAAGTTCTCCTTGACCACGATGATTCCACCTGCCGGATTGAGAGCTGTCTTGCAATGCTCGAGAAAGGTTAAAAGTGATGCATCGTTGATATATGCCACACACCACTGGATCCAAATCAAGTCATACAAAACACCGTCGGCCGGATGCCAACTCTCCAGACCCATGTTGAATACTTGTCCAACCCCGCGCTTACCCTGAAGCGCAGATGTGAATTTGGCGACCGGCTCAATAATATCCACTTGCTCAGCAACATTCGTGAGAAGGCCCTCGGTGATTCTGCCAATGCTGAATTACACAAGAGAAAAACCAATTAGCTTTTGACCGCTCCGTGATTGCGTCTGTTGGGAACTAGGCTGGCAAAGACGTAAGACCTACCCGGCCCCACCCTCAAGTGCGCGAGAGACAACCTTTCGGCCACTCTTGATGCCAATTCCTAGTCGTGCTAGGAATGTTTTGGAGCCCTGTATGTCGATACGAGAGACTGAGGGCATGATGGCGAGGACACCGCCAAGCATGCCATTGGCATCAGGGTCAATGGTTTCCCAGTATGCCTTTCCTTTACTGGGCTGGACCAGAGCATCTGGAGATGCAGAGTGTTCTGAATTTGGCATTGTATTGGTGCTGGGCTTTTGGTTTTGCAGCGTGACCTCTCAGGCTCTCATTGACTGTGGTGCGAGAAGGATTTGCGTGTTGGTTGTTGCCTTAGGTATGAACTTTTGGAATCGAAAGTTTGCAGCCCCACTTGGGTTTTGCGGCAGGCAGCCATGAACAAAGAAAAGATTCTCAAAGTCATGAGAAGCAGACGTGGTTCATTTCCTTAATTTTTAAGTGTACGAGGTCTGAATAGCTCTCGGCTTGCCCAGTCACACCATGGCTAAATTCAGACCAAGGCCATCCCTGCAGCAGATGGAAACAGAGCTTGGATATACTGTCGATCCAGCCATTCCACTGAGCTCCACTGTCCCTCGCTTCTACACAGATCTCAGACCCGTTTCCAGCAATGCACAGAAGCGGATAGCGAGAGATTACGAAGCTTGGAAAAGAAAATCGACATCTCAAGGCCGAGTGTTTAGCCTGAACTCGGTCCATCCCAGCCTGCCTGTAGTGAGTGCACCCCGTTCGCCTTTCGTCTCCGAGTTTTGACATAGAAAACCACGTAGAGAATCGAACAGGAAACTGGCAAGGCAACTATCACAGAAGAGAACACCTTATACATTCATAGATTTGCTGTTGATATAGAACTGGCCTTTGGATTTTCACTGCCACTGCTTTTCACCAAAAGTGAAGCCTCAGAAGCCGTAGCAGTAGCAAAGGTATCGCGTTGCACGTTCAAAACTGAGAGAAATCCGACTGATATCATGAAAGCTAAACGAAACAAAATGCGCGCCCCGCGCTTGCTATGTATTCAACTTGCCACAGGAATTGCGTGAGAAAATATACGCATTTGCGCTCCCAAATGGCGAGTGGCGCGTGGATCTAGGCACGAGCAGTTTCGTAACTGCCGCGGGAGACATGAGCGGTTTGTATTTCCCCTGGGATAAAGAAGCCATTGTTTTGAGAATCAATCGGCGCATTCGACAAGAGGCATTGCCTATTGCATTTCGAAGAACCACCTTTTGCATGGACGACATGGACGATGCGATCAAGCTGCTTGTTGCGATTGGTTCAATTGGTCGCGCTAATATCACATCGCTCAGATTCTCATGGCAGAGCGTCAGCGATATTGAGTGCAGGTCCGAGGAATTTCCTGGTGCTGACGATTATTATTTGAAGCTTCCAGCCCTACATTCGTTGAGATGCGTGCAGCTATTGCAGCAATGCCAAAGGCTCGAGGTGCTACACATCTACTTTGAGGATGAACTATTGAAAACTATTTCCGAGACCGATTTCAGAGGAGACCCAGGTATTGCCGCCTTGAGTACACTGGCACAACTCAAGAAGATTGATGTTTGGGACAGCGTCAACAACAGCGACTGTGGAAAGATAGAAACATGTTGTAGCCATTTTGGCACAAAAGCTTTAATGGACCACTGAAAATGGATCATTTGAGATTGAGAAAGAACAAGACAAAGGAATGCGCTCGAATACGATAACGAAGGCGACATGAAAGTTTGCTAGAGCACGGCAGTTGAGAGCGGGCGGAGCTGCCGGGAATAAGATGCACCCGAGTGTACAAACCTATTCATGGGCTTAAATCTATGATTGTTTTCTTGACTAGATTAGCGATGAGAAATCTGTTGCATAGCAATAGCTCAATGAGCTAGTCCTCATCGTCCTATTGGCAGATCTCTTTGAGAGGGGATTCTCGGAGTGGGGGACCGAGCTTCGCACCGGCCCGGTTTGTGGGGCCGACGCGTCGAGAAGGGCCTTCAGCTGCACATTGCCGTCCAAGGTTGTGATTGAGAATTGTGTTTTAGATGATAGGAGGCAAGTCGGCTTTTGGACGACAATTCATTTCAGGCTTCGTAGCAGGCATCTTGTTCCTTGCCATCGGTGATGCACACCGGCCCATGTGCTTTGATTAGCTTCCCTGCCACCACGCGTCGTCCCCGCCGACATCCCACGCGGCTCACACACAACTCGACCCGGACGCAAGCTGGATGCCATGATGGCAGCGGAAGACCAGCCCGAGCCATCCCAGGCGTTGTCGAGCACCAGACGCACCAATACAGCGTGTGCACCACTATGGCCCTGTTGCAAGCCCCGCTGCTGACCCCGCTGTAGATGCATCAAGTGCAGGGAGCGTAAGGTCCGCTGCTCCGGCCGATGCCCCTGCACCAACTGTGTCAGACGCTCTGCAGAGTGCATTTTTGAGCCCGAGGAAAGAAAGGTCCTGGTTTCAGAGAGGTGATTTTCCCTCCCACCTTCCTGGCCGATGGAGCTGATTGGCAAGATATCTGAACGAGTTGAAACGCAAAGCCGAAGGCATCGACGACTCCGACTCCGCCTCACATAATCCCCCCAAGCGACAAGCTATTGTCGTTCCAACTCCGGATCAGAGCACAGCTGAACATGTCACTGACCAAACGCACCCGCCCTCTGGCGATAAAGTGCTACCAAATCTCAAAAACCCCTTGGCAAGCACACCTTCCAAATTTGTCACTGACTACCAGGGACGAAGACGTACGTTTCTTTTTGGCCACCCTTTTTGTGACACTGGACTGAATCATGCAGGGTTCCTTGGACCGTCGTCAACTTGGGCTTATAGCCAACATGTCATGACCATGATTCGCAACAGCTTGGATCAACATCAATCGCCGAACCTCCCACTCAACACAGACGGGGCCGCATTTGCCTTTGAGCTGCCTTCTAAAAAACACCTCAACATCACAGAGATGACCATGGACAGTCTGCCGTCTCGAGACTACGCCATCTACCTCTGCAACACGGTCAAGTTTCACATTTGCCAAACCTATCACCTCTTTGATGAGCAGTCATTTATGCAAGGTCTCTATGCTCTATATAGCGATGGTGCACAACACTTTACTGCAAAGAACAGACTATGGCACGTACAATTCTTTGTCGTCATGGCATTTGGGAAAGCGCTTCTCATGCGTGGTTCGTCGCAAGCCAACCCGTACGGCTGCGACTACTTTTCACGAGCCATGCAGCTTCTACCAGCGATTGATGGGTTGTACAAGGACCCCATCACAGCAGTGGAAATATGCTGTGGGTTAGCGCTGTACTTTCAGTCTGTTGATCATAGGAATAATGCCTATGTTTATGTAAGTACTTGTCACTTTAACACAGTACCTGACTAATTGCGCAGCTCGGGATTGCCCTCCGCATCGCCTTGAGCCAAGGGATGCATCGCGAACTGGTTGGCGAGGCGGATAACCTCCACGACACCGCAAGGCATCGGAGCGCTTGGTGGACGCTCTACATTTTGGACAGAAAGTTCTCTTCCACAATGGGGGCGCCAAGCTCTATCCAGGACGCAGATATAACCGTTGCCCTACCCACCCCACACCAATCAATACAGGCCTCGACTGCATTGGATGTACACGTCAAACTGTCTCGGCTGATTGCTAAAGTTATCAACAGTGAGTGTGCCAAGGTACTGCTGTGGTAGTAAACTCACACTCGTAGCTATTTACGGCATCGATGGCCAACTTGACTCCTCGTTTCTTCAAAACCTGCGCCTCGTTCTTCGGGAAATGGCTTCCCTTGCCACTGAGCTCAACCAGTCTTCAGAGTTCAAATTTGACAACAAGGGTCCCATATCTCGAGTCGCGGCAACGCTCAATCTTTGCTATCACCAAGTATGTATGCGTGCAGTGAATGAACAATTCTGACATCTCTTAGTGCATAATACTTGCTACCCGGCCTTTACTCATGTGTCTCTTGCGAGAAAAGTTGGAACACCATGCATCTGGAGATAAGGAAACTCGCGGGGTCGTCGGACCTATCAAGGCGTTTCTGAAGACGTCGTGCGACTCTGCTAGCAAATCTCTCAGTATCTTGGCTGCGCTTCAATCGCAGGATCTTTTGGGTACGTAGGTTTTGCCGTCCCATGAGTTATACTAATGACTGCGTAGAAATGTTCCTTCCGTTTGATTTGGACACTGCCTTTTCGGCAGGATTTGTACTCACTCTGGTGTTTGCAATTCAGCCTTCGCACGAGATTCTCGGAGATACCTCATATCTCCAGACTGCTCTCAGCATTATTGACTGTCTGGTGTCCGGTGGAAATATTCCAGCCGCCTTTAGACGCGAGGAGCTGGAACGGCTGCACGAAATGGTCCTTCTAATCACCCAACATCAAGGGAGTGCCAGACTAGACAATACGGTTCTGGCATTAGATCACCCGGACCTCACGGCATATGGTGTATCTCCAAACCAAATGATGTCAGTGGCAGAGCTTCTGGATGGCTATCCGATTGGTGATGGGTCTCTGGTGGACAATAATTGGCTCTGGGAAGATGACATGGCACTGCAGCATTTGGATCAAATTGATACAGCCCAGAAGAATGAAGCGCTTTAATAGTCAATTGATCATGACGCCATAGTTTGGAGGCGCCAATTACCATCAGTGATTTATGCATACTTATGTGTAACCTTGATGCAGCGGGGGGAAAAGCCAGGGAAGGATTGCATGGCGGCGACCTTCGGATTGGTCATTTTGAGCAATGACTGAAGGAATTGGTTGAGTTTGTGAATTTTGAGGGGCTCTTCTTTCAATATACGTTTCTTCTCCGTCGAAGAAAATATCTATTCCAAACTGGCGCCCCTGTGAGAATTCCCCATCTCCGCCATCTCAGTTACCTCAGCATCATCGCACTCCTCGTCTTCAGACAAAGAAATGGCTTGATAACCGCCAAGTGAACAGTATGCAAACAGTCCCCATGAAACTCCGGAAGCGATCAGGTATGTCATTGCGACCTAGTGTATCGATTAGCGTGCCGTTCAATCATTCTTTGGCTGGGTTTACTCACCCAAATTTCCGGGCCCCAGCGTTTTCCATAAATCAAGGGTGAGCAAACAACAACTGTCAGGCCTATGAAGTAAAATAGAGTAGAATACCCTATAAACATCATTGGACACTGCCATGTGAAAATCAACCTCCAACTCAGCTGCCATTCCACCATCCGTCTCGAACGCTCGGCATCTGCAACCGCACGCTGTCGTAGTGGGCCTTTGACGAGAATTTGGCTAAGTTGCCGCTCCATTCGCTTAGGAGACGCCGCGTGAGGATCTTCTGGCAACTCGCCGATGAGAGCGAGGAGCGACATTTGCTGTGCAGCGATCAAGATGCCGCATACAGACGTCATGAGTGTTGCGTACCAGAAACCTGAAGCTACCCAGTATGCATCCTGCACATTGGACCAAGAGAATGATGCAGTCACAATCGCAGTGACAGTGATGCCCTAAATGAACCATTGTCATTTCCTCGCCTTGTTTTCGAATGGTGTAAAATGCATGGGACTAACGGCGATGGAGACGAAGCCCAGCTCATCCTTCTTGCGGACTCGCCATCCAGACAGCAATGCATGCAGCTGCTCCCGGTCGTGTGTGTGGCGTAGTATACCTCGCGATGCGTTCTCTTCAATTTTGAGAGCAGGTTGCAGCGTGTTGAAGACAAAGAAGCGGTGGTAAGGCAGTGTGATTAGGAGTACCAATCCGCCAAATATGTAGTCGGTCGGTGAAATCAGTCCGGTAGGCTGGCTGCGAAAGAATGCAGACATTGTGCTCAAGCGAAAACGTCAGCCTGCGCAGGAAGGTTGCGGGTTGTCCCAGGTTGGAGGTTGGCTCAAATATCATGGTCGCTCGCCAGCCAACAGAGGCGGTGGATGATGCTTCCCTTATAAAATTCGGATGACGCAAAAAGAAGGACTGGCGCCACCAGCGTTCTTCCAAGCTGAACCTCTCAAATAGGCTTGGGTCAATATTCGTGGCTTGACTGACAATGTGTCTGACGCCTTCTGGCATGAGGCGATTGGTTAAGCTGGCTGACAATGGCGCTGGGCAGGATGCTGAATGTAACGCTGTGACCTAGCGACGTCCCCCAGGTCACAGCCAGCCAATGTACTAGAGACTTGAGCAATCAATGCTACCCAAGTATCGTGTAAAATTTCTCTCACTGCCCACATCCAAGTTCAAGTTCGAGCCCTTGGAGTATGGATCTACCGGTACCTGGCGTGTCGCTCCGGTCTTGTCGGATGGTCAGATGGCCTAGCTGGCTTTTCCACCTGCATTTCAGATATTGAATTTAACCAATTACGATCCCAAGCCAGACTTGGGCGCTCTGCCTAATTCAGTCATTCCAAATTTCACATATTGGATGTCCCCAATCAGAACTCTCGCCCCGCAGTCACTACGCCAATCACAACCAAATACAATGCGGCCTGGTTCGCCAGATTCCAGTTGCCCGTGTAACCACAGGGTATTGCAAGCCAAGCTTTTGATATGCTTGATTTCTAAGTGACAGTTTCCACATGCCAAGAGTAATCCGCACTTCCACCATTTGCTACCATTTTGTTCACATTTATTCAAACGACCACACCTCACCATAACTCGACATGCCTTCTTATTCAAGTACGTAGGTTGATATTGAATGGATTAGTCGCAAAGATTCCATTCGTGCCGTGTTCTTGACTGCATAAGGGAGCGCCTAGGGCGAGGAGGTTTTTATGTAACGTGGGATTTAATGATATAGATACGTAAGATACTAGAGCATTATTATAATGATTTTCCACAGTAACAACGAAATCCAATGCAAGTTGAGGGGGTGGGGGTTGAGAAAGAAAATGCCCAGGAGCGTCGGTTCCATTGGTTGGTAATATATCCACCATCAAATCACCAAGAGCAGAATCTAAGGGAATAAAACGCAAGTCATTCACAGGCCAGATTCTTAACGCTAAAAAAGATTGATCGAGAAATTAATCAGCATCTCATTTTTACGTATGGCAGACGTCAATTAAATCGAACCTCTTCAGTTCATACGTTCATACTATGCATGATCCTGGTGCAACCACCGAACCACCACAATCCTGGCGTGTTACCTTCCAAACGCCATTTCCTCCGCCGTCAACAATTTCTTTCCAATAGAATTCCATGGCTCAAGATTCAAATTTGTCAAATCAAGAGTGAGGAATGATCCAACCGAACTACTTATCAATACTGATTTAGAAAGGGAAACAAATGTTGAACACTCTATCTCCTAATTTAATTTTATCAGATGTCTGCACTTCAGTATTGATAAACAGAAAAACCATGGAAAGAAATGTTAGTAGTCGAGATTTCATTATGCGGAACAATGATGCTTATTTTGTATGGATGATTTGAGAAAATTGAGAATATGTCATAAAATATTCCAGATAGGCCGCAGTGTTTCCTGGCTTGTATTTGCTAGGGAATTACTTCATCATGCGTCTATTTCGTATACGAGCAGCATCGACTGAATATGCCTGCTTGAAATTGAACCATATCATCTGCATGCGTCTGATTCTAAATTTAACCTCAATTATACTTGGGTGGCTCAAATTCACAGGTTTGGAAAGGCAAGTAGGAAAGCTTTAGGCTTCGGCTCTAACTCGTTCAGAGCCCCTCGGGAGGAGCCTAATGTTTGATTGACTATCGCTTTGACCCACCTAGCCACCGAAAGACACAAAAAGCCTAAGAGTAATAAAAAGGTCATGAGGAGCAGTTGAGCTATAGTAGTTATGGTCGAGCCTGCGTTGAGAACCTGCCAGCTGAATGGGTGGTTGGCCCAGCACAGCCACGACTTTGGAATGCTGGTTGTGGGACCTTCCAAGTCTCGATCCGTAAATTTAGCACAGCTCAGATGACTTTTACGTCCCAACGCGGTAGATCTAACCTTCAGGATGGCTTTATTGCGTTAAAGGCAAAGTCGTGGTACAAACTTCGGCTAGGCACCTCTGGCTGTACCAGCCGGAGCTGGACCTGCAAAATTCGGCGAATGGATGACGCCGCAAGTTGCGTGGCGGCGTAAGCCGAGACTTTCAAAATCAGAGTTATGCTTTCGATAATTCGGTGAGACTTCCGCAAAAGGTGTAGTCGGTGGCGTTTTTTCCGCACTGAAATGATGTCTCGTTGGCAAGTGGACAGCTCACGCGTTGCACATAAAACCCAGCTCCCCCCCGCCCGTCGCCCGTCGACCTCTAAATACCAGAGTCTACCGCAAAATAACACCAAATTCTACGCCAGCCTCGAGCGTGAATAAAAAATGGCTGATATTCAGAACCCCCACACGGTCAGAGAATGGGTCGTCACGACATTTGAGCCCTTAAAAAATGACACCAAGCTGCGCTCCGAGATGACGGTGGACAAGGTCGCCAGGGCCTTTGTCCAATGGGTTGCCAACCAGGTCGAGGACAGCCGCAAAAAGCTGTTGGACTTTGCCGAGACGGAGAGGAACGAGCAGGAAGAGCAGTTCCTAACAGCGCTCGCCCTCGACATCGAAGTGCTTCTAGACCGAATCCACGAGGAGGAAATGAAGGTGGAAACCAGAAGCGATAACCCTGCCGACTTTATGGAACGATTCCTGGAGCACCTGCGACTGCACGCCGAGAGAACAGGCAGCATGCTTTGGTTCGAGAACCAGAGCATGGAGTGGGAAGCAGAGGCCTCATTCGTGTCCCAGCTGGTTGGTGGGGGCATGGATGCATGGATAATAAAGGCTGTCGACACGTTACAAAAGGGTGATAACATGACATCGGAGCGGATGGGAAACCGATGGCCCTCGTTTTCTGCCTGGCTAAACGACAAGCTACGCGAGATCCGAGATGAACTCTCCAAAGAGACGTTATTCAAAAACCAGGTTCTTGCACAGCTCGCAACTATGACACGGGATCTTGAATATACAATTCACTGCGCCAGGACTGTAGACGGCGAAAGCGTTGCAGAGAAGAAGCCATATGTAAGTTAAAGTCTTCCCCATTGAAATGACTACCCTAACCATGAGCGCAGGAAGTATGGCTCGGATTAACAGGCCAGAGCGCCAACATGGCTGCTATTGAAGATAGAATGTTGAGTGAGGACAACCTCGAAGCAGTTCCGTGGAAGTCCATTATTGCGGCAACTGAAGAAGTAAGACTTGCTCTGTAAATGTGGCCTCGAGGTTCCAGTGGCTGACTAACACTTTGCAGTGGCTGGACGACTATTGGGTCCTAATTGCAGCAGTACGCGAGATGTTTATGAAGCCCGGAGTTAAGGAGAAATTTGGCAAGTTTATGTTGTGGCATACAACTGAGGTCAACTTTGTTGAAACATTGGAGGATAGCAAGTTCAAAGTGGCTGTGAGTGTAAACAAAACGTTGTCTTGAATATCATTTTCGCTAACCAAATCAGTGCTTCGATGACGCATACAATACACTATTGGAGAAGGGCATGGTGAATGGCGATCTGAGCATGGAGGTCAAGGACAAGGTTAATGCATGGTTTCAGCTTACCTATAAAAAGCTTGAGGATGCCTTAAGCACCGCGCGAGGCGACTAAGAGGAATGATGTTAAGAAAGGGCTGGCCAGGGTTGGAACTAACATTGCTGGGATGAGTTTTGGAGCACTTAATCTTTGATATTTCTTTTGTCTTAGGCCTTGGGTATTTAGGGAATCAATGACTAAACAGAAGATTCTTGAACGGCTGGTGTCACGGCCGAGGCTACCGAGGCTACATTGCTGGTGCATGCTAACCCTACAGTTGACGGCTGCGAAGAGTCATTCAACGCATTCTGGCGATTTCGCATGTTTGTGATTCGGCAATCTCTGAATTGAAAAACAAATCGCCGATCGGCGTCTGGACACATGATTTTGTTGCAATGATCCCGTATAAGTCAAGTGTTGTTACTCACGGGAGTAGTTACGCACACTCGAAACTTAGCTATGTAGATGGATGGAAGCGGTTTCCGATTCCGGCAAAAAAGTTTGAACCACGTGTACATCGTTGTTTCCGTCTGAAACAGATCTACCGTTTGAATCAGCCCATCGAGCGAATATTAAAATCGCCACCAATGCCGTCAGTGAATAACAAAGGATTGGTGGTTCCACGGCTGGAATTTCCTTGGAATGACTTCTTCATTTCTCCACGTTCCATGTGTCAATTCCACTAGAATCATCCAGCATATCCCATAATAAATGATGGCGGAAAGCGAGTACAACATTCAAGCGAGAAATCCGCTCTAGGTTTAGTGCACCCTGGCACATCCCAAGAGTTGCAGATCCGAAAAGCCGATCAACGCCCACCCAGCGAGCCATGACCGCCCCAGCGAGCCATGACCGCCCGAGCGGAGCTGCACCAACGACGAGGATAGCAGTTATCCACAGATAAGCAAGATAAGAGAAAAGACCCAATGAACCTTGCCGAGGCAATTACACAGCATCAGAGAGGAGAGGGTGCTTATCGCCTCGGCTTATCAATAGGCCACCCTTGCTCGCCTAAAAAAGGATAAAACCTCGCGCTACGATTGATTCGCTACAGGATCTACAGGGCCCTTTGAGTCCCGGAAGAGCCGGTTTCCATATATGCAGAACCGAAGAGCCGCTCGGCGATGCATGGACCACCTGGCAGGCCAGCTTGACGTCAGGGAGCAAAAGTTCCCCGAGCAGGGATCGGATGCAGCTGTTGATTGATATTATGTAAAACCAGCCGAAAAGGCGGGGTGATGTCCAACCCCATCCCGACTTGTTGCAAGCTAAATCGATCAATTGGGCAAAGTCAATCGTTAGTCGACACACCCGTTTATGCTGGTGGTTCAAGCCAACAAGGCAGCGAATGATGGCGTGAAACATGGCAACGTCGGTCGCCTATCGCAATCGCAATCGCGTTCACTCATTTGCCAAGACCACAACGCCCCCCTTGCTCCCCTCCGACTGATACTCCTTTACAGGGTCACTGGTTTTAAGGTTCCGTTTCCTTCTTTATCGTCTTGTTGCTAGCACCTGGGGTTGCACATGGAAGGCCTGCAAAAATGACGCCGAGATCGGCTATGCATGTACCAGACTTTACGATTGGCAAACTATGTACTCGAAGCGGCAAAGTGCCGAAATTATTTACTCCTTTTCAATCCATCCATTCGCCTCGTTGTACTCGTCGACGGTCGTGGTGCCATGGAGAATCTCATATCTCATCATCTGCGCGTCGGCCTCACTTACGTTGCCCGAAATAATGCTGGAAATGCGCTCCCCTACTTCCTGGCCCTCTAGCCAAGCTCCCTGCAAAAAGCCGAAAAATTCGGCCGAGTTGGCTTCGCCAGCAAACCACAGGCGATCGACGTTGGCTCGAATGTTTTGGTGCTTCTCGAGAGTCATGCCAACGGGCCAGTTACTGTACGATCCAAATGCCCACCTAGCGATTCCAGTTAGCCTTGTCTGTAAAAATGCGCATGTTTTTACTTACTCCTCTGTGCTCCAGCGGGGGTACATGAAGTCAATGGGTTCCGGAATCGTCTTGTCGGGGAACATGGTCTGCAGCACGGCCATAACCTCTGCCTTGGTTGTTTCATCAGACTGCTGCTCGACACGGTACGCTTGAGAAGCCACCACAGTGCCGAACAGTATGTTGGAGCCCTCGGCAAAACCAGGAGCGCCGAGATTTTGGAACAGAGGATAGTAGCCGCGGTCCTCAGGGTCAGCGTAAAGGAAATACTCCTTATCCTCAGGCCAGAAGGTCTCGTTGAATTGCATAAAGATCTTGGTGTAGGTTCCCATCTGGAATTGTTCAATCGCCTCGCGCTTCCATTTTGGCAAGGTAGGCTCGAACTCGACAACTTCGTTTTGCAACACGCCAACCGAGAATGTGCAAATGGCAAAGTCAGCCTCGATGCAGCTGTCGTCATCCATGCTAATCTTGACACCATCTGTCGTATAGTTGATGGCCTTGACAGTGGTGTTGAGCAGCAACCTAGCGTCATTCTTCTCCAAGAAAGAATACGCCTCCTCGACCAGGAGATGGCTGTAGCCACGCTGATCCCACACGAGATTGCTATCGTCATTATAGTAGTTGAACGTGGCGTTGTTTCCTGCGATACCAAACTGGAAGCCGCTCTGCTCTGGTGGCCAAGCGGACTCAAAGTCCCATCCCCACCACTCTGCGGCCTAAAGGATATCAGCACAGCTTTGTAGGAGTCTCACGACGCAAAGGTCCTACCTGTTTGTGCATATCTTTTTTGGGCTTCCACCCAGCAACACTGAGTCCAGCGCGCACCGACGTGTCTTGCAAATTTTCTGTGAGAATGTAACCGGCATCCTGTGCCGCGATTTCGAATTTCTCATCAAACTCATCAAACAAGGCAGTGTAATCGTTTTCCCCAGTCTCATCATAAGTTGTGATTGAGCTGTAGTTGGCAAAGGTGCTCTTGATGCCATACTTTTGAGCGAGAGCCCAGATGGGATTTACGTTCGTTTCTGACGAACCAAGACCCTCAATCCAGTTAGCTCCGACTTCAACCTGGTACGGCGTTCCATCAGCCGACTGGCCGAAAGAGACGTGCTTCATGCGACCTCCAATGTAATCATTTCGATCAACAATCAGAAAGTCGCTAATGGAAGCATTTGTAAGGGCTTGCGCGGCCGTGATACCAGAAACTCCTGCGCCCAAGACGGCAACTTTAGTCTTTTTGCAGACAGCGGTACTACTATCGCGAGGAATAGCAGCAGCGTTTGAAAGAGTGCCAATGACACTCAAGTATGTAGCGAGAACCTTGACGGAAGAGGGCGCCATTTTCACACACCAAAACACGAGCAACCTTTGAAGGTGGTTGGCAAGAAAATGAAGAGGATTAGGGAAAATCCAAGGAGCTGCTTGGGTTCAATTCATATATTCTCAAATTCCGCCTGGACGTATAGACTCCCTTAAATAATCTAAGCTTTTTCTCAACTACATAGATCCCAGACACAGATATGAAAGCCGCTGTATCCACACGTTCCGGGCGAGCTGAAATCCCCGCTTGGTCGGGTGGGCAAGGCCGGCGAATAAGAGATGGACCAGGGGCTACCCGAGCTGTATCGGGAAGTTGACTAGCATTTTCTCCCGCGGTGGAGAAGGGATGCAGCTGATTTAGCAGTTCCGCACTTGACCAAGTCGAGGCAAAAGATAGCATCGCATCGAGGCTGCGGCTCGGGAAAACGTGCATCGCATCTCCGCATCTCCCTCAACCTGCCCGATGGAGATGTTCCCCGCACCAGACCACGCGTGGGAGAGATGCTTACCCCAGATTGCCGACGCACCAAGTGGGGAGACCCGTAAGCTGCGACGATAAACATCAGCTGACAGCCGTAATAACGTCACGATTTCACGGGAAGGAGGGGATTTCACAGTATCAAGAGGGATGCGGGAGCTGGTTGTGATGGTTGCTTCGGTCTACCCCTGTCAGCACGCGGTTGGAGCACAAAACCCTCGCCTCGTCTTCTTCCAGAGATGCTAATGTTGCGCTTCAATGTTCTTAACAGCCGCGCACTCGGCATCAACACCAAAGAAAAATGAAGGAGAATACAAACGTCGATGATCTGCAGCTGGCTCAGCTCGGCCATGGCCAGTCCTTTGAACGGCATTTCAGCCGTTGGACAATGCTGGGGCTCGCATTTGCCATCTTGAACTCTTGGACCGCTCTCGCATCCTCTTTGTCTCTGGCTCTGCCGTCTGGCGGACCTATCGGCATCATCTGGGGGCTAGTCACTGCAGGAATTTGCAATCTTTCTCTTGCAGCGAGCCTGGCCGAGTTCCTCTCCGCGTGGCCCACAGCCGGAGGCCAGTACCACTGGGTAGCCATGATTGCACCGCCGTCACTCAAAGCATCGCTTTCTTGGATCACTGGCTGGGTCAACATGTCTGGTTGGATCTCTCTGGTCGCAACAAACAGCTCTCTTGCCAGCACGCTCATCATCAACATCATTTCGCTGCTGCACCCCAGCTACGAATTCAAGCGCTGGCACCAATTCTTAATCTACTTGGGCATCACGCTGATTGCCTTTGTCATCAATGCCTTTATGCACTCGATCCTACCCCGAATCAACGGCTTCGCGCTCGTGTGGAGCATCGCCGGCTTCTTCATTCTCTCCATTACACTGCTGGCCTGTGCCGCACCCGACTATGCGAGCGGAGAATACGTCTTTGCCACCTTTATCAACACGACAGGCTGGCCCGATGGCATTGCCTGGCTTCTTGGCCTCCTTCAGGGTGGTCTGGGGCTGACTGGGTTCGATGCCGTGGCACACATGATTGAGGAGATCCCAGGCGCGGCGGCCGAAGGGCCCAAGATTATGCTGTACTGCCAGTACATTGGCATTTCCACCGGTTTCCTCTTCCTTACCGTGCTGCTATTCGTATCTGGGGGGATGAAGAACACCACCACCATTATCGGTTCTTCTGCTGGCCCGTTGCTTGAGACTTTTTTCATTGCCACAAACAACAAGGCGGGCGCTATCTGTCTCTTAATGTTTCCTTTGGTATGCCTTGTTCTTGCGGGCACGGCCGTCTTGACGACTTCATCCCGCATGGTCTTCGCCTTTGCTCGTGACGGGAGGTCTTCCTGCATCTCCATTCTGGTGGAAAGTCCACCCGAAATTAGGTGTGCCGCTGAATGCCATCTACTTGAACATTTTTATTGTGGTCATTTTCGGGTGTATCTATCTTGGGTCAAGCGTGGCATTCAATGCCATCATTGCGTCTTCTGTCGTGGCTCTGGGCATCAGCTATGGTATCCCCATTGCCGTCAACATTGCATACATGCGCAGGAAGTTGCCGGAACGATCGTTTGCATTGCCGCCATGGCTGGGCTGGACTGCAAATGTGATTGGACTCGTTTACACCATCGTCACTAGCGTCTTATTCTTGTTCCCGCCAGCGCTGCCTGTAACTGGAACGTCGATGAATTATTGCGTGGTTGCATTCGGTGTCATTGTCGCGATTTCGTTGATGCAGTGGATTGTGGATGGCAGGAAAAACTACAAGGGACCTCGTATCACTATTGGCGAGCACGAGGTAGAACTAGAAGAGTAAGAGGAGACGGAAATCTAGGGGGGATCAAGTACATCAAAATCGGACCAGACTTGAATATTCGTTTAGCCCGCGTCATCCGTTGTAACCCAAAACGGGACCTTGATATGTGTCTGTCCAATTTTCTCCATTGTCGAATTACGATTGAACCAATAACTTCCCCTTGTAGTTATATAGCGCAGTGGGCTAATGGAGCTCCATCCCTGTGATATGCACGCTGTGCCGAGGGGTGGAACACCCAGCTCCCGAGCTGTCCGTCGGCGCATTAGCCCTATATGCAACGAATTCACGCCTGTCGATTTTTTCACGTGAAGGTCATTCAAATTAAATGGCACCTTTCTTAATATGGGCTGACTGTTCAAAAAAGCGCAACCTGTAACCAAGCAGGCATTAAATTCACATCCCGCTCCAAATTCTCAAATATAAACCCCTTGATTGACGGGACGAATTTAATCAAAATACTGTATGAAGTGAAATAAATAAAGTCAAATTCAAAATGCAGGGCTTATACTTAATCGACAATAGTCCCAAGCTCCGCGGTAGTCAAGTTCCGGGCAGTCAGTTCCATTTCCGCCAGCGTCGTGTTTCTCTGATCCTCCCCACCCTGATTCTCATCATTGGCTGGCACATCATCCGCGTTCACATACGGGGTGGTATAATAGTCAATGTGATTGCGATAGTCACCTCCCAACGAGTTCGATGACTCTGGCAAGAAGGGCTCTTCGTTGTCCGCCACCTGAACCTTTAGGCACTCTTTGAACTGGACATCAGGCAAACTTTCAAAGAAGCTGTCGTATTGGCTCTCAAGCGCCGTGTCCAGGTCGGAAAAGATGGCTCCAGATTCCGGGCAGCTATCGTCCGAGTCGCAGCTGCTTTGAAGCACGGTCCATGGGCTGCGACAGTTGTCCCGCTCACAAGACTTGGTTACCAATAGCAATGCATTTAATCGGCGTATCAGTCGAAGGGTTTCATTGGTAGGATTGTTCGACTCGTGGGCAAGATTGGTGACCTCGTAAGGATCGGCCTGCAAGGCGAGACATTAACACCCGCAATGTAGGTAAGCGACATTAGCAACTTACCAATGTGTCGTACAGTTCGGTATCACCAGTGCACCACTTGGTAAAGAACCATGCCGAGTCCTCGCCAACGATTCGCAGCGCCTTGTAGCTGTTATTACTATTTCCCGATTGCGTCGGTGCCTCGACGACCGATTGACCCCAGAACTCCATGTTAATAATGTCACGATGTCCAGAGCCTGTACTGTTTTGGGGATAGTGCCAATCATCAAGAAGACTGCGCCCGTCCAAAAACACCGGCAGATCATCGCCATCAACGCAAGCAATGTCCAAGAAGGTAGGTGCCAAATCCAGGTGGCTCCCTGGTAATCGTGAGGATTCCCCTTCTGGTACGTTTGGGCCCCTCACTATGAAGGGAACGTTTGTATCGGTGATGTAGGGCAGTGTTTTCCCAGCCGTGACACGGTGTTGTCCCAAGTGATAGCCATTATCGGACGAGAGAATAACTACAAGGATAGACTGCGTTAGCACATGTAGCTCAACTCGATCAGCCGCGAAAGAAATACGCAACCACCACGATGTAACCCAATAGTACCTCCATCAGCTCAACAAGATACTACAAAAGAATGCTACTTACTGTATGTGTTATTCAATACTCCTTTTGCGTCAAGAAGCTCCACGATATCCTGTACAATCTCATCAACACCCAGCAGAGACTGGATTCGGCGCTGGTAGTGTGTGTTGATTCGATCAATCTCAGTCGAGTTCAATTTTGTGAGACTTTTGAGCCAGGACGGCTTCGCGTCGGTAGACTCTTGATCGGGATTAAAGCTCGCGTCCTGCGGTGCTTCAAGGTCTGTGTACTCATTCTCATGTCTCGCAAGAGGGACTGGGAATCCCGTTCCATCGGTTCGCACGTGCGGTGCAACTGTGGCCACTGTGAGGTAGAACGGTTTATCCTGACTCTCCGTCAAATACTGGAGCCTTGAAATTCTGTTTTTTAATTAGATTGCAGTTCTATCAATATGTTTGCAAGGAATCCATTACGCTTTGGCACGCAGCACGTCTGTCTGCTGATATCCCTGGTAGAGGATGGGCGTCTCCCCATTTTTGGAGAAAACTGGCGTGTTGTACGTGTAAACGTACGGATCAACCTGCGAATTCTTAGTACTCAGTTCAACCTTGCCAAGTGGCGAAACCCACCAATGCATCGACAATATCCCAGCCTTTTGGGCTATTTTGGTAAAGCGCTCTATTATACCCATTCAAGAATTTTCCAATGTCTATCAAGAAGATATTTGTTAGCAATGAATTCTCAAGGCGAGGACAAACTTGCATTCTGTGCGGTATCCAGCATTGCCGAGCCAAATGGGAAGATAGCTTTCATCTTCTCCCGAAAGGCGGAACTTTTGGTAGTCACCACTAGAATGAGGTGTTATTATTACCACGGTAGTCACTACATTCAATGCTCACCCTGGGTTAACGACGTGGGTTATATTGGTGTTGTGTCCATGTTGGCCCCGGAAGAGAGACGCACGACTCGGGCAACAATTGGAAACAGTCGCAAAATGATTGCTGAAAATGGTTCCTTTGTCTGTAAGCTTGCTCTTCACATTTGGCATGTAATCCAGCGAGTTCAAGTGCAAGTCTTGGTCATCTGTAAAGATGAAGACAATGTTGGGCCGGGTGGAAGGGCATGTGTCGGTGCTGTTCGCAGCGAGGCTGCAGCCGCCCAAGAGGATGGCGCCAATCAATATTGTGAATAGGAACATGGTAATATCATAGGGCTTTTTGAGGAGAGATGAAGGTAAAAAGGGAACCCAGATGCTGGATAACAACGACCTTATTAAACCCACAGGCCTCATCCAAACGCACGTAGACAATCCATCAACTTGGCATTTTGGTGCCCCGCACCTTGATGCGCCAACAGCCGTGCAAATACTCGATTCTAGGCTGAGATCCTTGTCTAACGTAGGATTGATTATGGTCATCCTACCCTCCCGCCTGCGATGTCGGTCGCCATCCGCGTTTAATGGTTAATACGCACAGCACCGGTCAATACGCGGACAAGGATGGATGAATTGTGCAATCTGCAGCTCAAAATACACCATTCCGGCGTGCACGCTCCCCATTGGAGTCGATCCCTGCGCAACACTTAGCCCTGCAGATTTGTTTCAGAGAAATGATGGTCCCGAACGCTTTGGTGGGGAGCGCCCACTACCGAGTCAACATGCGACGGGTCCTGAGTGAAGGCTCCGGCTTATCGGACCCCGCACGCGTCAATCGACAAATGACCAGATGGCTCGTTGGGGAGTCTTGCAGTAGTCAGATGTGCGCCAGTCTAGGGCTCGAATGGATCCGGAAATAACGGCATGGCCTCCGCCGACAGAGGCCAACAGCCTGAAAGGACGCTGCGACGCTCTCTCGCACGACTTCCAAGGAACCAGCCCTGCATGCTGTCTGCGCTGCTACCATCCACACACCGTCTTTCTTCACCTGCCTAATGAATTCAGAAATCATTTGTGATTCTATGGCAAGAAGCAAAACCAAGTGGCTGCGACCGTCGATTATTCAGATGCAACCGTCGAGCGGCTTGTGTCCACACGTAATGCGACAGATTTTCCACGCTACTGCTACCCTGTTGCTTGACCACTGCCACATCACAATTCTATCATGTCGGCGCCACAAGTTTGAAGCTACTGTTTGTGAGGAGTACTTTCCGAGCCCTCGGAAATCAGCTAGAAGGGATGTTTCTAATCCTATTTTCCTTTTTCCCATTCCTGAATCGGATTGGCGAGGGCGCTTTATTCCCCATTGCGAGTTTGCTCTCCATTTTTCAGAAGCACAAGCCTTGTCTAACCAGTTAACGGGCCGACAATTCGTCATCAAGCACAATAGTACCTAACAATGCGTCATTTAGACGTAAAAGAAACGAGCTAGGCTCTGTCCATGAAATGTTACAAGGCCTAACTTGACTAGACAACTAAGTGATCCAATAGATTTCTGTTTCTGCGCTCGTTTCCGCTCAACCACCCAACCTCTCAGTCAAGTCTTACGTATAGGGCTGTGGGACTGTTGCGTAACCCCTATGCAAATCAAAGAGCTGTCGAAGCCCAAGCTTAAGCCAGGGCAAGTGGCCCAGATCCATCTTTTGTGGACTAAGTGCACAGGCATTTACTCGCATTCAAACTAGTTGCACAACTGGTTTCTTCAACTAAAAAAAAGCAACTAGCCTTGATAAGCACAAGCAATGATACAACGCTAGGCCTATTGCTTATTTGTCAATAGATGCCTTCTGGTCCATTTTTTCTTGGCTTGGCCAAATCCATTTGCACCAACCTCTCCCAACGCCTTTTTGCAACACTGCTGTTTGTCTTCAGCTCCTTGCTGGGCTCCACCCTGTGCATGGATGATGGATGCAGTTGGGCGATAGTGTGAGCCAAGATAATGCGCTCGCTTATCTAGGAGTGAGAAAACCCCAGTAACCTCGGAGACAGCATAGAGTCGGATCTTTAGTCCATATGCCAGAACAGAGCGGGGTTATGGGAGCTCCAGCTGGGACACCATCGTCGACATAGCATCCTTTCCCTGCGTCTTGTTTAGGGATCTTCGGAACCATGATTCCGCTGCCGAATATCTAGTGGCGCGCGAGAACCCGGTGGTTCCGAAAGAAAATAAACAAGAGCGCAAGATAAGATTGGTGGCTTGCAGATCAAGTGTGGGAGACTGACGGAGCAATGGCAGCAAGTGGGAATGTGCAGAGCAGGTGAGACAAGTTTCAAATCAAACAAATTGCTTTTTAGTAAACTATGATACAAATCTGTTCTTTATCGTCCGAAACATGGCGCCGACTACCTATTAATCCCGTGGGTATCTATCTATCCGTCTACTGAAGATACAAAGGAAATAAAAGCCTGATGAAATGACCGACACCCAGCACCCAATACCAATAGCCAATACAAAGTGAATAACGTAAAATTTACACTGAATCAAATCCGGTTTGTCAAGGCAATACCGGGGGACGCTGGACGCTCGAGTTCCAGGCGCTTCATGACCTCCTCCAAGCCGGTCTTCGTGACGGGGCCGCCCGTCGAGGTGTGCCGCTTGTGCTTGCTGGTGACGCTCATCTTGCGGGGGCGCGCGTGGTCGTCGGACTTCTTGTCGTGGGTCGAGACGGAGGAGATGGACGACGAAGTGGAGTGGACCGAGGCGGAGCTGAAGTAGGACGAGGATCGCGAAATGGTGGAGCTGGGCGTCGAGGACACGGGCGACGTGGGCGAGAAGGCGTGGTCGGCGAGCTCGGACAAGGTCTCCTTGGGGGTCCTTCGCTTATCGGGCGTCTTGCCGAGCGATCGCTGCCACCAGCTCTTGTTGTGCTCGGGCAGGGAGAACTGGACGACGTCGGGGAGAGCCTGCTCGACCCTGTCCATCTTGTCCTCGGCCAGAATCAGCGGGCAGTGCTCGGCGGCCACCTCGAGCAGCGCCGCCGCCACGTGCGCCTCGCGCTTCTTGTTGGCCGGGTTCTCGTGCAGGCCGCACTCGTCGAGCTTGAAGACGAGCAGGTCCTCGAGCGACACGTACGGCAGCGTGTCCGGGCCGTCGCGCGCCGGCCGGGCGGCGTCGGGGAGGAAGGGGCAGAGCCAGTCGGGAATCAGCTTGACCTTGATCTCCCACCCGTTTGCGTGTCGGTAGAAAATGTCGCCCGCCCGCTCCTTGAGGGGGCTCATGGGGTGGCCGACAATCTCCTTGCGCACCCGACCGGGCGACGAAGATTTGCTCACGACCAGGTCGATGCTCTGGAAGAAATGTATTGTCAGACTAATCCTATCGAGATATGGAAACACAAATACATACTGCAATCTGGGAATATTGAGGCAAGTACTTGCGCACGGCCAGGTCGCCAATGACGGCCAGGCGCGTGTTTTCCAGGCCGCGCGTGCTCCGGATGAGCTGCAGGATGTGGGAAGCCGCCTGCTCCAGCTGGGCGAAGCTTGGTGGCGCCATGACTCTCGGTTGATCTCGAACTTGTGCTTGCTGGATCACTTTCGTCGCAGACGGCGCTCAGCTGGAGCCTGCCGTGGATGCAGTTGCTCCCGGTGTATTAAGTATTAGCAGGATGCGTTGATAGTCGGAGGACCGGGGGGAAAAGTGCATCAACCACGGCGAAAAAATTTCTTCTATTATATATCCCACCCACTATAGAATATCCTATTTGCCACGGCCAACAACATTGGCACCCAACCTGCCCAACTGGGGGAAGCCCGACACTAATGCCAGGGGCTGGAGCCACTAAGGAGCCTGTGTTTCTGGACGCAATCTTAGATTCCCGGCATAACCCTAGTCAGCTGAAAGCCTAAACAGTCACAGTCAGCCTAATTCATGCAGAGAAGAAGGGCACGACGAGGAAAAAGCAAGCATGACGTCAAAGAGTCACAGGCAAAGGGGCTAGAGCTCGATCGCCGCGGTTGCTGGCATCCCAAAGGAGCCAGAGGAGCCATCCCAATCTCTTCTAGAACTCTGCCACTGTGACAGGTGTGGAGTTGGCCCGTCTACTCCGGACGTACATGACGCTGCCCCGCCGTCCCGTCGCCCTGGGCAAGGCCATGTTAGGCCATTGGTGCGACTTTTCCCGGCCACAGGATGGACATGCCCAAACAGGGTAGCTTCATCCAACCAGGTAATACGAAGGCCAAAATGACTTGCAGCAGCAAAACCAAGCTCTCGGATGCAAATTCTCCATTCTGCTAGGCTGAAGCATTAGACTCGCCGCTATTGGTCTCTTGGCTGCGACTCGCTGCGGGTTGGGCATTAACCCATAGATCATCGCCTACTCACCAAGGGAGGGTAGTGTGTGTGCGCGCCCGACGCCAATCACAAAAAGCAAAGGGGCGCTGCACATCCCGTCAAGCCATAAGCGAATAGATAGGGGCAATGAATAAATAAAGAGATTTCTTCCATTTTCTTTTTACAAAACGAAGCAAATTTCTGCACCATGAATGAAAGAATAAATGACCCCATTATCGGAACTTTTCCACGTGGGTGCGGCGTGGGGCCACGTTAATATACCGGGCTATGCACCAAAGTGGTTAAGCAGACGAAAAGCAGACGAAAACGTATAATTAAATTATCCGCATTAGAAATTAAGGTGCCCTCCGCAAGCCTGCTTATTATCTTTTCTTTTACGGTGCCTGCAGCACCACACCAAAAACTGCTGCGCCAAGTATTGGTAGCAGCAACCTACTTCTAATAAGAAGGGCTAGTGCCAATTATGCATGGTAAGACCACTAGATTTAATGGATGAATGAAGCTCCAGATGATCGCCACGGGCGGCGGCCAGTCAAATATCCTGGGGACGCAGTTGGGGAACAGGGTTGATGCAAATGCTCCCAATAAAGATGAAACAGTCATTCCCCTTATAGCTATCGAGGATGGCTATTTGGGGGTTGTTGTTTGCCACTAGCGGCATGCGTGCTGAGTTACAACAGTATCCAGCAACACATCTCCAGCGTCCACACAGCTGAATTGGTGAGACTAGGCGCCGTGCGACATGGAATACGAAAAATTACTCTTCAGAGTATAGACTTTCCGAGAAGACACAAAAGATAAATCGAATATATTGACCATGATGGAATCAAGCTTCTATATTGGCTACCAGACTATGCACTTGGCCGACATGATGTGGAACCAATACTAGGTCTCTTACCTATGGAGATTGGCTCCAGTTGAAGTGTGGGAACAAAGCAATATCATTCTGCCATGGAGGCCGAGGTGCTTTAGTGGGACCCGAGAGGTTTTTCTTTGGCCAGTTCGAGGTTGCAACACGCTTTGGTTAGCACTGGCCAGCTCCAAACCCATACTCCGGTGCTGTTGGTTTTTTTTTGTTTTAAAAAAGAGAGAAGCGGGTGGTTTACTAGCATTGGAAGTCTAGAGCGCGATAGAATGCGATCCCACAACGCATGTTACGCTTTCTGTCGAGTGGGTGAATTGACCGCCCGGTCAATTCAATTCACCGGCGCTGTCTCATCTTTTATCATGCACGCCCGTGAATTCTAAAGTTAGGTACAATGTAGATAATAGAGTGATAAGGCGAGAAGGGTGGGATATCTCGAGAGATTTGGGGTATATAATTTCGTGGTAGACAATATACCGAAAATAGGGCGTTGGGTTCGGCAATTACACTGGCCATTGCTCCAACCCCCGGACATTTGTAGCTTTGTCACCGGGGTTCTTTGCGGGAACAGGACACATCCACGTCGATCTGCATGACCCGGTACAATTCGGCGCTACTCCGGTCGGATTTATCAAACTTTGTACGCGTTTATTGTAAATGTAACAGCACATATCCCCCATCATCACTAGGGCTGAACGCGTTTGCATGCCACCCCATATGCATCCTTGCTGAGAGACGTTCAGAGGGAGGTTGATCTCTTAGGGTGGTTGTTCTCGCAAAAAGGAGGTTGCTTTTACTTCTGGGTTCCTCATTTATTATTTGCTTCCTCGCATGGGGGACAAGTCGGCCGTGGCAGCCAAAGGTTCCATCGCGGGAACACTGTACGCTCGGGTTTTTCTTTGGCCAAGACGGCCATAACGAAATGCCAAGTCCGCCACCTTGGGCAGTTCGTCATGCTGTTCACCATGCTGTTCATCATTTCATGCTCTTTACATCAAATTGAGAGATTTTCTCACCCCCTCATTCTGTAACATGTACCGAATAGATACCATCAGGCTTCATTGTGAACCATCAGGTTTTGGGGATTAGGGTTGTTTGTACCCGGTTTTGTGCGCTATCGATTTGCTGTCTCATGATTGGTTTTGGGAAATATTAAGTGCTGACAATCAATCGATCGATGACCACCAAACATGATGCAGCGCACTTTGCCCAATCTATGTGAAGAATGCGGCAAAGGGAGAATTAGTGGTTTAAGAAATTCCTTGCATACTTGATCTTGTTCCTGTAATTTCACGGCAACCGCTCCGTGCTGTTTTCAGACTGTTTTGATGTATTCCCGGTAGCCAAAATTTTCAGTGTTGTGGGACAATCTCCTCCGCACCTTGTGAGCAGTGTTTGGTATTCCATTTGATGAGGAAACTCGGAGCCGACCCTTTCATGAGGATATACTTGGTCTCCCAGGTCATGGTTTGGGTGTGACTTTGTCCGACTTTCGGATTTAAGACCGGATTCACCGATTCGGGGCGGAGATGATAGATAGCGACTAGCGCGGTGTACCCAAAACATATGCCAACAAAAACGTATAAAATAGCCGATTAAATATTCCCTCATTGAAATAGACATTCTCCAACCGGAATCTCACTTTATCCTTTACCAACTGAAACCAGCCCAGTATCTATCTCTCTTCGCCATGTCCACGACACAGAAGCTTCGAGTCATCATTGTCGGTTCTGGAATCGCAGGCCTTGCTGCAGCCCGAATTGTTCGCGAGAACCATGACGTTATCCTCTATGAGCGGGCGGACGAAAAGGTAGCAACCGGAGGTCAGGGTGTTGGCCTGTCGCCCAACTCTGTGCAAATCTTGGACACGGTTGGATTTGACCGGGATCGTGCCGGTGGAGTCAAGTCTACCGGATACAACTCCTACAACAAAGATGGAAGCCTTCGTGTTGAATATGAGGTCGACTTCCATGCTCGCTACGGGGCGGATTGGTTAGGATACTTGCGATCCGACCTCAGAGATGAGCTTTTCCGATTAGCAACGGCCCCAGGAGAGGAGATTGGATCCGAACTAAATCCCATCAAAAGCGTCTTCAACAATGGCGTCGTCGATGTTGATGCCGAGCAAGGCATCGTGACTTTGCAGGATGGCTCCACCGACCAAGCCGATGTAGTGATAAGTAAGCAGTCTTGACCATTCTCTTGGTACTTGAGTTGACAGCAACACAGTCGCAAATGGAATACACTCTTCCCTGCGGAGCCGTATCCTTGGAACCGATAAATACGTTGCCAAAAAGATGGGATCAACATGTTATCGCGTTGCATTGTCGGCTGAAAAGGCGAGGGAGGTTCTAGACCAATTTCCCCCGTGGTGGAACCCTGATTCAGGCAGCGGTCGGACATGCATGATGGAGGCAGGTGATGGGAGTCGTCGCATCATCGCAATTTATGCGCTCCACCATGGCCAATACCTCAACATGTCGTTTGTGTACCCCAGCTCCAAGAGCAGAGAAAGCGAGGTCAACAGCTGGTACGCCGACAGCACTCCGGCCGAGGCGCTCAAAGTCTTTGGCGACTTTTGCGACCCGATTATTAAAATGCTCAGGTGAGTTTTGCTCTTTGTGTCAGCTTTATTTCCCCGCAGTCTAACCACTGCTCAAGCGTTGCCGACGAGGTGAAGATGTGGGATCTGCAAGAGATTGACCCGCTGCCTACCTGGATCAAGGGACGCGCCATCTTGATTGGAGATGCTGCACACGGAATGACGCCCATGCAGGGCCAAGGCGCAAACATGGCAATTGAGGATGCCGAGAGCTTCCGCCTGCTGACGGCCGATGTGACCCCGCAAGATGTCCCAAAGGTTCTGGAGCAAATCGACGCCATCAGAAGGCCGCGTGTAACAAAGGTCATGGAGGACACGCGCAAAATCGCCGGTAAAATTTCTCTCGAGCAGGTCATCTCCAAGATGGACTACAACATGAGTTACAAGGGAATTTACAGCGCTCTGGCGAAAGCGGAAGAGGCGAGGAAGGGTGCAAATTAAATGGGTCCGTGTAAAAATGTAGACACTTCGCATCGCATGTCGTTGAGCTGTGCTGTGTTGGGATCAGTTGAATCTGATAGCACATTGGCAATAGAACTAATCAGTCGCTTATGGTCTCTTGATAACAAAAGTTGTTGGCCGGGTACGAACCTCGTCATGTCGCCTGCCTTGTAGCTTTTATTGTATGGGAATACCCAGCTCGGTACCTGATTTCAATATACCAAGACCCTACCAATCCGACCTTCATAGGTATTGAGATGTTACCACTTGGAATGCTTTCTTTTGCAAGGCTCAGAAGGGACTAACAGTACAGTCAGGCTAATCCATATACTTCGTCAGTTCGATTTATGGCTTGCCTCCATCACTCCAAAGGTTGCGACATGAGGTACGTATATTTTATCCGCTTTAATACTGTGAAATCTTTTGTCGGCAATGAATTCACAATTCTTTTCTTCTTCTCTGTTTTCCCCCTCGAACTTGGTGATTATGGAGCACTAGCAAAATATCTTGTGGCTCGAAAAGAGGGGGAATTTGGCGTGGATCATGCTCTGCGGTGAATGTTCTCGAGTGGGCGTTGCTACATCTGACGATGAAGGCTGAAATACTTGGCTTGAAACACCTAGCCGTGACCACAAAACACATGGCTGGGCTACCGTTCGTCACAGATTTTGTGACGCACAGCACGCCAAATTCGTTTCTTAGACAAAATCGCTTCCTGGGTTGAAATGAATTGTTTAGGAATAGCAATGATTATATAGCTTAGTCGTCTTGTCTAAAACAAGCCACTATTCTTGTTGAGGGGGCCGGGGCGGGGGCGCAGCAGTCGTATTGGGAAAAGAATTTCTGGAGACTTTATGCATTTGCCTACTCACCTTGCTGGGCTCAAAAAAGCCTCTCGTTCCTGTCTCTCTTATTTGTGCCTCCTTTGAAGCCGAGGTCGCCCGAGACTCGTCTTTCTTTTGCTGTTGAACAGCACACACATCTTGATGCAAATTTACCGAAGATTTAAACTTGGTGCGACTTGGATCACATCAAGAGAAAAAAAATATTTGTTCTTCTTTATCTCTTACTGCGGTGCGGCTAATATCATGAACATGCCAAACTCAATGTCCTGAAGTACCTGAGACAAGGCCCCATCCTACTTGGTTTGGACCCGAGATGTGCGTGTACTGTTGACGGTTAAATGTCAATTTATTCACTATTATTCCCAAGAAAAATCAAGTAATGTTCTGTCTGGAATATGCTCCACATTTCGTTGCTCGACCTGAACCGGAGCACAGCCACATGCCAACTTTCTCTAGCTATTGCCTTAGACAGAGCTCACCTGTCAGCCGAGTCTTGAGGCGAGTTTGCACCAAGGCACGAGCCAAAATGCTAGCCTAAGCGTTCCAGGTGGTCCCGGAAGTTTGTGCATAGCATATCATGGCGAACAGTTCTCTCTCTCTCTCTCAGTCAAGACTTTAATTAGGTAGGATATGCTGTTGTGGTGGTGTCCCCATGTGCCACCTGATTTTAAAACACGAGATGAGCAGACGACAGGCTGGCTGGACATTTGACAGTGGACGTCGCTCATGCTGAGCCAAGCTTTAACCAATTAGTGCCCGGTAGCCCTACGCTAGGGGCGGCAGGCGTCGGTGCATCCAATGGATGTGCTTTTTCCCGACAGCTTGGCAGAGCGGAACGTGGCGATGCAAGCGTAGAGTGCTTCAGATCGACGCCAAAGCAAGCCCTATCCCATCCGTTGGGCTAATTAAGCCCCCTAATTTCAGAACGCGGACCGCGCGGGGGGGGGGGGGGAACAAATGAGGCGAGCGTGTTCGCTAGCCTGAATGGGAAAAGAAAAAAAACAGCTATAGGGTATGTTAACCGATTTACAACTTCGTCCCTCATATTTTTGCACGCATCGCCATGTCATTACACAGGTCCGAATCAGCATCATCTCGATCATTTTACTCTTTAGATCGTCATTTTTAGTGAAACAATTGGAGAGACAAAAACGCATGAGAACCTAATGGCCGGAAGGAGTAAGGGTAAATAATGTTTTATGTTGGTTTCAAAGGGAAAAGNNTTATTCTATCTAGCTAGCTATCCGTTTAGCTTATAGTATTGTAAATTGGTTATGTGAGGCAGGGTTAATTCCGCTATGCTGGGATTATGCCGGTCAACCCGATATTTTGTCGGTGATAGATTAAGAGTCGATTCCAATACTGGTATCTTTTTTTTTTTAAATAGGCAAAACAAGTGTAAAATTAGCATGCAAAACAAGCATATTTTTATTATGAAAAAGAGTATATTTTCCTTAATAAAATGATTAAATAAAGAGGGGAATTTAAATAATAGCTATAAATACATTGGTTTACTTTATATAGGGCTACCATTGCTTATTGGGATCGATATTTCGGTTAACCCAACCTTTGACTCAAATAATAGCTTTATTTATATTAATAAGCTTCTCTAATACCTTATTTAGTAATACCTTTATTATTACATTTGCTAGGTTATTATTGCCATTTATCCATTGGATTTTATATATTTTATAGCGTTTATATGATTATTATAGTGCTATAATATTAATTATTAATTTCTTTTCCTTGGTAGTTCTAAGTTTGACAAGGCATTTATATAATAAGAAAGAGTTAGTATAGATAATAATAGGGATTTAAGGAAGTTATAATTACTTTATAATTAGCTTTAAGGTTAACCCAATAGCATAAGCAATATCTACTCCTTGGACTATACTATAAAACTTTAAAGTAAATATGCTTTTTATTATATATTGGCTTTTAATTAAACTCTAGGTAATAATATTCCCTTTTATTATAAAAGCCATATCCTTTATTATCTTATTACCAATAATAATAATATA
>NAJI01000493.1:0-73523 GCA_002179835.1 Calonectria leucothoes
GTAAAAGAAAAAAAAGAGAAACAATGCAAAGCCCCTCTACACCCCTCTAAAAATGGATCAAAAGGGGAAAAAAAAAAAAAAAAAGGAAAAAAACAGAAACAAGTGCTACATGATGAGTTCATTGTAATGATGCGCACATGCATTGCGGTGGAGATTGGCCTCCAACCACCAAAAAAAAAAGGAAATAAGAAGAAAGAAAAAAACAAGGTGGGTGACGTCGAATCGACGTGTGTGACCATGTACGTATCGACAGCAAACGGCAACAACATGTCCTCCCGCCTTGACCGATCATCACCATGACGTGGCTATGCCTATACGAATCCTCCTATATGGATCCTCGCGCCTGTTCGGGAGTCTTCCTCTGCTTTCCAAGGAACTCCTTCTTGGCGTGTCCAACAAGCTACTGCTGCGTGTCATACCAATAAAACGGATAATGGAAGACGGAATCTACTCGGGAACAACAAACCCGATTGGAACATGCACAATGGCTCTTTGCTGGCAAGCAACTTTGATATTCCTCGCTCTCAACACCCGTTTTATTTTGTCATCTGTTTTCTGTATATCCAAAATGCCTCGCCTGTTCGTCTTACACATGTCATGTAACCCAAGTTACAACATGACTAAATAAATAAAAAAATAAGTAAAAAAATAAATAATAAAAATGTTCAAATACATCGCTTGTCTCGATATGAGAAATGCTTGAAACATGCTAATACAAGAATTTTTTGCTTCAGGACCACTTGGCCCTCTCTCTGGAATTTAGTAGTGGCGGTGGTGGTGATGGTGGTGTTCCTGGTCCTTTGGTTTGGTTTCGTAGTCATCATCGTCTCTGTGACGTCGGCGTCGATCGCGATCGCGATCTCGATCGGTTCCCCGATCATCGCCATCGTCGCCACCGCGGCGACGGCGATGCTTTCGCCTATCATCATCTCTCTCGCGATCTTTGTCTAGGTCACGTTCGCGCTCGCGCTCATCTTCCTCGTGACGACGGCGGTCTATGATACTGGTTAGCACAGGCACTGCAAATACAGGTATATGCAGGTGATGTAGACTTACCTCGCAGCACTTGCGTCGCCGAGGCGTATGCTTGAATCTCCTCCTTGCTCAGGACACGGAGAACAATAACAAAGTCATCGCGAACCTCGAACCTCTCCTTGCCAATGGTCAGGGCCTCGGGGTTGACAACCTTGCGACTAATCTTGGTCCACTTGGCACCCGCAGGTGCCTCCTTGAGCTTCTTATCTTCCTTGTGAGGTGCGACCCCTTCGCGGAGGGGGTTGGGATCCTCTGGGAAGCTAACCTTTGGTGCCTTGAGGATGCCTCTCAGGGGCTTGTCTTCCTTCTTCTCGCGAGGAGGAGAGACGACGCGGACCTGCTTCTCCTCGGGAGCTGCCACGGTAAGTTCGCGGCCTCGTGTTTCCTCGCTGGGGGAAGAGGCAGCCGTAGATGTTTGCGTAGGCTTGAGCCCTGGAGGAGAAGAGGATCCATTCGTGGGCTTGGTCTCAGTTGGTGACCTGGTCTCCTTGCTGGATCTAGACTCGGTTGGTGACCTTGCCTCCTTGGTGGACCTGGATTCAGGAGGAGATCGCGAGTCTCTCGAGGTCCTGATTTCTCTGACCGGGGAAGGTGATCGAGAAGGCACCTTTGTGGTCGCAATCACGACTGGTCTGTCCTTCTCCGAGTCTCCCTTGAGGGCAGCAAGTTGCTCCTTGAGCTGCTTGAGCTCGTTGGCATCATTGGGGTTGAAGGCGGCCGAGTTGCGGTTGCGTCGTGTCGTCTTCTTGCCTTCATCAGAGTCGGATGCCGAGACGACAGCTTCGCCAGTCCTTCGAGAATCGGTCCGGCTCAGCCTCTTGGTCTCAGAGGCATCCCGAGAACGAGATCGGGGCCTCTCGTAGTCCCGGGTTCGCGACCGCGACCGATCCCTGGAATCTCTTGATCGGTCAGGATCGCTGTCTCGCTTCCGGTCGCGGTCATCATCAGAGTTCCGTCGACCCTTTGACTCGTCCTTTGAGCGCTTGTCGATGCTCTTGGGCAAGGGGGTAATGCCCACAGCAGCAGCAGCAATGCCCAAGCCTGATGTGATCTTATCGCGGAACCGAGAGCGCTCCTTTTCCCCCTCCTCGTCGCCTCTCTTGCTTTCTCGCCTCTCACGACGTGAGTCACTGGTATCAGTGCGGCTGCGGCGTCGCTCATCGTAATCTAGATCCTGATCACGAGAGAGGTTCTCGTCAGAGCGCTTCTTAGGCTCATCGACTCTGTACGAGTCCCGTCGGTAATCATGATCATCGCCAGTGTCAGTGCGAATGCCAAAGCCACGAGTCGCAACTCTATCATCATGGAAGTAGAGGGGCTGGGTTTCGTAGGTCTGAGGTTCGTATGACTGAGGCTCATATGTGAGAGCTGGAGGCTGAATTTCCGGCTCAGGTTTCTGCTCGCGCTTCTCACGCTGGTCACGCACCATCTTGTCATCCTCGAGGGTGCGGTAGTAGTCATCGTGATGCTGCGACCGAGGAGGCGCCTCCTGGTACAGGGAGACAGGCCTTGGCCGTCTCCCTTCATTGCTGAGACGTCTTCCTTCGGCGCTGGAAGTGATGACGGGTTTAGGCGTTGGAGCCGGCTCCGGAGGTACCAGATCGGCGGTGCTCTCATATGCTCGAGGGATCTTGTCAAACCCTCGAGTGCTGGGAGGGGGACCTCCGCGGGTCTCCAGCTGGCGGGTGGTAGTAATATAGTTGCGGCCCTGATCGGGGCTTGTGTTAACATTGAGTGTTCGTTGATCGGCATTGTAGTTAATGTTAGGGCGGTGATATCCGCGGTCGAAGCTCTCGCGCTTGTGAGACCGGGATGTTTGAGGATGGTCCAGATCGTAGCGAACTAGCTCCCCAGCATTGGTGTATTCGTATCCTTCATCGCCGTAGTCGATGGTTGCCGTGCTGTGGCGGGGATTGCTGGGGTAGATTACAGAGGGGCGACTGCTCCGGTAAGCATCGGCCTGGGCCTGGCTGTCGAGGCGGTCTCTAATGCGAGCAAAGTCGTCACCATCGTAGTGTTCACTGTAGGGACGAGCAGTGCTGCGGGAACGTATGGATGAGGCAGGCTGCGTGTACAGCTGCCCCTCGCTGGCCCGAAAATCATCCCTGGTAGGGCTGTTGGAGCGAGCGTTGGAAGAATGGGAAGAGACGCCATTGGGGCGGTCTTTCTGGGTCGTCATGATGATGACGGGCGGACGGCCACTGGCCGAATCAAGGGTGGAAGAGCGGTGGCCGCGGGTGACGTCTCGGGTCGTTGGTCGCTGAGAGCGAGGATCCTGAGTCACGGCATAGGTGCGGGTGGTGGTTGTTGGGGCGGCCGAGGTAGCAGTGGTGGTAACGTATTCGCGGGGTGCTGCAGAGGCAGCAGCAGCAGCAGGAGCAGGAGCAGCAACAGGCTGCCGAGCGTGAGAGGGAACAACGTGCATATCACCGGCATACAGCGAAGTGTAACCGATGCTGGCAGGGAGCGAGGTCCTTGCAGGGTTGACGGCGGCTGTGCGTCCCGAGTGGGAGTGGCCGTGATAGCGATCCGACATGGCGGCGGTGGTCAAGGGACTGGGGATTCGATTAATGCCGAAAGGCCTGGATGTCAATGATTCGAACGAGGCAGTCGACGCGGACTGCTCGGAGCCGGCCGCTACAGTACAAAGGCGACAAAACGGTGAAGTGTGGTTTAACGCTGCCCGGCTTCGGACGCTGGGCGAAATCTGGTGATGGGTGCGGACAAGAGGTGAGGGTTTGCGTGGGCTGTGGCGATGGTGGGATGACGACAAAAAAGAGCTGGAGTTGGTGTACCAGGGCAAACGGTCAGTCGGAACCAGCGAGGCCACGTGAGGAGGGGCCCAACTCCGATCGTTGATAGGCGTAAGCACAATCTTGTCAAAGATGCTGGAGCCAACACCGGGCGGCGGTTCGATCGCGGGGTAGTCTTTGCGAGGCGATTTTGCGCAAAGGATGGGATGACCGGGCCTGGTGGGGTGCCGGCCTCGGGGATCGAATCAGTTGAGGGCAGCGTGATGGGAGGTGGACGAATATTTGCCGTATTGGGCGGGGCGGCGATGCGAGAGCGATGGGCTCGTCTTGGTGCCCAGGATCAAGGGTGCCCTGGGAGCTGGATGGATGTGCGAACCAGGAGGAACCGAATAGAGACAAGCGACCAAAGCATCAAACAGTCAGTCAGTAGGTGATCGACTGCGACTGTGTCACTCGGCAGCCTTGGATCCGATGCAAAGACGGTGCGAGGCGGCCTAGCGGGGCGAAGGCTTCCTTTGTTCGACGGATTTTACGGGGTGGGACGCCGGGGTGGAGACGTCGATGGAGAGTGAGCGAGGAGTTGGTAAAAAAGAAAAAAAAAAAAGGAAGCAAATATTGGAGAGGTGAGGAGGGAGGAAAGATGAAAAGAGAAGTGAAAGAAAAAGAAGAAGTAGCAGCAGGAAATAAGACGAAATGAATCCGAACAAAGACTGGAAATGGGTTGCAAATATAGACCAGGATACCCAGTCGTTGCAGGTTTTTTTCCTCCTTGTGCTTCTTCTTCCTAGGTAGTGAAAGCGAATTTCTAATTCCGGTATCAGTGAAACTCGGTTGGGGTCGAAAAAAAAAGAAGGGCTAACGTTGCAGTCGCAGCAGCCAAAAGGTGCGGTCAAATCAAGAGCGGCCGAACCAATCTCGCGACGGGAATGGCGACGATGATCGTATGCAATGACGTGGGCCGGGACTAGCACTGGCACCTGTCAGTACGTTGTTCGATTGAGTTCGGAGTTTCACTAACCAACAACCAACGTCACTTCTGTCAGCAGAGAGGCCAGGGTCCGCCGTCTAAGCGCGCGCAGGGCAGGGCAGGGCAAGCGGTGGTGGGCTCCGTGCTCCGGTGTGTCGTCTGAGCTCTCGTCTTCCCTGGCCCGTGTATTATTCGGCGCCGAACTTATATGAACCAAGGTTGGGTTGGGTCCCAGTCGGCCGTCGAGCCTCGTCACCCGCGAGTCGAACGAGAACCGCAAATGAGCTGACTTTTGCAGGCGGGATATGCGACCAGCGCTGCGATGTGCACCACGCTGTGATGCACTGTACCGTCGGTCTGCACACTAAGCGGCGTCTCAGTGGCCTGCGTCAGTGGCAGGCGAGAGGTGCGAGATGCAGGACGGTGCTGGCCGAGGACCAGGGGGGCCACAAGCTTTCAGTGGGCGACGACGCCTGAACTTGTTGTTCGGCCACCGTTGGAGAAGGAAAAAAAAACTAGGAAGACCCAAACAGACCTTGGACGGGGCCTGTCCACCGCTGATGTGGATACCTTGCTTTCCGCGGCGATGGCAGGTAAGAAAAAAAAAGGTACAGCGACAAGCACTGGCCTGGTTCGCAGGGTGGAGCAGAGGAGCAGAGGATCAAGGGAAAAGCAGCAATGATGGGCCCTCGGTGCTGAGCCGGCCAGCAGGAACCGACAATGGAGTGTTACTGATCAGATTTCAGCAGAGCCCTGCGTTTGAGGCTCTGCAACTCTGATCCAACGATGGGCGTCTTGGGCTCAGCAGAGACGCCGGGCGGCTGATGCGTATGGTATTTGGTCTTGTGATGTTGCCCCGGAGTGTATGGCAGGTATACTTCGCTTTCGTTGCGACAGCTCCCAGGCTCTCTCTGCCGGGTCAAGTGGGCGATGACGTCCCACCCTCTAGCCGTATGTATGTCTGTCCCCGGGCTGGGGTTGAGTTGTCCGCCGTGGCGAAATCGAAATGCGCGGTTGATGTAAGGGCGAGAGTATGATGACGGTGATGACGATGGTACTGTCCTCGATGTCCCCTGCAAGCAGCACCTTCTGATGAACTGTCTCACAGAGGGCGCCAGGGCGAATATCGATCGATGGCTGACGTTTAAGAGAAGGAAGGTTGACGGGATGCAGAGGAGGGAGTCAAAGCGTATGTGATGCAACACACACAAAGGAGGAGGGTATTGTATTTCTTTTCCCCGCCAACTGGAAAGGCAGGTAGATAAACAACTGAGAGGGGAAAAAAGGACAGGTAACAGATGTTTCTTGTCTTCTGTTGCTTGCAAATTGTGTGCGTGCGTGGGTGTAGGTGCTTCTGGTGGCTGATTGATTGTTGGGCATCAACAACTTTAGATACGGGAAAAAGAAAAGAAAAAAGTCTTCAAGGCGAAAAACGGTTGCCTGCTTTGGCCTGAACCAAACGAATCCAGAAAAGGATTTTTTTTCTTCTTCTGCTTCCTTTCTCTGTTCTAGACGAGACAACTCAACAAAGCAAAAGCAAAGTCGCGAGCGAGACCCAGCTTTTTGTCTCCCAATGGAGTAGGCTGAGCAGAACTAGAACAACAAAAAAAGGATGGAGACGACCCCCCCCCATGTCTCAAGTCTTGCCCTCTGCCGTCTCTTGCACTCGAAACTGCCCAATGCTATCAAAAGATGTGCCCATCTCCACCAATCCGTGACTCCAGAGCCGCCAGCATGACACTGTCGGCCACGTCCGTCGTCCATTCGTCCCATCCAAAACACCAAAGCCTCATCCTCCTGACCCGGCCAAACACATCGCCTTTGCTCATCCTAATCTATGCAACCACTCACCTGGTGCCGTGGCCGATAAACGCCACGCCCAAAAATAAGCACCATTTTTTCGAATCTCTCTTGAATCCCGCAAAGCGCCCTCTTCGGGCACGGCCGCTCGTCGACCAAGTTTCAACTCTAAAGCCAGCCGGCGCTATTGGCCGCTGTACTATGTACATGTTCTTTCAACCCAGGGATGAAGACGCAACTCTCGCATGCATGCATACACACACATGCTCAAATTCACTGGGGGGGAAGGGGGGAGAGGGAAAAAAGGGGGGTGGGCGCAAGGCCTCCTTGGGCTGCCATGGCCATGGCTTGGTTTCCCGCGGGCTCGATACCCAACCCACCGTCCTGACCTGACTGACCGAAGAAGGTACAAGACGATACAAGACGAGCCCCGGGACTGGGACTGCGGCGCAGGAGGAGGAGGAGGGCCATCTGCTGGCATTGGAGGCGAAATCTCATCTAATCTTCCATGGATCTCAATGCAAGTCCGGGGCAGGGACCAGACCTGTTTGACGGCCGACGACTTAGCGTTCCGCGCTGGCTGCAAGCAAGCCCACTCACACACACACGTACAACTTGGACGCTCGCTCTCACATCAACCATACCATCTGGCTCGGCAAGCGGAGGGGGGGCGGATGGGGGATGGGGGGATGGGGATTGGGGGGTCCCGCAGTTGATGCCCTCTGCCTGCTCGCCTCGGGGAACCTTCAGTGTTTGATGCTCAAGATGTCCTCTTTCCGGATATCTTCCTGTCCAGCCGAGCAAGAGATCGGCGCTGCACAGCAATTCCACTTACATACGCCGCGGGGTTGCATCGCGGGCGGTTTCATCAGATCGGCGGTGACATTCATCAACACTTCTTGCGCTCGATCTGCCCGTGGCATCCCGATCTTGCCAGAGTTTGCCTGGGCATCGTCGGCCGAGTTCTGCTCCTGTGCTTCTTCTGCTGCCCTTCCCTCTCTGCCGGCATGTCACAGCCATTGCCTTGCCACGCAAACCGGCCGACTGTTTTGGGTGAACTCGCACTCACTCCCGCGCCCCCCGCTGCCGGGGCCCTCGCAGAGCCGCATTAACCACACCTACTGGTGACGTTCGTTTTCTGCAATGGCATCAGGACCCCGAGTGTTATTAGTGGGTGGTTCTTGTCTCGATAGTGGGCTTTTGGTGCTTATGCCCTCATGCCGCCCGCACCCAACGGGCGAGTGAGGTGAGAGGGCCAGGCGAGCGGAAGAAGCAGCGGAGAGGAGGGCGCGCGCGGGTGGGCGGGGGAACGTGCGTGCGTGCGTGTGTCGTCGCTGGCAAATAACGCCCAACCAAGCCCAATCGAGGCACGGCCTCCCGTTGACTTACATATTCACGACATGGAGCTAGAACAAAACCGAAGGCCTGAAGAATTAGCACGGGGCGTCGCCGTCGTGGTGGTGGTGGGTGTCCGTCCCACAGCCGTGTCGCTTGGCCGGTCCCCATCTGTCCCAATCCATCTCCATGCCATTAATCCCAAAGCGAAAGGAGCAGAAGCAAAAACCACATAGAAACTTGGTTTTTGGCCCGCGTCGGGCAGGGACAACTAGCCCGTCCGTCGAGGGATCACCCCAGTTCCTTAGCCTATCCTCGTCCCCGACCGTGGTGGTAATGTGGTGGCTCTCTCGCCTTCTCGCGGCGTCGCTAGCCAGCCCTCGTGCCGTCCGGGCCTGCCTGTCAATCTGTCAGTCTGTCCGTTCTCCTCTCCGCCTTTTTGCCCTCCAGGCAAGAGACGTGCAAGGCGCGGCCGTGGTCGCGGTCGGGTCTACTGCAGCCAGCCAGCATGTCGAGCGTGATGCGCTGGCAGCCTCTCTTCGCGCGGCTCCGGAGGGACGATCGCAAAGTCGAGGCCCCCGGATAACGCTGTCCTGTTCATGTGATTGCTGTCAGCTGCGTGTCGCGATAGGATGGCTTTCCCCCCCCTCCTCTCATTGTGCCTCTCCCTCTCTCTCGCCAGCGGAAGTGGGAACGACTGCCCAACGGCCAGCGGAAACCACCGTTAACACCGAGCCCGAGTAACCAACTCATTCATCCGTCGTCCCCCGTCTAGCTCAACAAGTCAGGACCCTGCGTGCAGGGACGCGGCTGGCCGTTCCGGCACCTCTCGGGTTGGCTCAGTTCTATCCGTACACGCACCACCAGTTAGATCCCCTTTTTAAACATCTGCCCTATTGCCCCGTAACCACGGCATCTCGCATAAGATGGCCCTTTCTACTTCGCTCCGTCTTGGTCCTTGCATCGTGATGGAGGGCTTTTAGTTCCATTAAACACATGGCTCAGCACGGTTTAGCGGGCGGGGGTGAGTCAAGAAGTATCATTCAAAGTTCCTAAATCGTAACCTCCAAGTCGCTACTGTCTCTTTGGGCCGCAAGGTCTCCCATGCGCCTTGCTTTGCCAATGCCACGCTCCGCAAATCAGCCCATGCTTCATCGCTTTGTCAATTACAGCAGCTGCGTATCCCTTAGTGTCTCCGTAACACGTCCAAGCTCCCACTCGGATCATATCTCGCCCATCCCTATCCCATTTGCAGAGTGCCTCGGCCGAAGCCGCCGGCCGGCTTCATATGGGGACGTTTCAGCTAGCTTTGCCAACTGCAGTCTGCTTCATGCTCTGATGCTGCCCAGAAACAACCGGCAACTTATGCCAGAGAGCCCATAGGATCCCACAGGGGGAGAACAACGGGTTCTTTCTTCAGTGTGTCCCTGATTGCCTTGTTGCAGAATCGGAGATCGATAACAGCCTGGTAAACAAACTCATCCATCCAAGCATCGCTCATGACAAACCATCCCTTGTCACCAGCATTTGTGCCCCAGCTGTTCTGTACTCGCCATCGCACAGGCTTGCCCGTCTTTTCGTCAACGTGAACAGCCGTCAGAACCATGGCGTGAGTCATCTGGCTCTCTCCGGTCGTCAATCTCTCGGCTTTGGACATGCCCAGGAGACTTGTGTTGAAGCCCAGATCGTAGTCGTAAAGCTCCAGGTCCATGATTCCGGATCCGGTGTTGCTAAACTTGCCAACATCACTGCCAAAGAAGATTGGGATGCCTGCCTTGAGCATCTTGATGCAAGCCACCTTCATGGTGTCCATATCGACATTGACATATGTGATGTTGCGGCCACCAACAATATTGCCCAGCCGAGAAACTGTAAGGAGGTCCAAATTTTCATGGCGAGGATCGTTAACGAGAGAAATCCAGTTCGAGATTGCATTCGAGGTCGCGAATTTGAAATCCGGGCTGTAAATATCCGTGGCAAAGTTCTTTGGTGTAGTCTTGAGTTGGTGGGCCTTGCCGTCCTTGTCGTTGTATTGCCAAGTAAAGGCCTCCTCGGGATTGGGGGGAGGTCCCAACAGGAGAGTCAGAATGAGTGAAATCTCACGCATCATCTTCTCCTTGGCCGAGGACAAGGCTGTTGCAGAAACGTTTCCAGAGTTGACCAGGCTTCGCAGCCTCAAAGCAAACTCTCGAAGCTTCGTCTTGACAACACTATTCAAAACGCCCGAGTTCATAGCATTCCAGCTATCGGGATACAGGGCTTGGGGAACAAGGCCGTATTTCTCGACCAAGTTGTAAACCATATCCCATTGGCCGCCATCGGACACAATATCACCGAGGAGAGTCTGAACGACACGTCCCTCAAGATCATCACCGGCAGTTTCAATGATTTGCTCCAGGAACCAATTGGACTTCTCCAGCTTGTCCCAGTAAAATAGATAGGATTGAGAAAGCTCAAAACTCTCTAGGTTATAGCGCTTCATGAGCGCAACTCGAAAGACGTTCGTCGATGCGAAAAGCCAGCAGCGGCCACTTGAGCGCTGGTTTGTGATAGGGGCGCCCTCAAAGGGAATCTTGATGTTGAAGATTTGCTGGTCCGCAAGCTCGGTTGGTAGCGATGTAAGAACCTGTCTGGGATTGTCGCTGCTCAGAGCGGTGAGGGCGAGCCTTGCAGACGAAGTTTAGGTCAGTTCACAGGTTCAAATACAGTCTTTTTCTTCTTCTCTTTTTTCGAGAGACTTACTTGTTCTTGGGATCTTTGAGAAAATCAGCCTGCCATGATTGCAAAGCATGGACAGAAAGTCCCTCAGCGTCCCGGACCAATGGCCCAAGGAGCTTCTTCTCCTCGTCGGTGGTCACTTCAACATAGCCATCCTGCACCTGAAGACTACGAAGGCGTTCAAGGACGGCCTTCTCGTGCGCGGTGGGCTGGACTGGCTTGGATGGTTGACCGCCCATGGCTACTTCGGCAGTGTTTTTGGGGCTACACTTGGAGAACGTCTGATGATGCGGGGATGTTGCGAGGTTGCGGGAGGAGCAGACACGAGCACAGACAAGACCGGAGCGAGGCGGGAAGATAAGGATGTAAGATGGGAGGCACGGGAAGAAAGGCTGGGGGTGGACGGGAAGGTCGAGCACCCCAGGTGCAGCACGTGCAGCCTATTCGTTATCAACCCGCGAACTTGAGGCAGTGTTCCGACAGCTAAGCACCATTCTGGGGCTAGTTGCATATGACGCCAACCGCCATGACGGAGGAGGGGGCCGTCTCGTGACAGGCCGCGGGAGCCGGATAGGACAGAATGCAGAGCGCTCTGTGCCGTGCGGGCGGCTCGACTTAGCGAGGTGCCTTAGACAGAACGTACAGAGCCAGCGGTCTGTCAATCCATCGAGGCCCAGGACCCAAACGAGCAGGTCTATTATGAAAACGAACCACACGCAACGTTCGGGTACGTTCAGATAAGCTCAGAATCCCCAGCTCCACGAAGAGCGTGGGTCATGACACTCGTTGAGGCTGGCCCGGAAAGGGTCATATGAACGAGGGGGACCTCCCGAAACAGGCTAGTGGGGTAGCAGCGAGAACCCGGATAGCGTCACAGTCAAAGGACCCTGATGGCACGATTTAAGAGACAAGCAACGATTGAGATATGGAATCAATTGTCAATTACTATAGTTCATGTACAGAACTTCCCATCTACTCAAAGACTCCATATTTCCTAATTTCCAACACAAGTACCCAATCTTAACCCAACAAACTAACCGCTTTATACAAATCCCATGATACAAACTTTGAAGGCGCCAGGACAACCTGCCCTCCGTGTCGAGGAGCCAGGAGCATTGTCTCGACTCATCGTGGGAAGACGCATGCTGCGGCCTCTAGAAAGTTGACACGCTTACAGGTGAGAACCGTGGATGACCTTGAGGTCGACGGCAAGCTCACGGCCGCCGTCGTTGAGGACGAGAACGCGAACGCTGCCACGGCCAGACTCGAAGGAGCTCTGGAGGCGGGAGAAGAGGTTGGACTGGTCAATGACGGGGAGGTTGGTCTTGACGTCGCCGGTCTCGGTCATGGCAGTGATCTGGCCGTCCTGAATGTCGAGGACACGGTACTGCTTGAAGACGGGGCCGAGCATGGTCTGGACGACGACGCTGGGGGCGGGGTTGGAGATGAAAGAGGACTCCTCGTGGAGCTGCTTGGTGAAGAGGTCAACACCGAGGTAGCGGTACTGGCCAGTGGCAGAGGAGGTAGAGATGCGGATGACCTGGCAGGGGCGGCCCTGGAGCATCAGGAAATCACCCAGGCGGATGTGGTTGCAGGGGATGGTGACGGTGTTGGGCTGGTAAGCCTCAGCAGAGTCACCGGGGCGGGGGCGGGGGCCCTCAGCGAAAGCCTCGGAGCCGGAACCCTTGCCAGAGAGCTTGAAAGATCCCTGACGGAAGGAGTGAAAGTGACCTGCTGATTGAGTTAGCCTCCAACTGTGTGAGTAGCGAATGGCAATTGAGCCTTACCGTCCTCGTCGTAGTAACCCATCTTGTCGGATTTCTTGGTGCGGAACTTGGATGGTTCGACGGTGTCTTTGGAGACCTTGATGTCCTTCTGGTAGTAAGAAGAAGGACGGGGAACGGGAGTGTCGACGGTGAACTTGTCGACCTTGGAGGAGCTGCTGTGGAACTTGGGAGCGGGAGTGCGATCGCCTACGGTGTAGTCGATCTCAGTCTTCTCGAAAGTCTTGAACTGAGGGCGGGAAGAGGGACGACCTTCAACAGTGAAGTTGTTGATCTGTGTCTTCTCGTTGACGGAGTATTGCTGAGGGCGGGAACCTTGGACAGCAAAGTTGTTGATCTCGGTCTTCTCAGTCTTGGTGAACTGGGAAGGACGTCCTTCAACGGAGTAGTTGTTGACCTGGTGGTAGGAGTCGGTGGTGTTGAACTGAGGACGAGAGTCGACAGCAGGAGCGAAGTGTGCGTGAGGGCGGATTCGCTCGCGGTATTGGCGCTCAGCGAGGTCAATGGGGGTGGAGTAGTAGGGATGACGCTTGGTGTCGATCTCTACGTGGGAGTGAGAAGTAGTGTATTGAGAAGGAGGTTCAGGTCTGCAGTCATGGGTTAGTTGATGCTTCTGTATGTAGGCGGCGTCTCATATGGCAACCAGTCCCCACCCCCTGAGATGACCCACCAGCCAGCCTCAGGCCAGGCTCAGGCCAGCGGGCTAGGGATCCAGGGTCGGTGACCGGGGATGGGAAAAGCAAATTTTGGGGATGCGGGCCAGCTTGGGTGGGCTAGGCTAGGCCGAGCTAGGGGTGTGGATGGGGTGTGATGAGATGGCTGGGGGAGGCGAGGGGGGCTGACGCGCGCTTGCGTTGTGGATGGGCCGGCAACCAGAGCAACCCTGGCCGGACCGCCAATTGACTGAGAAAAGGGGGCCCGGGCGTGCTTTGTTTTGTTATTGTTGTGGCCCGCCCAGCCGCTGATCAATTGCGGTCGGGGGGAGGAGGCTGGGAAGGGGGAGCGAGATGTGGAAAGTAGCGAAAGTAGCGTCTGGTAACGAGCTACGCGAAGAAACAAAAACAGGAGCGCGGGAAGGGCATAGGGGGTAGCGGATGGGACGTAGAGAAAGATAGACATACCGGCGTTCCTCGCGGATGAATTCCTCGTGCTGGTATTGCTCGGATTGGGCACCGGGACGGCGGTAACGTTCTTCTTCGCGTGTGATTCGGACCTCTTCTTCACTGTAGTGTTCCTCTTCAGGCTCCTCAGGCTCCTGTTGAGTGACTACTTCAGTGGTGGTAGAGTGAGAAGAGTATTGACCTTCCCGTCCGGCTTGTGGCTTTGGGGGTTTGATCTCAACCTCTTCGTGTACCTGAGTGGTGGTCTGAGTCTGGGTTTGGGATTCGTGGTCCCGATATGTTGATGGGAAGATAGAGAAGGGGACGGGGACGCGGGCCTCAAAGTCCAGATTGACGACTTTTGACGCGAGAGAATCTTCTCATTCAACCTTCCGATGCAGCGCTCGAAAGGATGACAAGAAGAATCCTCTGGCTCTTGTTCCTTGAAACAAAAGTCGAGAAGGGGAAAAGAGTAAGATGGCAAGCTGTGGCCTTCTTGGAGTCTTTTCTGAGGATTCTGGGGATTTGAAGCTGAAGTGGATGTAGATTATTGGAGGGGAGGAGAAGACAGGAGACGAGCTCGGCTTTTTGAGGACGGGGGCGGGATTGGATGCGCTGCCCGTGTGTTGTGAGCTGCCTTGCGCCGATGGTTGTTCCTCAGTCTGTCCAGTCGGCCAGTCGACCAGTTGAGAAATGCTCCACCACCATCATCACAAAGGGTGTGTCAATTGCCCGGCCGCTTCGACCCTCAAACCCTCCGCCTCCAGTCGTTCTGTTTACATCCCCGGGGTTGCCTTGTTTACTTGCTTCTGAAGAGGTTAGAACTGCCAATTAGCCCCTGCATCAGGGCTCCACTGTATTCCCTACACGCCCCACCACCACCAGGAACAAAACAGGGCCGAGATGGGAAATTTCCCTCGGAGCGACATGATTGGCCTCCAATCTTACTGCAGGCATGCCGCTTTTGCCCTCATACGTGGGTTTAGGATTGAGTGCGAGCGCGAACCATAACCCCAGATGTTTTGGATAAATGGCTTAATGAACCAATTATGATTTTCCGGAGTTGTATAATTTGGGTATAAAACCGCAATTGCGTCACGTGGTATCGCGCTGTCGTATCATGGCGCTTAAGGCAGCACCAAGACTATGTCTGATGCGTGCCCGTGGTGGAACTTTTCAACCCATTCCCCGTCTCACCCAGACACGAAACTAGCATTGCGCAGCTTCCGATAGCTACCCCCAGCTCCGGTGCTAGCTCCAGCCAACCACCCGCCAGCTTGCGCCAAGCCCGGACAGCTACAGGTACCGCCCTGCAGCTTCCCAGCTTTTGCCAGCTCTCAGCTCCCAGCTTGCCTGCTCCAGACGCCTCCGCTTCGCCAGATGAGACGAGGCCCCCAACCAGCACGGGGCAGAATGGACCACTGCCAGCCACTCACCTGCATCGTCTCCACGAAATGGGCAGTGGGAGATCATCTGTCGCCACCGCGTATCCGCCGTGGCTGGTGGCCTCCGCGAACGAGATGAGAACAACACACTACCCGGATTCCGACTGGGGCGGCTGGCCTCATCCCCCATTCGCTCGAGCCGATTATCTGGCTGCCGAGGGTGCAATCTTGGCCTGGCTGTAGCTGAGCCAGTGGCACATGTCGTTTGGCGCCACTGGCAACTATCGCAATCACTCGAGCGGGGCTGGCCAACCTCTCCCTCAATTGGCACTGTCGGCTTATGGGCCCCATATGGACAGTGCTCCACGTATGACGGATCAATTGTGACACGGTGAGTGTTACTACTCTACCGCTCCGTGTTGGGACATTCAGCTCGCTTGAACGCAGATGGCTAACGCAGTTGGCTAACGCAGTTGGCTTGCCCAGTGACCTACCCTGCAGCCCACTGCCGGCCAACATTATTCATTGATTGACATTGCTGGTCGCGACCAATTGCGCCAGCAACTCAATTCGACAGCAAAACCCCCATCACCAAGAAAGATAACGCGTGGCTGGGAGTTGCTGATGGTGGTGACGGGCCATTCCCTATTGGTTCCCATGTGATTTTCCCCCAACCTCTCCAATTGCATCCCGCCTGCTTGCCTACGACCTACAGGAAGCGATTGAGCTCGGTCCAGCTGCAGCGCAGCGGGCGGTAAATCAGGCATGTCAAAGCTCGTAATGACGGTGATGTGGTATCGTGGAACATCATCATTGGCCTCTCCCTTGTCATTTATGCATGTTCATTATTTAGTGCACGCTGTGTCAGACAGGTCGCACTCGTACAGGAGGAGCAGGGCGCCATGGCTTGTGGAGCGCGACCTCCAGTCTCGGATGGTGGCCTGCGTTCGGACCTTTCGATCAAGGACGTGTCAGAGTTACAGATGAATCAGAAGGCCATTCGAGTCGATCCTTCTAGAGCACAGTGGGAGCAACATCGGCCTGATCTGAGGAGGCCTCGGCACCTCCACATTTCCTTTTGCGTCTGCAAATACGAACTCTGTCGTCTTGGCTTTGCACTTCTCCAGGCGCCATTCTGAAAGCGTCAAGACGCGTAAACATTCAATTGCACTCTGGTCTACATGTTCGCATCACAATTGCCATGATCAGCACCAAACAAGGTTTCCATTGCTACCACTGAAGCGTGTCGCCGTCAATGGTCGGTCAAAGAAGCAATTTTCTGCGCACAGGTCATGTTCCCGACCGCGGGACGCGCATATTACGTGTTCGATATCTGTGTACGTACTTGAAAATGGAACCCAACACGAACAGTCAATAGTGCACAGTACCTAATGAGCCAAGGGATTTATCAGGGGTCTGGCCTTGAAGTTGCTGTGACAACCAGGCAAGATCCTAGCACACGGCTGACATAACTCCGGACGGTGTGGGGCAGGGACGGCCTCCCAAGTGCCTCAAGAGCGAGCCAGCCAGGGCTTGCTAGGCTTCGGGCGATCACAAGCTTCCTTCTCCTTCACTAGCCTGGCTGGTCGCGTCTCGTCCTGACCGCCCGCGTGTGGATGTGGGTGGTGGACGCGTTCAAAGTTGGGAACCTGCTAATTTGCGTGCTTCTATTCTCGGCACCTGTGCAATGTAACTTTCAATGGCCCTGGCCATTCGGGACGGTAGTTGCGTATTGCCAATTGACTCGTATAGAAGGAGAAAGAAAAAATCTTCTGTATCCCGCGGGAGGCGAGCGGCGCAGCCGAGGTGAACCTGGTGCCGGACTCCAGGAGCCGACGCCAGTCTGTAACGAGCCAAGTGTCACAAGTCAGGTACTGTGTGCAGCGCAGGCAGGGATCCCATCCATTCCAGGTTTGTTAGGAAATCCAGTCACCTTTCCCAATTATCCTCCATACTACGTAAAGACAGAATCGCCCAGCTCCAGACCTCAAAAGTTAGAGGCCGCGCCAAATGTCTTGCATGCCCCATTTCCCCGCTGTCGCCGTAATGCTACCGTAACATTTCATGCTTGGTTAGCCCTCCTTCTAAGCTTCGGTGCCGCATCTCGTGGCGTAGGTGGACATTTATGTATTGGGGGTTGTTGACGATGCCAGCTTGACAGTCGCAGTGAATAAGCCTATGATGCAGTCAATTTAGCAACCCAATTCAGCTACCTGGGACTGACCCCACCAACCCGGTTGAAAAAGTGAAATGTCACAACGCATCGTGATGCCATCATGCTACGTATGCTTGGGCTGATTATCGCCTGCAGACTGCAGTGCCCGACGTACATACATACTTACATACCCTATACTGCAGGTCAGAAATATGGACCTGTTGCTTTGCTGTCAGAACACGTGACGTGATGTCACTAGCTAGCTGGAGATTCTGCCCCGCGTTGACTGACAATTGCCCCACGTTGACTCGCCTCGGCCGTCAATCTAAAGCCTTCGGCACGGCACGGAACGTCTCAATTAAGCTGGTTGGTCCAAGGAAGCATATCCCAGAATGAAGCAAAGGTTCTCGTCCTTGGATGTCAAGGTGGGTGTGGCTGTCTCTTGGTTGCTGCCCAGCCGCTGATCATTATCCCGCAGGTCATTGCGCACGAGCTCCAAGAGCAGCTGGTGACTCTACGACTGTCCAACGCATACGACCTGTCCTCCAAGATCCTCCTCCTCAAGTTTGCGAAGCCGGACAACAAGAAACAACTTGTCATCGATACTGGATTTCGTTGCCACCTCACCGAGTTTGCTCGAACCACAGCTGCTGCCCCCTCTGCCTTCGTCGCGCGACTTCGAAAGTTCCTCAAGACTCGACGCCTGACTGCAGTTAACCAGGTTGGAACTGACCGAGTCTTGGAATTTCAGTTTAGCGATGGCCAATACCGTCTATTTTTGGAATTCTTCGCTGTATGTCCCCTCCCAGTCACCGAGATGTTGGATTACTAAGTAGAAACACACAGAGTGGTAATATAATTCTTACCGATGCCGACCTCAAAATCCTTACCCTTTCCCGAATCGTCTCGGAAGGCGAAGGCCAAGAGCCACAGCGAGTGGGTCTCCAGTATTCGCTCGAGAACCGCCAGAACTTTATGGGAATACCGCCCTTGACCAAAGAAAGAGTACACAGTGCCCTGAAGGCTGCGGTGGATAAAGCTGCAACCGCAACTGCCTCTTCCAAGAAACCCAAGGGTAAAGCCGGTAGCGACTTGAGAAAAGCCTTGGCTGTATCCATTACAGAGCTACCGCCCATTCTCGTTGATCATACCCTGCAAAAGAACGAGTTTGATACTACAAAAAAGCCGGAAGATATCTTGGCTAGTGAGCCATTGCTAGATGATCTCGTCAAGTTGCTTTCCGAAGCCCGCAAGACTGTGGAGGGTATCACAAGCTCAGAAAATTGCCCGGGTTACATATTTGCCAAGCGACACGGGCCTGCTGTCGAGAAGACTGAAACCGATGACGTAGAGTCCAAACGCCAGGGTATCCTCTATGAAGACTTTCACCCATTTGTTCCATTCAAATTAGAAAAGGACCCCGCGATCGAGGTCTTGGAGTTTAAAAGCTACAATGAGACGGTAGACGAGTTCTTTTCTTCCATTGAGGGTCAAAAGTTGGAGGCGAGGCTGAACGAGCGAGAAGCTGCAGCAAAGCGCAAGTTAGAGGCGGCGAAGCTCGAACAGTCCAAGCGGATCGAGGGCTTGCAAGAAGCGCAATCTTTGAACCTTCGCAAGGCTGCTGCGATCGAGGCCAATGTTGAACGTGTCCAAGAGGCTATGGATGCCGTAAATGGATTACTTAGCCAAGGCATGGACTGGGTGGATGTTGGCAAACTTGTTGAGCGCGAGAAGAAACGGCAGAACCCCGTGGCTGAAGTTATCAAGCTACCCCTGAACCTCGCTGAGAACACTATCACACTCGAACTTGCTGAAGAGGAGTTTGAAGAAGAAGAAGATGACCCTTACGAGACTGACGAGAGCGCCTCGGAGAGCGATGACAAATCGACTCCGGCCAAGGGTAAGGGAGCGAATAAGAATTTGACCATCGATATTAACCTCGCCCTGACCCCTTGGGGCAACGCCCGAGAGTACTACGACCAGCGAAAGACTGCCGCCGTTAAACAGGAGAAGACACAGCAACAGGCCACCAGGGCTTTGAAAAACACTGAGCAAAAGATTGTAGAGGATCTCAAAAAGGGGCTGAAGCAAGAAAAAGCACTTCTCCAGCCAATCCGTAAACCTCTGTGGTTCGAAAAGTTTACTTGGTTCATATCATCTGACGGATATCTGGTCATCGGTGGCAAAGATGCTCAGCAAAATGAGATTATCTACAAAAAGTACCTCCGAAAGGGCGACGTTTATTGCCATGCCGATCTCCACGGGGCATTCAGCGTTATCATTAAGAACAACCCCAAGACGCCAGACGCGCCAATCCCTCCGGCGACTCTCTCTCAGGCTGGCTCACTTGCTGTGTGTTCCTCGGAAGCTTGGGACTCAAAAGCCGGTATGTCAGCTTGGTGGGTCAATGCTGATCAAGTTTCAAAGTCGGCCCCCTCTGGAGACTTTTTGCCAACAGGAAGCTTCATGGTTAGCGGCAAGAAGAATTTTCTCCCCCCTGCTCAACTTCTGCTTGGATTGGGCGTAATGTTCAAGATAAGCGAAGAAAGCAGAAACAAGCATGCGAAGCACCGGCTATATGACGGTGATTTTACTGCTGGTAATGAAACGGTGCAATCTGCATCATTACTCGAGGGGCAAGAGCCGACCGAATTGGAGCAACTTGATGCTGCCGAAGTCGATAATGTGTCTGATAACGAGTCGGATGACGAAAAGCAAGACGGAAAATCTCGACAAAACCCGCTCCAGGCATTTGGAGGCGAGGACGATAACAGTGGTGTACAAGAGGCCGAAGAAGGCGTGTCCGAGCTTAATGTCAAGGACGAGCCCACCCCGGAAGAGGCACCCGAGGAATCGCCTACGGAAAAAGAAACCGAACAAGCAGAAGAAGAGGAAGATTCAGATGCCGATGAATCGGAGCCGGCGCAGTCAGTAGCTGAGGCATCTGAGGCACCCAGTAGTCAACCCGCCGCTTCGCTGGAGTCTTCAACTTCAAAAGCGGAGAAGCAGGGTCCTGCCAAGCGTGGTCGTCGTGGCAAGGCAAAGAAAATCGCTGCCAAGTACAAATTCCAAGATGAAGAGGACCGGGCTGTGGCTGAGGCTCTCATCGGCGCGACTGCCGGTCAACAGAGAATTGAGGCTGAAGCTAAGGCTAAGATGGAGCGTGAGGCTGAGGCGGCAGCAGCAAAGGAGCGGCGCAGAGCACAGCATCAGCGTCAGCAGAAGGAAGTGGCCGAGCACGAGGTGATCCGCCGTGCAATGATGGATGAAGGCATTGATGTTCTCGAGGGCGACGAGGCAGAACAGATGAGTGTGCTTGACTCCCTCATTGGCACCCCGCTTCCCGGCGATGAGATTCTCGAAATCATCCCTGTGTGTGCCCCCTGGAATGCTCTCGGCCGTTTCAAGTACAAGGCGAAGATGCAGCCCGGCGCCACCAAGAAGGGAAAAGCCGTCAAGGAGATTTTGGAACGCTGGAAAGGCGCCAGCAGCCGCAAGGGCGTCGTAGATGAGACCTCCCGGGACTCGGAGCGCATGTGGCCTCGCGAGGTCGAGCTCCTCAAGTCGCTCAAGCCTGAAGAAACCTACAACTGCGTTCCTGTTGGCAAGGTCAGGGTCATGCTTGCTGGAGGCACTGGCGGTAATGCCGGCAATGCCGGTGGTGGCGGCAAGAAGAGCGGCGGCGGCGGCGGTTCCAAAGGTCAGGGTAAAGGAGGGAAAGGTGGCAAGGGATCAAAGAAATGAGCATCACAAACACACAAGTTTCAATTGCTTTTAAAAAGGAGGATGTAAGTAGAGAGGTATATTTCGGAGGCTAGGTTCATGAATCTCATCTAGATGCTCCTGGAATTAAAACAAGAAGAAAGAAGAAAAAAAAGGAAATTTAGAGGCCGTAACTTCGTTTCTTAAACAAGGTGACTCAAATCACAAGGTATCCCTTCCGCCATTACAATCTCAGAGCTGTCACTCAAATAGCAGACACAAGCATCAAATCATCAGACAGCCAACCCCGCCCAGTCTGGCTAGTAACCACCCACGGAAACCTTTTCAAACCTTCTCACTTCGTCGGGTGTGCGGGCGATGCAGAGCTCTAGGCAAAACTGCCCCCACTGACCACTCGTGGCTTCGCGGACGGCATCGGAGAGTCCCTTGTGATAGCGCTCGCGGTAGGCATTCTTGATCGCGCGCATGTGTTGAGGGTCCCAGTGGTAGCGGACCAGGCGTGAGATGAGCAGCTCGCGGCGCAGGCCGTCCTTGCGAGAGGCGGTGATGGCGTGGTGTAGGAGAAGAGCGTCACGAACAGGTCTGTTGATGACGCCGTTGAGGATATGTGCGAGGAGTTCACCCTAAAAGAATCGTGTTAGCTGCACAATGCCCATGAGATATATATATTGGGGGATAAAAACTTACAACAAGGTTTCCACTCTTTTTGAGGGCATCGCGAGCAAAGTTGGAGCCATAGCTGTGCTCGTATTCCTGAAGGACCGCTCGCAGATGGGAGTCGCTGCGTTGCACAACAATGCCTATCATGGCCGTCTCGCCACCCTTTTCGGACTTGACAGCGCGTCGCAGCTCGCTGACGTCGTGATCAACCAGATCATAGTTGACAGGGATGGGGCGCCCATATCCATCATACTCTTCCATTCGGCATTCGTCCAAAACCATGAGGACAGCCTTCTTAAACTTGTCCTCTTTGAGCTCCGTCTTCATGCACTTTATGAGACTGTTGTCGTATTTTTTATCCGAGAAGGAGTCCTTGATCTCGCGAATCTCGGCGTTGGTTCGGCCCATGAGAGACTCGATCAGGAGCTCACGCCGAGTTTTATCGCCTTGGTACCAGAAGTTGGCCCAATAGGCCTCGCTCTCCCACATACCGAGCGCAACGGAGTAGCAGGCTTTCATGAGAACGGGATCCTCGTCCTTGAGACGGGCGCGGATATGCTTGGCAACATTAACGCCCTTGCGCTCTGAACCAGTCTTGACGATTCGCTTGTACTCGGCCCGCAGCTCCATGACTTGCTCGTGAGTAAGGCCAGGGAGAATCTCGATGAGAGGGCCGGTGTCAGGGTGCTTGTTGCCCTTGAGAGCGTGGGCAATCTGGGTCGTGATGTCCTCGGCGTCATGGAATCGTGCGCGGCGGCCTCGCTTCTTGCCATCGCTATCTAGGTCAGAGCTGGAAGGAGAGAGAGGCTCGAGGGCTTTGAGGTCGTCTGGGTGGTTCGTTGGGATCAGCAGGGGAGAGGGCATTGGCGAGCAATCTTGATAGGTGCCACGGTAGGATTCAAGAAGAGGAGAGGCAGGCGCAGAAGCCAGAGTTAAACCTCCCACGCCAGTGGCAACGGATAACATAGACCCGCGCGCATCCCTTGATCGCGACCTCTCTCGACGTGATGATGTATCAACAGAGAGTTTGTCGGGGGCAGGAGACTTGTCCCTGCGACGATCTCGTGATCGCTCTCTGGACTTGTCCCGCGACCTGTCCTTCGACTTGTCCCTCGACTTCGATTTGTCCCGCTTGTGATGACCACCGTCAACAGTGAGGAGGTCCGAGCTAGATCGTTCTCTGTGATGGCGACGATCACGGGATCTCTCCCTGTCACGGCTACCAGGCTCAACAGTCAACACGTTGGCCGAACCTTTATTGGGGTCCTCGCGTAGAGATCCGCTTCGCCTGTGAGAACTGCCGCCATCTGGGACGTACGGCTCTCGACCATCCCTATCCTCATAACGGAGAGGGTCATATTTAGGGTCATATTTTTGGTCTTGGTATCGTCGGGTTGGGCTTTCGTCACGTTCCTCATACTTGTAGGCACGTTTTTCCTCTTGTCTTCTCGCCCTCCTCTCATCTTGACGCTCATCCCGCTTCTCATCATCATACCTGTCATCGTATCTGTCGTCATAGTATCTCCCGTCGTATCTGTCATCGTAGTATCTTTGATCATGGTCCAAATAGGGCTTCTCATCGGGCTTTTCCTCGCGCTTCACAAGCTGCGTCTCCGGTGGGGGTTTAGCTCCGTAAGAGCCCGGTGTCGGTGTCTGGCTGGACGATGTTTGGGTCGATGCCGCCTGTGGGCCCTTGCCATAGGCCAAGTCATCTGTCGACTTCTGTGGGCGCTTGGGCACGGGGGGCTTGCCATAGGCCAAATCGTCGTCGTATTTCTCTTTGCCGCTTTTGCGCTCCTTTGACTCCTTTTCGCCATCGTCGGTCATGAACTTGCGCATGTATTTTTGCGGGAGGTACTTCAGTTTGTCGCTCTTCTCTTCTGGGTGACCACTGGCCTTGTCATCGCGACGGCCGCCGGGCTTGCCTTCGTGATCAGAAAATCGAGCGTGGGGTCCATCATCCTTGCCCTTGCCGCGGGGCTCCTCGTCAGGAAACGCACCAGGAAGCAACCCGCTGCCGGATTCTACCCTGTCATGAGAAGTTCGGTAAGGAGAGTCTGCGGGTGGCGATGCCGTCTTGTAGACGGGTCGCTGATCATCGTAACCGTAGAGCTTATGATCGCCTGGGAAATGGACACCGCTCTCGGGGTATGGGAGGGCGCCGCTGGCCTGTGCCTCTGGATGACCCCCCCTGCGGTCCTCGAAGTCATCTTCTGGGTAGATGTAGCTGGGCTCGCGCACGTCGGCATATTGCGCGAGGGGGTCATGGGCGTAGCCGTCCTTGGAGCGACGCTCATGCGATCGCGACCGAGAATGGGCCTTTCGGTAGTCGTCGTCGGGGTAGTACGACGACATAGCGACGTGTTGTGGTTGTGGTTGCTTGTGTTTGGTGAAAGCCGAGGTGGTGCGCTGAGGTGTTGGGTGGGTAGGTGGGGTGGTTCACTGGACGGCGCTGTGTTTGCGGGGGAGGCTGGGACGAACGAGGACGGTTCCCACCAAGCAATCGCAATCGCAACCACGAAAGCCAGAAGGATAAGAAAAGAGAAAAGAGGGAAACCGGATAGAAAAGAGACCGTGGAGGACGCGCACAAGTAGTAAACCAGCTAGCTCCCTGCATGGCTGTAAGCTCCGAGGGCTTCCGTCATAATGTCCGCAGTTGCCAGTCGGCCCAGGGCTCTGTCTAGGCGCCATCCTGGGCGTTTGGCGGGGGCTGAAACCTCACTTGCAGTTGACTTTCCCCTCCAAATCCTCCAACTTTCCCCAAACCCACCCAATTCCAAGGCCCATCCCATGCAACCTGGCCGTCATAGGGCGGCCCGCTGGGCGATGGCGCAGCGTCTACAGTGGAATGGGGCTCCCCACTCCTGTCTCGCTCCCGCAGGGCAGGCCAATGACGCATGCAGCGCCCTCTCCGAACGTCTCCAGAAGTCGGGCCACCCCGTGCGCCAAAGGTTCGCCTGTTGTGTGGCTGGGTGTTCCATGCTACGAGCTGCGCGTGTTTACATTCTAAGTCCAATCTCCGGCTGCTGACAGGCAGGGGAGGGCCGGGTTTGAACCCAACAGCGTGAGAGCTACCAAGACCAAGGATGTTGAAAAAATCAAAAGAGGAATTGGCCCTTGTCCAAGGCAACGGGGGTCCATACACACGCGCACACACGCACGCGCACACTATTGAAAACCCGGGGTGGGGGCCGAAAAAAATACAGCCTGGGAGGCAACATCACAGTGAGTCAAACCACCACCAGAAGACACCTCCATTTCAGACACAAAAATCCCTTTTGGCCAATCGGAACTCTGTGTGGCTGACGGAGTTGGTTGGTGAGTCTTCTGCCTCAGCCAACAAAAAAATGAAGGGCATGTGGTTGGGATGTAACAGAGCTGATGCAGAGCCACAAAAAAAAAGTCCGGTGATGCCTCCTCCCAGTACAGTCCTAGGTACCAATACGAAGCACCAGCCCAAGAGCTGCCCTTGGCTACGGCTGTGGGATTTTATTCGCGGCGCAGAATCCAATGCACGTCGGCTACTCATAAAACCAGCATACTAGCCCTAGCATGCATAGAATGCGGCTGGACTGGACGTTTTTGAAAGATGCATCCATCAATCAAGCATCTCTCTCAAACGCTTGGGCCCAGATTCGATCAGTTGGGCGTCTAAAAAGCCCGATCGCCTAAATTGCGGCAAGATCTCCATCAACATCGCTGGAGCCCATATCGTTTAATAAAGTTCAACGGCTATGAATGGGGTCCGTGAGCGCTTTCAAACCGTATCTCAATTTGAAAGTTTAGAGACGTTGGGCTGGGACACAATCTCGGCTGCACTCCAACCTGGCCTAGTTTCAACGACTATTCATTCACTTGCGGCTGGCACCCTGTCTCCACGTTGGAATATGTACAAAGCCTCATCCTTGCCGGCAAAGCTAGGCAGCGGAATCTGTACCACTTTGGTCCACTCCTTGTGCTCGCTTTCCATGAATTGGTCCATGGTGACGCCCTTGAAGCCCGTGTACCCATTTCCGTTCTGTGTGCCCACCACCGCAATTGTATCACCTTGGAAGGCTTCCACCAGGTCGCGTGTAAAACCGCCCTCGGTGCCTCCTCCTATGCCGCCACCCACAACAGGGTATACCAGAAGGAGAACCATGTTCTTGCCTCTGTCGTTCCTCTGCAGCCATTTTACGCCATCCGAAATGGTCGTGTCGCTGACCCAGTTTACCCGCCATTCGCTCTGCATATTGTCGACGGGGTGGGCGACGAGGCCATACTGACGCAACATAAACGTCCAATAGCCATTGCCCGATCCAATGTCGGCTATGGCACGCCCATCCGCCAGTATGCGGATTATCTCTAGGCTCTCGTGGGATGGCGTGGCGCAGCCAAAGTGATGCATGAAAATAGGCAAAACGTGATGGCTTGTGGCCACCCGCTCCGAGGAGGGACAAGGGCCGCACCATTCAAGCTCCCGGCAGGACCATGCCCAAAAGTCGTAGTATGGGTTTGAGCTGGGAGGCTTTTTGCATTTGGGGATGGTGAGCTTTGCCGTCAATCCCGGGTGCAAATATCGTTTGATTGCCAGGCTACCTGCCGCCTCGCTCCGGATGGACGCCTTCTTGGCGTTGGTGCCCAAGTTCTTGAGCGCCGAGGCCGTTGCCGTTGACGGGTTGAAAACAGAAACGTACGCTTCTACGTCTGCCTGGGGAGGCGGATCTCTCTGTGGCACCGTTCAGCTTATGCACTTGAAGAAGCTGGACGTCACGGAGCTCTCACAGGTGAGCGATCATCGTTGCGGTACCAGCCATGCAATCCGTTCACCCCGCCGCGGCCGACAACGGCTTGCACCTCTGCAAGTTTGACACTTGTTATGGCATGATAGGTATACACGTCCCGCTCGGGCAGCTGGAACATGACTCGACTGGCATTGTACAGATCACTTTTGGCAAGGAAGTCCAGGGCTTGCTTTTGTCGGTCGAGGTCCTGTACGAGCTCACCGGGGTTGAAAGCCGCACTGCCGACGCAGTGGGTAAACTTTGCGTGGCGAGACATGGTGGTTCAGCAGCAAGAAGGCGGACGAGGTTGCACAGGCATCACCAGGACGGAGGCTGAGTAGTTAACTGGACAATCGGCGACGTCGAGTTTGTCACCCTGTGAAAAAGTGGATCTTGGGGTTTTGACTGTTGCAGACATGATGGTGTGGAGGGGTACACCCTGCTGGGCGGTGTTCATCACTACCCTATATATGACAGCTGTACTTACGGTATGATGCTATTGCTTGGGAAAACGAATGCGAGGTCGGTAATTGACGACTTCAAGTCCCGAAACATGTGACAAGCGATGTAACATTGGGGTGGTGTCACATATGACGGGATAGTACATGCCTAAAGGGGCACAAAAGAAGCAATTACTGCAAGCTAGAGATGTTACGAATGCCAATGAGGGAAAGGGAGCACAGAGTGGTGAGAAGTGCTGACGCCGCGAGAAAGTTTAGTTAGCCACCAACTCCCCACCTACACGCCTCATTGGCTTCACCACGCAACACGCTCAGACATGCAGCGGCAACCGTTGATGCCGGCTCGAAAATGCGACTTAAAGACAAGTAAGAAGAAAAAAAAGCAATAGAGTTGGACCTCATTATTCCTGCCAGGTACGAGCCGGTCAGGAGAAAACCCACGCGGCCAATCCTGATTGTGAGGCATGTCGCCGAGTCACCATCTGCGCCTTTGAAAAAAGCAACGAGCGCCTTTGAAAAAAGCACACTCGCGTGCGATTGGGGGCCCCTCTTTCTCGGCCCTGAGGTACTGTAATAACAATCACTGCATCGGTTAGATCTGGGCCAGCGGGCACCCGACTGCTGGTTTGCTTTGCATTAGTCTCTGCCACGGGATCACGTTGGGGGGCGGCCAACTGGCTGGACACCGCAGGGTCGGTTATGGCGTCTGTCCAGACCCATCTGGGCCTGGAAGCTTCCGACACGACGCGGGCGACGTTGAAAGGAGACAAATGAGCACAATGAACAAAGGCCAGAGAAAGGCTTATTAATGAGGCACGACAGGGACCTGAGCTCGTGGTGGACGAGAATCTGGACAGTCTAGAGTCTGAGCTTCGAGCGAGAGCTTCGGCACTGATGGACGTTGCCCCACCTGTTTCCTCCCTGGCTCCTCTCCCGGGGCCCATGTCAAGTCCCACGAGCATCCTTTTAACTTCTCGATCCCATTGCTTCTTAACACAGCGCATGTCGGCCGATAAAGTCTTGTCTTTTCGCATGCCGCGCAGAGCCTGCACCCGACTGCGCTGCCGTTCTCTTTGACCAGTGCTGCCGCTCCCATTTACGCCGGCTTCTTCCTCTCCTCCATATCCGGACATCGGGCGCGGTCTAGAACGCTTTGAGGGTTTACCAACGCGGACGCAGGCCTGGACGCGGTTCCCCTGGCTTCTGATCCACGCCAAGACCGCTGCATCGCTGGTATTTGCCCACAACGCAGCTCTCACCAACACCCGTCCTTCCGAGCTGAGTCCCGTGCACTCAGACCATCACCATTCGTTCACTGGGCCAAACCCACAGCCAGCATTCCCACAGCTTTGGGGAGACAGTTTCAGAATCATCGCCCTCCAGCTGAAGAGATTGAGAGTCGCGTCCCCAATAGGCGCACAGACTTGGTGGCTGCCAGGCATTAGCCGTGCCGTGTTCCCAGCCGTCTGTTTCTCGTCAGATTCCTTGTCCAAACAGCGCCACTAAGGCTGTCCACCACAATGGAATCCAATCCCCGGAACGACGATGCCTCCGGGACCATAGAGGCGGTATCGCACCCTGCTAGTGGCAGTGATTTGAATGCCCAGGGTTCGCCAGCCGAGCAATCAACTTCTGCCGAGGCAGATAACCATCGCGCCCCCGACGCCCACGATGAACAGTTGACAGCGGGGACACACCTGAATGAAACATCAAAGATCACCAAAGCCATGCCTGGTCCGTCAAATTTCATGGCCACGGTCATGGGAACCTCGCTCCCAGAGACCTCATATACAGCGCACAAGTCAGTGGACGATGGTGCACCAAGGACACACACCGAAAGTTCATCATTAGAAACGGATCGAAGCAAGCCAGTCCAGGATGCGTCACCGCCCATCAAGCCGGAGGATGCAGCAGAGGCACCGTACCAATACTCAGCAAAGACTTCACCTTCACCATACGACCAGCCAGCCCGCAGCCCTGGGTCAGACTGGAAGCCCGGACACAAACGACCAGAGTCCATGGTCGTATCCCCCCTGACCCATCCCAACGGCATATCCATGTTTCCGGATCTCTCAACGGCTCAGCAAGATGAGCTTTCCAGAGAGGCCCTCTATGAAGCCGAGGACGCAATTGTCGCCGACAGCGAAGAAGTCAGCACCATTGGCGATGGAACATCAGATGCGGGCTATGAGAGCGACAGCGTCAGCTCTGGCAGTACATCAATGCAGTCTTCAATTCGAGATTACATGTATGAGAATGGCCGCCGTTATCATCGTTTCCGCGAAGGTAGTTACAACTTCCCCAACGATGATGTGGAGCAGGAGCGCGAAGACATGAAGCATGCAATGGTAAAGCTGCTCTGCAACCAAAAACTACATTTCGCTCCCATTGGAGAGCATCCCCAACAGATTCTCGATATCGGAACAGGCACTGGGATTTGGGCCATTGAGAGTAAGTCACCAAGAGTGCACCAGGGACTGACTTTGGCGGATCGAAAAAAGAGGTCTAACGCGCAGCAGTGGGCGATCAATTCTCAAGCGCCGAAATTCTTGGCATTGACCTTTCACCCATCCAACCCGACTGGCTGCCACCCAATGTACGGTTCATGGTGGATGACGTCGAGTCTCCATGGCTGCACCCTCGAAACCATTTCGACTACATTCACACTCGCCACACAGTAATGGGGATCAGGGATTGGGATCGGCTTTTTCGCAGAGCTCTAGAGTAAGTTTTGAGTGGCGCTTCGTTGAGGTTCAATTCGGCTGACAAAACATCTAGGCATCTTAAACCGGGTGGTTGGTTCGAAATGCAGGAAATCCACCACAAACCGCACGGCGCGGCACGCAACAGCACTATCCCGCCCGAGCACCCTGTAGCTAAGTACTGGCAGCTCGTCACGGACGGCCTCGCGGCGCTGGGAGTAAATTTCCATGCCGCTGCGGGAGGCAATCTGGCAAACAAGATGCGGGAAGCGGGATTTGTCAACGTCACCGAGAGAGTCTTCCATGTCCCACTAGGAACATGGCCTAAAAACAAGGTTCTGAAGACCGTGGGTCTCTACTGGCGGACGATCCTCATGGACGGGATGCAGGCCATCGCCCTGGGTCCCCTGACGAGAGGGCTGCGGTGGAATCCAGAACAGGTGGAATTACTGTTGGTGGATGTGCGGAAAGCGTACATGAACAACAACATCCTTATGTACATGCCCTGCCATATTGTGTATGGGCAGAAGCCGGAGTATCTATGAACGGGGTGGGAAGCAGGCGCACTGGCTCAGGGTTGAGGCGGCTGATTGATATCATATCTTGGACACGTCTATATTCTACATGTATGCTCACCCCCCGAGAGGGGTTTATCCACCTGTACCATAGCACAGCAACCAACAGGCCCTGCAAGTTGGCTGCAGGCTCTCACACGCAAGACGTGCTAATGCCATGTACAAGCGATCGTGTGCGCGCTGGATGACGACGGGAGTGGTTCTTCTTTTGGTGAAGGTTTATGGAGGGGCATGCTCCCGCTAGTTTGATGTACATGTACGCACCGTGCCGGACCGCGGGCAGCGTGGGCCCACGGAGAGGAAATTGGGTCCACCGGAGACCTGGCGCGGAATTGGGATTGGGGATCGGGGGGGGCATTCAGCGATGCTGGGACCACGATGGGCCAATTGTAACGGCGGCGGGGAACTAGGTTACGGAGCCACGGGGGAAACAAGACGGAGGGAGGCGAGAGAACAGAACCGAGCAGGTGGGATGCGGATGTATCCGCGGTGTTGAGTTACCACGGCCTGATGTACTGGTTGCAGCTAGCCTCGATGGGCTCATCTTACCATGACGGAACCACGCCGGAACTGGAGCAGCAGCATCAATCAGCAGCGGCATGGAGGCTGTCTTTGCCCCTGGACCAGACTGGCCCCATCGCCGGGTGGCATGCTTGGCGTGAACCAAAATTGACCCAGCTCCCCGTTTTCCGGACCCCTTGGAATTCCAGCTTCTCTAGAACGTTGGCTCATTCATTCCCCTCGCCAACTTGCTTTCTTGTAACTTTTCCAGTCATAACCGTTTGGCCGTGCTTGTTTGGGGTTGCAACCGTCAGCACTCTAGTTGGACCAAGAAGTCGCTTCGCTCCTGCTCCCAAGGTACGTACGTGCAGAAAGCCACCACCACCACCACCACCGCCACTGCCTCAACCCCCCTGTTTTTTCTTTTTTTGTCGAACACGCCAATCGACCGCCACCCAGTCGCCATCTGCTCAACACCGTCAAAGCAAAGCGCTGGGCATGCCATGGGATAATTGGACCGTTTCTGCATCCAATCGGGACATATCTGTGCATGCTCCTTGGCGGTGCTGTCGTGCGACTTTGAGAAAGGTCAAGAGAGGAGGCAGGCGGGGGCATTGATTTGCGCGCGCGCCGCCGCCGTGGCCGAGTGGCCATAACCTAAAGCCGTGCAACAAGTCGATCATCGGTGGGTAAACCCGAGACAATGGGCCAGACAGTCGGCCTGCGATGGCTACAAAAGTGCCGTCGAGTGGTGGCTGACAAAAGGGAGGAATACCCATCCCATTTTGCCATGCGGCAGACTTGTCCATTACCGATGACTCGGCGCATAATAAATGCCCCGAACTGGAAATGAATGAAACTGGTTGGACATGCTCTGTTCTAGACATGCTCAGTTCTGTCTCTGTTGATGACAACCCCCCTCTCCCCCCCCCGTCCCAAAAAAAGAGAAACCCTCAAAAAGAAGAAAAAAAAAGAAAAAATCAATGGGCTGATTGCCCACAGCCGATATGGGTGTGTGTGGCATTGCGTCTTCGTGTCGGCATGAACATGGGTATGGATTGTTGTTTTTTCCCGCCCAACACGTCTGCACCCAGCGTTTCATTGCCATGTCTGGGCGAGAAAAAGTTTCCTTGCCTTTGATGCACACCATGTTTGCTTAGCATGCTTGGCTTTCGCAGCTATTTGCGATGCGCTGCGTCCATCATGTTTTAGTACGACGGCTAGCGGATGCCGTTGCTTCAGCTTTGCTTTTTGGCGTCCAGCTTCGCTAGACGTGTGCCCCGCGCTTGCACCGTCGGCATATTCATCGATTGATGAGCTGAGGACTAACTTGAACCACTTGAACAGGCTATAACCGACTTGATATTGCTTGGGTCTAAAAAAAAACCCTCGAACCTTGCTGCTGCCCCGAGGTCGTGAGGAGCCAATCTTGTCGTTTGCATACACACGTCGTCGCCTCTCTCTCTCGCAATGGCCAAGATCAGAGTCCCGTCCTGGCTCCATAGCAGCAGCTCAAACGGCAGCTCCAATGGCACCGCCAGGAGCACCGCCAGCTCCAATGCCGAGGAAATCGAGCGTAAGAAGCAGAACCGACTTTCGTTGAGCGGCTTGGCTCAATTTATGTCCAAGAATGAGCACGCTTCCCAGGCGTCCACAACCTCCGAGGTCGAGCACACGCCTGCTACGTCGGAGGCTGCTGCTCCCGCCGTCCACATGCCGGCGGAACCAACCACTTCCCAGATGATCCAGCTGGCCAGGAAAATCACCCAGGAGACGGAGAAACTCGACAAGTATCTGAAAGACAACAACCTCCCCGAGCCTGGATTTGACGTCGATGCGCCGGGAGATTTCCCCAAGCTGCCGGACGACATCCAACAGTCGCGACAGGAGATTGTATTCGCCACAAAGGAGCTGGGACAGCTGGTTCGAGGCCCTCGAGAACAGGTTCGATGGGGGATCTGGAATGTATGCTTCTTCTTTTTTCTCTCTCATTTGCCGCTTAAGCTTACCCTTTACGCAGTTCCTCGATACGCTGAGTCTTCAGCTGATTAATAGTTACGGCATTGGTAATTCGAACATGGTTCTTGACGTCCACCCACCTAGCTGACCTTTTTTTAGCCAAGTTGGTACCTGTCGACAAGCCAATTGCCCTGACAGAGCTCCAATCGCAGACGACTTTGGATCCAGTCAACCTTGCTCGTGCTCTTCGCCATGCCATGACGAACCAGATCTTCCAGGAGCCCACGCCCGGCTTCATCGCTCACACGGCCGCCTCGCGCGTGCTGGCCGAGGACGAGAGCCTGCAGAGCTGGGTTGGCTTCAACGGCGAGGACATCTTCCCGGCTGCGGCCAATTCCCTGCGAGCCCTGCGAACGCACCCCGAGGCCACGGAGCTGACCCGCACGGGTTTCAACTTTGCCTTCAACACTGTTGACCAGGAGCCCATGTTTGCCACCTTTGGCAAGGATCCCGTGCGCGCCAAGCGAATGGGCCAGGCCATGGTCAGCTTGACCGGCGGCGAGGGTTACGAGGTCAGCCACTTTGTCGACAACTATGACCTCTCGGACGTGGACGACAAGGAAGGCACCTTTGTCGACGTTGGCGGCAGCCACGGCTTCGTGTGCGTCGACCTGGGCAAGAAGTGGAAAAAGACCAAGTTTATCGTGCAGGACCTCCAAAAGACGGTTGACAGCGCGCCCAAGCCCATTTCCGACGACGAGCATGTGGCCAAGCGTGTCTCGCTCCAGGCTCACGACTTCTTTACCGAAAACCCCATCAAGAACGCCGATGGTTAGTTTTTGACTGCCCCCCCCTCTTCTTTCTTACCACCATGCTAAATTGGACGCGTATAGTTTACTACTTCCGCTGGATCATGCACAACTACTCGACACCGTACGCCATCAAGATCCTCAAGGGGCTTGTCCCGGCCATGAAGCCCGGTGCCCGCGTCGTCATCAACGACCACTGCCTCCGGGACTACGGCGCCGAGAACCCCTGGGACGAGAAGATTATGCGCAGCATGGACATGGTTATGCTGGCGCTGCTGAACGCGCAAGAACGTACCGAGGCCGAGTTCCGAGACCTGTTCAAGGCGGTCGATGAGCGCTTCGTCTTCAAGGTAAGTTTGCCGACTCTCTCTCTCTCTCTCTTACTGTTCTTTGCGTTTTACTTGAAATAAAAGTTTTTTTGTACTGACTCATCCGACAGGGCGTCACAAGAACACCGGGATGCCGAATGAGTGTCGTCGAGGCGGTTTGGCAGCCCGAGGAGGAGAAGACTGAGGCTGTAGAGGTGGACGAGGTTGATGCCGAAAAGGCTCCTCCAGCTGAGGAGGCCAAGTAGATTTGAGTGAGGCGGGAGACCGAGACTGTAATCCGCAACCTTTTTCTGTCCATGTTGGTTTTAAGGACCAGGCATTTGTCCTTTTAATGCTTTTGCTGCGCAGACCGGAATACCTCTTGATTAATGCAATGTACATTCATCTTTTTCTTCAATACTGGTCTAAATGTTTGCTGCCTCTGGCTTGACCATACTTGAAATACATACGGATGCATTTGATTTCGTAGTGAGCTTTGCATGCGTTCCATTTCACAGACATGCCATCATCATCATCTGTCAGTATATATGTATGTGTGTTTCTTTGTAGCTCTTGTAGCAAGGTAAGCCACCACCATTTGGAGTGTTGCTTGTTTGTATTGACTAATAGTGTATTGTGTAAACAAAGAAAAAAAAACGAACAAAACGAGCGTTATTCATGAAATCATCGTAAAAGTCTACAGCAAGACCAAAAAAAAAAAAAAAGACATGGCCCAAAACTCCATGCAACCCTGGCGCTGATACACCATCAAGTAGAAACCAAGTTAGTTGGAAGAAAAAAAAATCTCAGTCCAACCCAGCATCGGACATTAGTCCTTGTCAACACCAAACCCGCCCTTTGCCGCAATGTCGGCCGCCAATTCGGCGATTGTCTTGTCGCTCAGCACCTCAAACACCGAAACAGGGACGCCGCAGTTTGAAACAACCCAGTTTCGTACTCCGACCGCCACAAGGGAGTCGACTCCGTAAACATTGGGCGGCTTGCCCGTGTCAATCTCCTCTGGCAACATGTTCATGGCCTTGGATAGCATGTGGGCAAGGCCGATGCAAATAATCTCTCCTGCAGCAACTGGGTCGGCGCAGCAGGCGAGCATAGACTTCATATCAACATTGGCAGAGCCGTTGACGGCAGTCAGATCTGGAGACGGCATGTCAATGAGGTTGAGATAGTTGTACAGTGCCGTTCGCGTCCAGTAGGGGTCTGCTGGCTGGTTCTGCAGAATCAAACCTCCTGTACCAATGCCCATGATGACCTGAGGTGGCATTGCAACGTTTGGCTCGATTTCCATGGTGATCGCATGGTTGACCATGGTCAGGAAGTCTTGGTGGCGGATGCCATAGAAGCCGCTAGCTCGAAGCATATCGAGGATGTCTTCGTCGTCCGCGAGCATGCCGGCGCCGAGAACAGGCCCCAAATCAATTGATACGGCGTGCTTGCCTTGAAGACGGTAGCTTCTTGCCAAGGCGTCTTCGAAGCCATTGCCGGAAGCATAGTTGGCTTGGCCTCGGTTGCCAATCACGCCTGCAGAACTGGCTAGGAAGATGAAGAATGGGTCCTCATTTTGCATGCTCGGAATGGTCTGCATGAGATTTAGGGATCCAATCGTCTTGGGCTTCACCGCAGTCACCCAGTCGGAATATGTCATATTGTCAAAGACAGCATCCTTGATGACCGCAGCGCACTGGAAAACACCCGCAATGGGAGGCATTTCCTGGTGGATTCGGTAAGCGATACTCTCCAACGAAGTTTCGTCGCAAATGTCCGCTCTATATACCCTCGCGTCTACACCTTTCTCGAGGAGGCCCTCGATAAACGCTCGAGAGGTTTCAGAAGAGACGCCTGACCTTGACAAGAAAGCAACATGCCGAGCACCATTGTTGACAATGAGCTCGCAAATGCTTCTTCCAAGGCCACCCAAACCTCCAGCAAGGAGATATGTCTTGTCCTCGGAAAGAGCATCCTGTAAGGGCCGGACAAGTTTGGGCACAGCGACCTTGACTTTAGGATTGCTTTCAAGACCGCCAGTGACATGAACAAGTCCGAGGTAAGGGTGTTTTTCGACAAGTCTAAATGCCTTCTCAATTTTTGCCAAAGGAGGTCTACCGACCTTGACATCGGCCGAGAATTCGCGGCCCGGTTGCTCAAGTAGTTCCAGTGTCTCATCAAGTACTTTGGCCACATAAACAGGATCATCCTTGAGGATTTGAGAAAAGTCAAAGTTGACGAATGATACTGAACTTGAGGTCATGCGAATTGGCGTGGGGCAAGGTGACTTGCTTGCAAACTGGACCACCACACCGCCCTTGCGCACACAGGAAAAGTTGGTTTCAATGTGTTGCTGAGTCGAGTTATAAACAACATCTACTCCTCGCCCGCCGTTCAGATGCTGCACGGCCTTTACAAAGCTGTCCGAAGTTGCGTCGACAATTCGGTTTAGGCTAAAGCCGCAGCGTTGGAGAATGAGTCGCTGTGCTTGTGCATCCGGTTCCATAACGGTGGCGTAGACTTCCGCACCAACTTGAGAAGCGACGTGAATAGCGGCCAGACCGAAGCAGCTTGCTCCAGCATGGATGAGCACGGACTTTTTTGGACCAAGTCTACCAACTTTGCATAGAGCATGGAAAGCACTGGCAGAATGACTAAGTGGAAGAATTGATGTCCATTTTCGAACCAGCCGGTGATGAACGTTGACTTTGCTCTGAATAGCACCCCCGGATACCAGGGCAGAAACGCGATCACCAACGGCCAAGCCAGAAACCTTGCTTCCAATCTTGCCCACCGAACCAGTGATGTCGAGTCCTACCTCAGACTCAGTGGTACGCCCCATGACGATATCTAAATCGACATGGCTGATGGCGGCGCTTTCGAAGCGAATCTCAACCTCGTCAAGACTCGGAGCGGAGACGTTGGTTGATGCGAATATGAGACCATCGTCAGCAAGGCCAGGCTCTGAAATATGGAGCTTGTACCGGGTGTTTTGGTTATGGAAAGCATCGAGTTGGATGACCGGCGCGTTGCCTTCCTCGACTAGTTTGTTGAGAGGGCCAATCGGAACCAAGCGTGGAATGTAAAGCTTGCCTTGCTCTTCAGCATACTCCATTTCTCTGGCGCCAGGTGCATGTGCGGTTCTGAAAGTTCGGTTCAGTACCCGGAAAATGTTCTCAGCCGCGGACTGCTCATCAAGGGCCGTAGACTCCCCCAAATCAACGGTCACAATCGTCTTGAGCGGATCCTCTGACATTAAGGTTCGGGCGAGAGCAATAATTGGAGCGCCAAGGGGGTTTTGGGGTTTCATATGAGCGGCTTGAGTCACCCAAATGATGCCCTTTGCAGCCTTCTGCAACGAGTAGAAGACGTTGAAGTCGGATTCAGTCCAGTTAAAGACAGATGGGCGTTGGCCGGAGACATTGGAGAAGTCAAGCAGGGAGATGACCACCTTGCCCTTGATGTTGGCGATCTGATCAACAACTTGGTCTGCGTGCATCAACACTGCGCTTCTTTCATTCTGGTCTTGGATGGATTGAGCCAAAGACACTCCCAATGCATCTGCTTGGCTGAGAGAATCAACCGGCAAGATGATGACCACATCAGCTGCAGCAGGGGTACCTTCTAGCGACGTTGGCTGATGAACTTGGAACTCCATGCGAGTCTTTCGCCCATCCTTGGCGTATGTATGAGCTATTCTTGGCGCCATAACCCCTCGATCTTGGTTGAGAATGATGCCATCCGGTTTGAGATGCTTTTGCATGTTGGAAATGTCAAACCCGTTGTTGTCCTTGCAAACAATCATGAGATTGTATTCGGGCAAAGGCTCGGAACCATCCACTAGCCTTGTCTCAACAAATGGTTCAAGGTGAGTGCCCTTGACATGTGATAGAATCTCAGACACCACCTTACTACTGCTTGCTTTGCTGATGGTGTATCGAGCTAACCGCGGAGTCTGGTCGCGATTAGGGGCGATTTTGGCGAGAATTTGCTCTGCCATGATGGAAGTACCGCCTGCTTGAAGGATGGAGAGGGCAGGAGTTTTATGAGCAATAAGTGTTATGAGCTCCTCCAAGTATTCGACGTTTGCAAACGTAACATCTCGATCCCACAAAATCTCAGTGCATAGATTGCGGTGGTTTGGCAAGAAATCACCCGCTCCAGCTGATGGACCCGACAGTCCTGTGAAGTGAAGGCCTTCGACGACGACAGAGGGCGTTTCCCAGCCATCCTGAGTCATGACAATGTTGGCATTCGCATCGCGAATACCGGCTCGTCGGGCAGTGGCATAGCCGGTGAACTCATTGCCAATCTCTCGCGAGATGTCGGCCGAGACAAACAATTTACTGATATATGTGGGAACCATGGGCTCGTTATCAATAGCAAACAGAGTTTGGAACATAGAGTCGAGAGTGGCAGGGTGGATAATGTGAGGATACTCGAACTTAGCGGGCATCTTCGATTTTGTGTCGGGAACGCGGACCTTGCTAATGCAAGCATTGTCGCCCTTGGCAATCTCACTAATGTTTTGGAACAGACCGCCATAGTTCATGCCGACGATATCGAGGAGTTCGTACAATTGCCGAGGGACTATTGTTTCAGTGCACGTCTGCTTTAGTGAGTTGAATCGTGCTCCGTGCTCCTGGAAATTCGCCCTCCAGTCGCCATGCTTGAACCTTACAACCAGTGAACCGGTGGCGTGTTGTTCCCAAGGTCCATTAAGCTGCTTAGAATAGATGGTGAAATCAAAAGAGTGTCCGGTTTCGGAATCCTTCTTGAAATTCATAGCCATTTCTAAACCGTGAGCAGTGGTTGGGATGATCATGGCCTTGTCAATGCGCATGTTGCTGATTTCGTATCCCAAAATGTTGGTCTTATCTTTGACCGACTGAGTGGCACCTTCCAAAGCCATGGCAACCATACCGGCAGCTGGATAGACAATCGTCTTCTGGACCTGATGATCCTGAAGCCACGGATTCTCCGAAGTACGGAGGAACCCACGCCAGCGAGGCTCAAAGGAAATTGCATCGGCTGTGGGGGCGCCAATGAGGTCTTGTCGGGGGAACTCTCGGAACCGGTTTGCTTCTCCAAGGTGAGACTCGTGCCAGTATGACTTTGAGTGATTCCAGGCGTATGGCGGAAGGTCAGCCAAGCATTTGAAGTCGATATCGGAGTTGCCTCGTGAAATGACTGTCTTCATATCAAGAGAGCAGCCCCGTGACCACAACTGGCCGACAGTCTTCAAAAGGGAGACTGCACCATTGATCTTTCTCTCAAGGATAGAATGGTAGGTGGGTGGGTTCTTGGAACCGGTTTCAGAGAGAATATCCATCGTTGGAGATTTAAGTGTGGCAACTGGACTCAACTCGACGATGATATCAGGACCCTCCTCGCGAGGCAGTTTCATCATGGCTTCGACCGCGCGCACGTATTGAACAGGAGAAACCATATTTTTGACCCAATAGCTGTTATCCAGCTCATCGTTTTCGACCAAGTGGCCGGTGACGGATGAGAACATGGCTGCAGTCTTGGAATTCGTCGTGACCATCCCGGACAACATAGCCTTGTAGTCGTTTGCAACGACATGCATGTGTGAAGAGTGGTAGGCAGTAGTAACAGGGAGGCGACGGCGGAAAACATTCTCTGGCAAGTCGGTGGATACAAAGTCGATCGCCTCAGCAGCACCAGAGAGTGTAACAGAGCGAGGACTATTTACACAAGCGATCTCGACTGGCATCTGCAAGGTCGACACATAATCGTTTGCTTCGTCGGCAGAGAGACCAACCGCAATCATGCCGCCCTTTAGAGATGGCTCCTTCTCAGGTATGCTACCGGCAGCAAGACCGCGGTAGTAAGCGACCTCCCAAGCAGTCTCCCTCTCTATGATACCAGAAGCATATGCAGCGGCAACCTCTCCGGATGAATGACCGATGGCAAACTTGGGCGAGATGTTGAATGAGCGGAGAAGATCCACGAGAGCGACCTGCAAAGCAGTAGTCGCAGGCTGTGCAATTTTGGGGTTGGAAATGTCCGATTCTTCGGGAGCTTTGCGAATCTCCTCGAGGATATCAAAGGGACTCTGGAGCTCGGAGGCCATGTATCTGGAAGCTTCGACGATACTTTGGTGGAAGGCCTCATATACCAACAGGTCTTTGCCCATCTGGGCGAATTGGGCACCCTGTCCAGAAAAGATGAAGCAAATCTTGGGCTGTTTGCCTTTGGAAGATCGGGAAAAGCTGGCTTCATTGCCATTCTCAAGTTGAGAAATCAAGCTTTCGATGGATGTAGCAATGATAGAATGCTTCCATTCGAGATTAGATCGTCTAGTGTCAATAGTGTACGCATAGTGTCGAAGGAAGTCGTCATCAGTGACAGGGATGGCTTGCTTTTCGGTCAGGTAAGGCAAGTGAGATTTCATGACACGGAGAACACCAGACTTTTCGTGGGACGAGAAGCAAAAAAGCTGGGGAAGAGTCTGTGTCGATTCTCCGAGAACGGAATCTCTACTGGGAGGACGATCTGCCTTTGAGTTGTGATTTCCTATGAGGTTACGGGAAGCTAAATAACGGGGAGCTTCGTCCATGATGACATGGGCATTGGTTCCGCCAAAGCCGAAACAGTTGACACTGACACGACGAAGGCCAGGCAATGGCCAGTCGAGCATTTGAAGCGGAACTTTGACCCTCCATTCTTCGAAGTCAATAGTGGGGTTGCCACTTTGGAAGTTGATATTGGGAGGGATCTTGCCGTGCTCGAGAGTCAGAACACCCTTGATTAGACCCGCAACACCGGCGGCACCCTCGAGATGTCCGATGTTTGGCTTCACTGACCCGACTACGATCGGGTTGTCTTTTTGTCGTGTTGAGCCGAGGGATTCGGAAATAGCCTTGAGCTCTCGCCAATCACCTGCTTGGGTGCCGGTCCCGTGACACTCGACATAAGCGGTTTGGTCAAAGTCGAGGCCTGCTGACTGGTAGACGGCCTTGATGTTTGCGACCTGAGCCTCTTTGCTGGGAAGTGTGATTCCAGTGGTATGGCCATCCTGGTTAACTCTTGTGCCTCGAATGACGGCACGGATCGTGTCATTGTCACGAAGCGCGTCGGAGAGCCGCTTGAGAATGACGACCCCGATACCTTCTCCTCGCCCATAGCCGTTTGCACGGGAATCGAAAGTGAAACACTTTCCATCCGGACTAAGGAAGTTGAGAGCAGTCATGGGCATGATTGTGTTTGGGGTTAGGATCATGCCGGCTCCGGCAGCAATTGCTAGAGATGATTCGCCAGAGCGAAGACTCTGGGCCGCCAAGTGAACCGATACAAGACTACCACTGCAACCCGTGTCGATGGTCATACTGGGGCCGTGTAGGTTGAAGAAGTAAGAGATGCGGTTTGCCATGATGGCAATGCCGTTGCCAGTGGCAGCATACTGCGGCTGCCAATCTGGATCTCTTAGACAGATTTGCTCATAGTCCTTGACAAATGACCCAACATAGACGGCAGTGTCACTGCCGTCAATATCCTCCATTGGAATCCCGGCATTTTCTAGAGCCTCGTATGATGCTTCTAGCAGGATTCTCTGTTGGGGGTCTATGGCTTTTGCATCCTCTGCAGCTACCGAGAAGAAAGGGGCATCAAAGGCAGCAAAGTCGCCCTTGAGGAAGTGGGCGCCCCGAAAGGAGATGCTTCCCTGACGGTCACCACCAGGGTGAAAGTAGCCGTCGATATTAAGGCGGTCTTTGGGGAACTCAGACCATTGTGACTCTCCGCGCTCTAGGACCTTCCACAGCTCCTCCGGGGAGCTGGCGTTTCCGGGGAACCGCAGGCCTAGGCCGATGACGGCGATGTCATCCATGGAGGCGTTTTGCTTGTGAATAGGATAGGAGGGTATCAGTGACGGGATTGATTGAGCAAGGGAAAGCACACGATGTGGGCAATTGTGTGCGGCAAGGGGGAAGTGGCCAAGATGAAATGATTATCGAGGTAAGAGCGGTAATCTTGACAGTGAATCACTGTCAGAGAACCGAGTAACGACAAGCTATGACGCTAGAGCTGACCGACGGACATGAGAGGACGCAAACAAAGGCCACTGCAGCTGTTTCGAGGTGTCTAGGAGCGGTATAATGAAGCTGTTGGCATGGGGATCATTGCCAACAAAGAAGGGGATGGTGGTTTGGGAGACCCGGAGGTGAGTGAGACTTCAGCTACTTGTTCAAGGAACTTCTCAGCCGCGGCCCCTTGGGTTTTCTCTGATGACCTCCATTAGATTCGGGGGAAAGGTCGACCCTTATGTCTTGAGCGAGTGACCACAGGAACACTTCTCAGCACCCGCACGAACCAACGTGGTGGTGTCCTAGGAAGCCAATGGCAGGACCGAGACGTGCCTACAGGTTGACGGGTTTGCATAAGCGCCAAACGTCCTGCAATAGTCGTGTGGGTAACATGGTCAAAGATGGAGCATCTGTGGATTGGTGGTGTGGATTCTTCACGCACCTCCTCGCTGCAAGGCGTGCCGGCTAGGGGGTGAAGTCGATCAATAGTCACCAACTCCGCATACGAACTTCAAGCCAGCCTGGGCCGGGACCTTCTGGGGGCCGCAAGGAGAGACCGAGGCATTTGGGAGAACCGGCGGTGAGCAAAGCAGACTCTGTGAATGGAGGATCTTGATTCTTTTTCTTTTTCTTTTACACGGAAAATCACGAGTGTTTGACGGGTGTTTGCTCAGCATGGGGCGCAAACAGGCTCGTCGAGGACCAGTTGCCTTACGGAGATGCGGGTAAGAGCAGGGAAAGGACACGGGCCATTAAGACAAGACAGACATTATGCAATCCTTTTAGGCTGAGCTGATGGACCTGAATGATGCATGTGAAGACGGGGAAGAAACGTGCTTCCTGCTGCGGTTGGTCGTTAGTGGCGGATAGGCTTAGACATAAGCTGGGGGAGCAGCGACAGGGAACGTGAATCTAGAACAGTCAGATGGTGCGAATGATCTGCAAATAGATTGCGTTATGGCTTGCAACGAGACGGAGCAGAAATAGAAGATTTTCGACGTGGCATCTGCGGCATCTGAGGAGCCGGGGTCGCTGCCGACCCACGAGCTGCGATGGGAACTTTGGTGCCAAAGCCTCCTCGGACATGGCCGATAAAGAGCTGACGACGGTTGTGCCTTGAGTCGTCGTTCAGGCCCAATTGGGACATGATCGCGATGATGAGCCTCATGGGGAGTGTCACAAGTCTTGTCACGGAGCTGGATTCGTACTCAGCTGGAACCGAGGGGAGGTTTTCCCTTTCCTTTTTCCAGCTAATGACGACATGAATGCAGAGGCGCTAGGGAGAGTCATGGCAGCATGACAGGACCCGTTGAACTGTGCCAACGGTGCTAACGGGGGCGCCACTTGTCGTCTCGTGAGATGCCTCGGGGAGACAAGACCATTGCCCGACGGCATGGCTGAGCGTGGAGATAGGCGCAGGAGCTCCCACGCCGCTCCCACGCTGCTTGGCCGGGCACGACGAATAGGCAGGCGGCTCTCCCTGGTGGCTGCGGCAGAAGGAAGCCGAAGGGGGATGCCGTTGGAACGTGCCGGAGCGTGCGTGCGCCGACTGGGCGGGAGGGTGGTCATCGGGCCCACGGTGGCTGAAGAGGGCGCTGTTGGGTTGGGTGTTGATTCTCCGAGAGAGGGAGACGGCACGGAGGGAGGGCACGGAAGGAGGGCACAGCGGGCATGGAGGAATGCGAAGGAGGTGTTTGCCTAATTACTCAGCACTCACGCCCCGCGCGGGACGAGCCGCTGCAAATGGGATTGCCAACGCAGAACGCCCATTCGTGCTTGGAACCAACGCTTTGGGCGGGATGCCTCGTTAGATGCAGATGGCGTCGCCCGCCGACGTGAGGCTAACGGGAGCCAACCCCGGCCACAGCCCAAAGGCCACAGTTATCTTTGGCCATGTGGATCTGACACTTGACAGGCGGCCCCCAGCGATCCCTACAGCTCGGGCTCGCGCTCTGGCACATTCTTGCCCGCCGGGGCTTACCACGGAGTTGATAGACAAGAGCCAAGCTGGGAGAGGGGCGTGGTTGTAGATCCCTGCTGCATGTTGGTTCGCGGTCCATTTAGGACTTGCTTTCTTTTTTCTCCGTTCTCAATCAAGCTCCGAAACTGCATCAACTCAAAAAACTCAATTTAAGCGCGTCGACCACGGAGAGAGAGCGAGAGACGAGCAAAGAAAGCTGCAAGGAACGGGCCAGAAGAGATTTGCCTGCAATCCCCTACCTGCCGGTGCTCTTCCCCAGCAATGCACATAATAATTCTTCTCCACTCTCGCTGGTAACTTGGGAACCGCGGCTGTGGATTGGGCCGACCGACTTATGGGAACACAAAAGTGGTACAGGCGCAACCTGCCGCTCAAACCCCAGAGACCTAACCATGCAATGCAATCTTGTACTCTAGCCACGCACTCGCTAGCATTAGTCACGGTCCGGATTGGCGCTCAGGACCTCTGGACCTGCTGCTTTGCCGGGTCCTGCTGTTGGTTGCTGTACACGTCCGACAACCCGCAGCTTACCTTAGCTACAGCTACTGTGGGAATGGCATGTCTGCGAGAACCTCATATTGGTGCAAAACAGCCACGCGCCCGACTCTATCCCGCAGCACTAGTCTGCTGCTGCCCCCGGCGAGCAGTCGGTGGCTCCACGAGCGGTATGGAGAAGAGGAGAAGGCCACGTTCTTCGCTTTCCCGGCCCCGGCAGTTTCGCATGATTGACAGAAGGGGCAACGCGGCACGGTTCGAGCGGCGAGGTGCTCATCCGCCCAGACAGATAGACAGACAGACAGCAGACAAAGACTACCCAGGTTTTACACTGGCGCCATGTGCGACCCGAACACACAACCGGGTACTTGCAGCTGGGGGGAGGGGGGGCGCTTTTCGCGCTCGGCCGCACTCTGCGAGCGGTTGTGGCTGGCTGAGGGGTACGTTTGAACAAGGAATTGGGCATTGTCACGGACTGAGGGACAAAGAGGAAACAGAAAAGTCACAGCTGTATTCCATCGGCATCACCATGCCACGCAGAACGGGGTTGTTTGGCATCATCATGGCTGCGAGAAACATGACAAGATGAGATGAGAGTGTAGACTTTTTATGATGCGTAGTAGTATCTGGCGTGTGCGACTCACACCGCAGTCTCGGGCACCCTTTGTCTCGCGCAGAGGCGATGTCTGGGTCGCACAGCACCCGTCATCGCCTTGCCTCCCTCCTTTCCAGTGTGACTGTCAGAAAAAATCTCATGCTGCCGAGCCCCGCGGCCATTCGCTAGTCGGGCTGGTTTGAGGATGATTCAACCGAGCTGGCCACCTTGCTGGCGCATCGTGTCACCGCTGCGAGGCCGCATGTCTCGAATACATATCTGTTCCCGTCACCTGGGATCCAGCTGGCGGGAGGAGGAGGGGAGGAGGGGGAGGAGCTGTCGGTTTACAACTGCCTCCTTCGGCAGTTTGTCTCAGAAGAAAAACCATGTTCACGGCTGAGTCGACGGGGAGCTGACCACTTCGTCGTTTCCTTTGCCGAGAGACCCTCAGGACCTCTGGGATGAAAAAACGTCGAATTCCCATTCATTTCTTTTTCTCCCCCTTCTCTCGACGACAAAAAACGTTCCTTGTTCAGCTAAGCTCGTATATCGGATTCCATCGTCTTGCCGTCGAGTTGCCAGTGCGGTTGAAGCTATTCCGTGCAGCAGTCCTCCCTCCAACGCCAATTCCATCCCATCAGCTCCACGCTAACGGATTTCTGCAGGCCTTTCGGGGCACACCCTCTTCTGTTTCTTTTCTTTTCCTTTTTATCGGAAGGGATAATGTCCAATGATTACCCCACGTCGCTTCCTTACCCCAATCCATCTCTTGGACAGATGGCTGCTAGAGATGAAGGGGATGAACATGGCCGACCCTCGACATCCACGCTTGGGATACAGAAGCATCCAGTGACGGGGCCGCGGCAGGTAGTGCTTGTATTATGGTGGGAGATGCCGATCTCCGAGCGTGCGGCTGATTTCTAGTGCTGATTTCCTTGCAGCTTGCTCATGGGGCTGCTTTTTTCTAGCCTCGATACCTCGATTGTGTCGACATCGCTCGTGACTGTCTCGGAGGACCTAAATGACTTTGTAAATGCGCCGTGGATCGTCCTGGCCTATCTGCTTACATACATGGGTACAGTCATCTTCTTAGATCGATCTGGTGTGCCGGGCAAATGAGCAAAAGCGAGTCTGACAAATGCCACAGGATTTGCCGTTTGTGTATCAAAGCTCAGCGACATTTACGGACGCCGAAACATGCTCGTGGCATCGTGGGTGTTTTTCGTCGGCTTTTCACAAGGATGCGGTTCCGCGACCAGCATGACTGCTTTGTATGTTGTTTCTATTTTTTTTTGGCGTCGCCCACGCACAAGATTTTACCTGGCTGACAGATTTCTAGAATTGTTTGCCGAGCCTTCCAAGGAATGGGTGCTTCCGGGCTGTATAGCCTCACCCAAATCGGCCTCGTCGAAGTCGGACCGTCTCATCGGCCGAGCCTGATAGGGGCCATGATCGGGGCAACTCTGGCCGTCGCATTCGTGCTAGGTCCTATCGTCGGTGGTGCCATTTCTCAAGTTTCTGATTGGAGATGGCTGTTCAACATGAAGTAGGTTTTGCCAGATTCTCACCTACTACTCCTACTACCAGTAACTGACTTGTGTAGCATACCGTTTGGCCTGGTGACGATCCTGTGCATTACAAACTTTTGGCCGCATGAAGACGCCGCGCACTTCTTTTCCTGGAGCGCATTCACGAGCATCGATTTCATTGGCAGTGCAACCCTTTTGAGTAGTTCAGGCTTCCTGGTGTTTGCCATTCAGCAAGCCGGCTCACAAACCTTTTCCTGGAAGAGTCCAGAAATCATCTCGGCACTCGCCATCTCCGGCGTCAGCTGGGTAGTGTTTGTCTGCTGGGAGGTGTTTCTGGAGACGAGCCGGTTCCGAAGGATCGAGCCAATCTTCCCAATCCGCCTCATGCTCCGCCGTGTCTATTCCGCGGGCCTTCTGTAAGTCTTCCCCGTTTTTTGGTGCTTTCTTTGTCAACCTTTTTCCCTCCCTAACGTTGGTCAAGTGTTACCATGTTCACAGGGTTCCCGTACATTGCTCTCTCGATTGTGATCCCAGAACGATTCCAGATTGTCAACCGAGAAAGTGTGCTCATGGCCGGATTACACATACTCCCCTTGCTTGGTGCTTGCGCCATCGGGTCGTTCCTTGGCGGCGCCATTTCTAGCAAGAGGAACAATACATCGTTTACCCTCCTGGGGGCGTCTTGCTTGCAGCTACTCGGCGTTGGTTTGATGCTGACCCTGGGCGATCCCGATGCCAACGTGACGGCTCAGTACGGGTTTCAAGTCATATTTGGATTGGGCGTTGGGCTTTCGTTCTCTGGTGCAACCATCATGACAAGCATCATGGCTGCCGAGCGCAGCGAGCTCGCCTCTGCCCAGGGCGCTGTTTCCCAGGCCCGAGTCTTGGGAGGCTGCATTGGATTATCGGTGTGCACGGTCATATTCAACGAACACGCCGGCCCGTATCTCGGTTCTCGCCTTACGCCAGAGGAGCTGGAGAACCTGCACCGCTCACCCCTGTCGGTGCTGCATTTTTCACCAGACCACCAGAAACTGATAAGAGATGTGTACGCTGGTGCGTTCGTGGAAGAAGTCAGGGCCATGGTGCTCGTTTGTGCCGCCATGATCGTCATCGCACTGTTTACGCTTGAGAGACACCCAACCCCTCTCGAGAGACTTACCTCTTGGGGCAAAGAGGACACGCAATCTCGCCGAGGCAGTGATTCAGGAACCGAGCTGACCAGGGTTGCACATGTTTCCTCCTCTGTTTAGCTGTTTACCTTTGTTGACAGAGTCTTTTCTTTTTTCCTTGGCTTCTTGTTTAACTGTAATACCAAATAGGGAATGCATTTACGGCGTCTTTGTTTTAAGAAAGCTGTGGGGGTTTGGCATATTGGCATTGTCGGGAGTGTGCAGCAACCTGAGCAAGCACATGTCAACGTAGCCATGCCACCAAATCTGACTGATAAAGCTGCTCGGCTTTCCCATTTCGCGACATGTAAAGTTCGCGTTGAACTAGATGACGAGGCAATCACAAAAATATTGTTGCGTATTTGTCTAAGACGGGACGAGATGAATAGTTTTTGACAAGTGAAAAATGGAACAAATGGTTACACGCTGTCTCGGCTTTGATGGGGCCCATGCAAGGAACAGCTCCAACATTTTCCGCTGGTGAACAAACCGTAGGGCCAAGATGCGGCGGGTACAAGACGATGATGCAAGAATCTATTCCATCATGGTAATTGCAACTACATGCTGGAAGGACATGCGCGGCAGCAGATGAATGGGCACTCCTGATCTTAGGTATCGTGAGGCGAGAGAGTCAGAATTATGTATATAAAAGTTCTTTTTCCGAGATGGGCCCAGCCGTCATCTCGAAATAGCTACTCTGAGCTAAGTTATTGCTGAAAGGGATTGTATCTCCGTGCCAATGTTTCTTTCTCCTCTCTCGGTAGAGCAGTCAGGGAATGGCTAATGTTAAATGCGAAAAATAAAAACAAAAATGGCCAATCCGAACGTGGCGCTTCATAATAAGCCTGGTATCATACATCCAACCCGTTACTGTCAATTTTCTCTCCGTTGCATTGCTGTTTGCGCATTTCCATACGTGATGCCTCTAGCCGTCATGATTCAAAAAAAAAAAAAAACGCGTTAAATCAAAAGAAAATTTGCATACCACACGGGGGGGAGCCATCTTACAGGCTGCCCTTGCGGTTCTTCCACTCACGCTTCCTCTGCCTCTTTGCGAGGAAAACCTGCACCGCCCAGTAAATCATGACGGCGAGCATGAAGGCGGTGGCCACCCAGACGATGGTGATGAAGTCGTCGCCCTTGGTCGCCGACAGGCCAATGTCGTTGCCGAACTTGTTGACCTGCTTCACGCCCTTGTCGGCGGCCACCGTCACGGCGATGCTGCCGATGAGAAGGCACAGGGAGCCGAGGGAGGCAATGGTCAGGTTCGCGATGGAGACCCAGGGACGGCCGGCGAGGAAGAATGCGACGAGGCAGCCGAGCATGGAAAGGCCCGAGAAGCCGATGGCGAGGACGAACATGACAAACAGGGCCAGCAGGCCGTCGTTCAGGTCGTCGAGCGCATCCTGGATGCCCGTGTGCCAGTTGAGGTCTGCGATGGAAAGCTCAAAAGGTCCAACCTTGAGCTCCTTGTCCAGCATCTTGGTGAGGTTGAAGCGGTCTGCATCGGGGTGTTAGCGGATTTTGCCATGAACAGCACATGTGTATGCATGGGCAGCGGTTGGAGGAGACTTACGGTCGGGCAGAGTTGCGGTACAGTTGGTGATGTTGAAACCAGCGCCGGGAGTTGTCGCGTCAGGCTTGTAGTCGCCCTTGCAAACGTCCATGATGTGAATCGAGTACCATTCGGAGATTCCGAGCGTGTCGGCAAGCTTGTCGGCGATTTTGCCGGTGATGTTGTTGATCTGGTTGCTCACATCGTCCTCGATCTCGTTCCACTTGTCCTCGACCTTGTCCCAGATGCTGGCGTCGTCATCATCAGAGCTGCTGTCGGCAGAGCCGGAGCTGCTGTTGGTGTCGAGCATGTTGTGGCCCAGCATGGACGTGTTCAGCTGCACGGGTTGTTAGCTTAGCAACTGCCGAAGGCGCAGAAGCAGACGGGACGACGTACCCTGGCAATGGCGTAATCCTCCATGAATCCCTTGTCTCGGCCAGCGAAAAGGCAAAGGTTGGAGAGCACAAAGGCCACAAGGGCCAAGGCCAGAGGGAATATGACGAGGAATCTCGACAGCATCGCGGTTGGGTTTGTGTGTCTTGTTACGAGAAGGGTTCAACGTCGAGCCGAAAGCTAGGGAAACGACACACAGGCGCACAAGAAGAAAAAGGAAAGGACAGACTCTCTTAACAACAGGTTCGAACCAGATGGCCGCCTCGGCTGCGGGCGCGTGGATGCATAAATAGGCCTCCCGCTCGACAATGACAAGGACAAGGACAAGCACCGCCTGTGCCCTGGAATGTGAAGCTCGGCCCGCCCCAGCAAAGCCCTTCACACACCAGACAAGCCAGACGAGTGTGAATGGGCGGCGTCAACGTCAAGGCCCAGGCCCCGAGTGATTGGACCGCAGCCTCGGAGGCGCCCATCATGGCCCGAAACAAGAGACGAGGTCCAAGACAGCGGCAAGTCCAACGGCCCAATGGGGCGCGGCGCTTGCGTCATGATGCGAAGACGGGCAGAAACAGGTTCTGGGCCACAAAACAGGGCTGGCCTCCAGGTGGCGCTGGGCGGGGCCCCGCTCGACTGACGGTGACGCAGGGTCCAATCGTTTGCCCAAGACAGGCCTCTCTTGTTGCACAGGCGCCCTGGCACCGCTGGATTTATGCGCTGGTCTGCGCCCCGTTGTTTTCTCTTTCACTGGCGGCACATGTGATGGGCGCATCATCATGATTCTCTTGTTCACCTCTGCCCGATTCGTAACAACAAAGATACATACATTCATAGTTACATGCCATGCAAGATCCGGTAGTCTTCGTATTCTCCTCCCCCACCACTACCCAAGTTGGTCATATTCCGCCTTCACCACCCCCACTCTTTGTTTCACATCTGCAAAGACAGCCATCCGCTCGAACAAAGACTCTGAAACATTTCCAAGCGGGAAACCTTGTCGTCAAGGAAAATGAACTGGATTGGCTGCTTTGCACGTATTCCGACGCCACACTCAAAACACGCATCCCAACAGTTTCTTTTTTCCTCCCAGCAGCCCGTGATGCATTCATGATGGATTAAATCGGGGAAACGTCCTCTCACCAAAAGAAACCCAAAACTCATGATGCACTGATTGGCCGGCGTTTCAACCAATGATGAATGCGGAAGCTTGCCATCTCCAATACAGTCCATGATGAAGCAGGACGGCCGCCGATTTGCTTGTCTTTGTCAAGCTTTCCCTCAAAGCACGCTCAATCATTCCCTGTCAGCTTTCCCGCCTGGAAGAAGAAGTCGCAGTAAATAGTTTTGCGACATTGATTGACCGATATCTCGGCAGTGTTGAAGTGAGGAACTCTCATCCATCAGCATAGTGCACGGTTGCGAGAGAGAAAGCGCTTCATCCCCCACAAGCTGGGCCGAATCAATCCCACCAAGACGTACTTCCTAATATCCGAGAGGGGGGAATTCGAGCACCGAAAACGCCCCAATATTGTACAGAGGTTCCAAATTAAGACAAAACCTGCTCCTCCGTGCACATTGAGAATCTTCTGGACGTTGGACATGAACAGCAGGGTCTGTCCGAATAATGGATCTTGCTAAATCAATCCAGCCAACAAGCCAAACGCCACCAATACTTGGCGATCTGAACATCGTCGCCTTGTGACATGCTTGCGTATTCCCTCTCAAACACAGACAGGCACTATCCGCCACCGCCGCCGCCGCCGCCGGCCCACCAAAGAGATTTGAGAATGCTACTTTGGGAGGGTCAGGGCCATGGCATCTGCTTCTGCCACTGGCGCTCTCCCAAATGCACGGGAGAGGCTCATCGTTCCAGGAGGGAACCAGCGGGCGACGTCGAAAATAAAGTCGAAATAGGGTCGAAAATAAAGATCAAATGACGGGTAGATGAAGTCGAGTGGGGCAGAAACCGGCCCCGAGAGAGACGGGAGGGCAATAGTACCCAGTCTCATCATCGACGACCATATTGGACCAATGACGACATACAGTAGTCAATCAAAGCGTCATCCAGTTCGTAGACGTTACCAGCAAAGGCCATCTACCTGGCAAACTGTTGAATACAAGACTAAATCTCTCTTGATGATGTCAAATGTGCTCGCAGAATGTGACGAGAAATTCCGCGAGATCGACTCTGTCAAAGTTATGCTCAATGGGGGGCCGCATTGCAAACCATCATTTGGGAGGGTCAGTTGAGTTGGGGTCAAGATCCTCGTGATAAGACGATCCAAGTCTAGCCAAAGGGCCAACTGGCCAGGTTGATTTAGACGTGAAAAAGTCGGTCGCAGAAGCCTTGTCGATGAGGGAGAGTTCAAGCTTCAGGGCCTCTGCGGTTTGGTTCTGCAACTCGCCATTCCCGTCAGCGGCGGCGCCGGTTTTCAATTCCGTGCTTTTGTATCCAGAAAAGTGTTCGACACAAGGCCTTCTGGGTTTGCAGGCTGGTGGGAGCTTCAGTTCCCTCCTGGGCTACTGGTGAACGAGAGCGTTTGGTAAGAAAAGCCTCATCCTGCTTGGCTGAAAGACTTATTTTCGTCACTTCCTTGTGTATTTGCTTCACCGGTTAGGATGTATCCTTGTACCAATCAAGTTCAAAAATCGCGGTGGCTTCGCGATAGGTGCCGGGTAATAATGGTAATGCACTCAGGGCGGAACATCATAGAGGTGCTGCTCACTGATGCCTTGCAGAATCAAAACAGCTGCCAGGGCAACGCATTAGGCTTCATGGTCCCTGGATCCCGCATAATATGAGAAGAAAACCCAAGATAATAGGGCGCGATATTCGTTGATGCTCACCACGATAGTCCGTTGCCGCTATCGCCTGAGATGGCTGGTGAAGGGGTTCGTTGGCCGAGGTACAGCCAATGTCGAGTAACTCTAGGTACGTATCACCGCTGATAAATATCGACGCTCCAACCAGCGCGTGGCCACAAGATGAAATGGCGTACCGCGTTGGCTTCCGCAACATTCATGTGCGGAAAAGATGGGAAGCGAAGCTGAGCTGAGTCAAGCTGAAAGGGGGGGAGCTCTATTGCTGTTCTCGCGCTCCTCCAACCGATGTGCGTTCTGATTCACACAAGTGCTGAAAACCAATGATGGAAGCATTTGCTCGATTGCGGAAAACTACTATTTCCACCGGCGAATATAACATCATCACGCCTTGGGCTCAGGTTTTCGAAGCCAGTGACAAGAGGTCCGCTTGCAGAGCACTAAAACTCTCCATCCACAAAGTAGATATAACCTGTCTGTCGATCGGCGAAGAATTTTGGAATATTTTAAGCCCCTGCTGGCGTCCAATTCGGTGGACCTCGAATTCTTCGTATATGCCACGCGTTTGGTTGGTGTAGAACACTTTGACAATGGTGGTGTGTGTGTGTTCTTCCGCAGCTGGAGCATCTTGAGGCTGTTCAGTTGTCTTTCGGCATCCTCCTTGTTTGCGACCACCTCGTCAGCGGTTTGCATTCGTTCTCCTCGAGTACATGGCTCCATGCTCGGAGTTCGTCAACCTTCCGTGAAATCCACAAACAACCATTGGTCTTGATTGTTTCGTCTTCTTTAGGCTACACTTGCTAGCTTCGTCACTGGTGTCGCTATATTGCCGGTAGCAGCGTGGTTTGGTGCGCACATAATGACGAGACCTTCACCCCAAGCAGAAGTATTCCTGCAATTCGTGCAGGGGAGGCCGCAGAGCGAAATCACCTTGCCGAATATGCCGTTGACAAGGCCACAAGAATTGGTTCAGCACCAGCATCGGCATGTGTGAGCCCCAGAAAAGGAACTGGGTGGTAAATTTCGAAATCCATCCCGAGTCACTCGTATTAACCGGCCAGACGAGAGATCCCCCGCATGCAAGGGAGCGCAGAGTGGACAAGCTAAGCACAGCGGAATTCCAACTCTGCAGAACAGACAAGCGCAAGGCATGAGTGCCCTCACAGGAACAGATCACATCGAGTAGTCTCGACCAGAATCTGAAGAGTGCGACGTGGGCAGAAAATACAACGAACCCGAATCGCGGAGGAGCAAGTGCGAGACGGCCTTCGAGATGCCAATGCTCGCGACATCTCGTAAGGCGGGCCTGAGCGACTCGGAATCAGATTCATCCTGGTCATGTGGAGGACTCGTAGATTTTGGTCGCAAAACCAGGCAGGCGGACCACGTAGTAGCGACAATCTGACGCAAGCGGGAAAATGGTTAGCTACCATGATGGAGAGAGTGAAAGAGAGAATGCTTACACTCCTGTGCAAGTCCGTGGACACGGAACCACCAATTTTGTGGTTCTCTGCAGAAAAGTATTAGTAAATAGGACAAGAGTGGTATGCTGGAAATGTCACTTACCTGACAGGTGGCCTTGCTCCTTATGAGCAGCAGTGCCATTTAGCTACCCGTACCATCTGTTATCGGTGTATCTCTACAAAGATGGTCAGTAAATCAGAAGGGAGAAGACTAGTTGCTAGCCCGACTTACCCGATAGCTAGGTGGTTTTGCTGTCCAAAGCCACAGTGCCGACTGCTCATAAGGGCGCGTCTCTGAAAGAAAAATCAATTAGTCGAGAAGAGGAAGGGAGATGCCGAAAGTGTTACTTACCCGTGAGCAGCAGCATCGCCTGTCCATCCTGTGCCTCTGTGGGCTAGGAGCACGAGGCGACCATGTCTCGGACAGCTCGACCAAGAGCCACGGCCCGGCCTCCTCACTTGTGAGGCTATATATATGTGTTGTTGTTTTTGCTATTTGAGACTTTCCGAAATCAACCACGAGGGAAGACAGTCTTATATACCAAAATCATCTGGTCCCAGAGGCCCCGTTGGGCTCGATGAGAGACGGGTGCCCAAAGTTGGACCACATTGGAAACGATGGCCACGCGAGATGTGTTGTGCAAGCCATGAAGGCAAACCGCATATCTCGGGAAAGTCTACTATGGAGTTGCACAGCCGGTGTTTGCGAGTCGCTCATTTGTCGAATCCTACGCGACCTACATACTATGTCACAATATCAACTCCCATGATACGATTCTCCGGCCCGCAGCGGGCCCCGTGTTTCCCGGGCAGGTAACCGCGTGCAAGGTATCACATGTTGCACGGCGGCGAGATGGCCCATCTCCGATCCGAATGACGGCGGACACGGCCAGAGTCCCGTCGCTGTCTGTCTCAACTACCATCACATTCCCCCGCCTCGCCCTAGCTTCACCGCCCCATTTTGCTGTGATTTCTGATAGCTCTTATAACACAGCTTATTCGCCTTGTTCGTTTTATGATACGAGGGCAGGCGATTGGGATTGCCTTCATGGCCACCACCATGCCCCGCTTCCCCTGTCGACTCCCGTGTCCGTGCCGCGACCCCCTCGCGCTTCCGTCACACCAACTCAACGCCGAGACTCCCGAAGTTCACCAGCGGGACCAGACCCGACTACAGCAAACAACATGGCTCCGAAAGTGGCGAAATGGCCTCATAAATCCCACTCAACCGGCAGCTTACCGTTGCACAAGGCGTCCTTGGAACGCTGGCGGCGTCTTCATCGGCGCTACTCCTCCGTCACCACTATCCGCATGCCGCTGACCACCACTCTCTACACGTTACCCCGTGTCCCCGAATAGCCGTCCAGCTCCATCTTCGTTCCGAGCTTCTCCGTCAGCAAACATCTCGGCTGCGCTCCGCCGCCCAACGCCGACTTGTATCGCCGATAACCATGCCATCCGGATGTGATACGAGGTTACTCAAGAGCTCCTGGTTCATGTTCCGCGTACAACTGACACCCGAGCATCCCGGTCGCTTCGTATCCCACTGAGCCATGCAACATGGCAAGCCACAATCGACTGAGTGCCTAGCTCCGCTGCCACAGCGAGTCTAGACCTGAACAAGCCGATGCAGACAACGGCACAAGAGAGTAAAGTAGCCGCTCGGAGAGACTTTGGCAGGGCGTTAGTGTACGCGGTCAATAGTGGGCGAGCTAGAATTATGGGGGTGTAGAAGCGCGGGGACGAATGACTAAACTCAAGCAGCCTTCAAAGATGACACGGAAACCAACAACAGCGGCCGGCACATATCCCGGCGAGGGGTGGGGTGATTAATCATATCATGTTCTATTCCTGGCTTCTCGTTGCCATGTATTTTGCTTTTGATAAAACACTCGTACTATACATTCCAGCCATCTCGAGGGCCTAGATGTTGTCGGTGCCACCCATGACGGAGGGCTTGAAGAAGACGGTCAGCATGCCCTCGACTCTGTTCTCGGCCTTCAGCCCCTTGACAACCTGCCTGAGGCCGTCGTGGGCTGGGCACTCGGCGTCGTAGTACTTGAGGTCCTCCAGGCTGGAGAACTCGGACTTGGCCACGAGAGTGAAACCCTGGCTGCGGGCGTCGTCCTCGGCAGGGCCACAGACCATGGAGAGGATGTAGGGCTTGCCGTCCTGTTTTCGTCGTGTCACGCCCGTTAGCAATTTGAAGGTCCGCGGAGATGAAGAGGATTATAGAGAGGAGGGGGGGATGTGAAAGTGGCGCTGTCCCACCTTGCTCTGCTTCTGGCTGAGAATCTTGTACTGCTCAATGATCTTCTCCTGGTCCTCCTTGTGAGGGAGCTTGAACATGGTGATGCGGTGCACGCGGTCGGCCATTGCTGCGGTGTTGTTGCTCGGAAAGTTATCTTCTGCGGGGAACTGGAACGTCGGGAAAGAACGGATGAATATCGAAACTCGCAATTGAAGCTTTAGAGAACAGACTTGTCTAGGTCAACTTTGCTCAGGACACAGGAGAGGAATGCGGGGAGCCGGGCGGCGGGTGCTTTATTCAACCAGCTTGCGGGTGTAGACGGCTTTATTCTATTCCGCCGTAGCCCATGCGCAACTCCTCGGTCTATTCCTCGTAATTGGCCGCCATCAGCCATGACATAGGGAGCGCGCGAAGGATTACCCCGCCCCCACCACGTTCGCGCTGAAATCCGCCGATGGTCGGCCCCACTGGCGGCTTCGAAAAGAGAAGTGTGGTTATGAAATAAGCCGAGATCCACGAGACGTTGCCGGAAGCTAACCGCCCAGCGGATAACGCACCGTAGGCATGAGCAGAAAGCAGGTGTTTCTTTTGATTAATCCGGCATATTGCGTACGTACGTATCCAGCTGCCATGTCGAATTGAAGTGTTCTCGAGCGACGTTGGAGATGACATCACGTTCAAACTATAAAAAAGGAGGATTAATAAACAGCTTCCCATTGTGCGTCGTGTTTTATAACCAGACTAAGACATCCATCTGTCATTAGACGTTCCAATTGGCATGAGCCACTCTGATTATGCCCATCTCGATGCGACTGAACCTGATGATAAAGAAAGACCAGCCCCCACCGGCATCCCCCCACTTCCAAGTGATCGTCGTGCTTGAATCCCCCAATCTGATCCGATCGCGATTCTCTCTCCCTAGGACCAGGCGTAGTACCCTCCTTCCTCGATTGTAACCTCCTTCTCGTCGCCACCTTTCCAGCGGAACCACGGCACCATCTCCAGGCGGTCCTCGCGGGCGACGATGAGCTTCTCGCCAAAGACGCCGGGAAGCCTCGCGGCGGCCTCGACGACCTGCTCGCTCGGGTCCCAGAAGACGACGTCCCGTATGCCGCACACCGAGGCCTCCACCACGGCGGCCTCGAGGAGCCGCTGCACCGGGGCCTCGAACCCCGTGCGGCGCGACACGTACATGCGGCCGATGTAGAGCTGGCGCGCGCGGTAGTCGTGCACCCACCACGCCCAAGCGTACCGGCCGGGCCCCGCGAAGCTGACGGCCCCGTGAACCTCGATGTCGCCCTTGCCCCGGCTGTGGTGCTGGCCGAGCAGCCGCGACCGGATCATGTGCCAGCGCGTCAGCGGATCCGACGGGAGCAGCTGGACGTGGGCCACGCCGTCGCCGCGGTGGCCCGAGAGGCGGAGCTTGCTGGCGTTGACGTCCTTGGCCACGAGCTCGACGACCTGCTGGAAGCCCAGGTAGCGAACCTTTTGGACGTGCTGGCGCTCTTGCGCCTTGATCTGGCTGACCGAGATGCGGAGCTGCTGCGCTCCCGGCTGGGGCTTCCACCCGAGCCTCGTCAGCAGGCCCGACTGGAGGTCCCCGTAGACGATGCTGAACTCGGCGCTGCTGAAGCTGACCTGGTCCATGTGGTCGCGCAGCTTTCTGAGCAGCAGCTCCGCCATGCCGCGCATGCGATGCTCCGGGTGCGTGAAGATGTCCGTCACCACAATGGCCTTTGTCGTGCGGGTGCCGCTGCCCCTTGCCACGATGGCGTCGCGCATGTACGTCGTGCAGCTCGAGATGAGGCCCAGCGGCTCGTCCGACTTGCGAAGCACCCAGTAGGCAGTCTGGCCCTTGGAGGCGGCTGTGTCGGCCAGCTTGTGCTGCAGGCTGAGGTACGCGCTCACCGAGAGCGGCCCTGCCCAGGCCTGGGAGTTGACCTCGAAGTGCTTGGTGATTGTGCTGTTATCCTGGGCTCTCTCGAACACCAGGCCCTCGGGCATTGTATCAACCTCCATGGCTGCGAGCGTCATAGAAAAAGAGAGGGAGGCAGGCGTTTGTATGGTGCGAGTCGAGAATCGGGTTGAAAGAAAGCTGGCAAAAGCAGCATGAAATCAGCAGAGTGCTTCCAAGTGCCATGTGTTTGTTAGTTGGACACCTGCCAAGAGAAATGAAGAGAACAGGTAAATGCAAACATCCGTTTGTTTTTCATATCGCTTTTTTTTTCTTGCGGCCGACTGGGCAAACAATCATCGTGTAGGCAGCCCCGAGGCGAGCTCACTGTCAAAGCACCTTTTCCATTCACCAGACCCTCCGCCCGCGCGGCACAGTCAACAATACTGGTGTAAAATCTACAATTCCTTACTATGATTCAAAGCAAGAAAACAAGTATATATATGTGTCTGAAAGTATACACAAAAAAAACGCAGTAACATCATACAAGCTCCATTTGCCCCCAACCACGTGGGTATCTGTTGGGTGCACCCAATTCTTCCTGATATACAAAGAAACACACACCAGGCCTTTCCCTCCTCTTCAAGCTCCATCATCGCTATTATCGTACAGGACTCACTTCATTACAACATTTTCTCACATTATGGCGACCGCTCTGTCATCTCTGGCTCCTCGCTTAGAGCACGTGAAGCTTGGCCCGTCGTACCAGATCCCAGCTCTCGCAGGAGCCGGACCAGACTCTCGACGAGGGGCGGGAGAGGTTCGTTGTGCACGGGATAATTGTCTCGAAACAAATTTCGGGTAATGGTCAGCACCATGCCAGCATTTGATAGCGATTCGATGCCGGAGCTCACATCCCCATTCATGGTCAATGCTGGTGCGCCGCGGTCCAGCTGCAAGAACGCCCTCGATTCCCTAGACTCGATTCCATCTACTAGCACGTAGTCGGGTGATGAGCCCTGGCCGTTCTTGTCGTCTGGTCTCGCGTTTGTCGAGTGAGAGCAAGAAATTACACCATATGCCCACAGCACAAGACAGGAAAAGTAGACGGCAATGGCATTGAAGTCGCGCAAAGACGTCGGCGACAGCTTCCGCGCCCAGTGGAAGACCTGCCCTGCGTGCCAGACGGCATACCGGGATTCTGGCGCAGCAAACCAGGAATCCAGCGGTTGCGATACCCTCCGGGCGTCCTCCTCTCCATTCTTGCCGGCAAACTTTTGTAGGTCATCGGGTGACACATGAAGGATCATCATAAACAGCTCAGCAAGCATGATTAGCTGCGGTTTTGGTCTTCGCGAGTGCTGGATCTGATTCGCAAACTCGGCGATGTCTCGGTAAAGCTCTTGGTGTTGCGTCCTGAGCCACAACGGCGGTGTGGATGCGCCACGTCGGTTTGGTCCTCCTGAGCCGTAAAATTTGACGGCATCGCGGTACGACGCAATCTGTCCCCAAAACCCGTGGAGAAGAGCTGTGCACGATAGCTCAATGTCGATGCACAGCTCGAGATCGTCCAAGATGGTCATGCACTGCGCAACTTCGGCAACTCGCGGGATGCCTCCACTGGGGACTGGCTTCACCAAGTAAAGATCCCGCCATTCCTGCGCAGACTTGGCCTTCCAAAGGTCACGCGCGGCTGGCAGGGTGAAACAAAGCTCGTTGTAGGACATGAGTGGGTTCTTGCAGAGGCCAATGGACGACTGCGTGTCGTGGAAGAAGATGTGAATAACTAGCCTAAAAGGTGGTCAGCCAACTTAATCTGTCAGAAGTGACGAGTTACATGCCTCTTGAAAGACTCCACTATGATGAACTGCCGCCATTTTGAATCCAAAACTTCAGGAGAGTCGGCCATTGACGGCGTTTGAGCTGGGGAGTCGGATGAAAAGGAAGTTTTCCCAGACCGGCGGAGCATCTAGCTTCACATTAGCCCTTGATCTTCGTCGCGGTGAACATCAAACTTACGGTGAGCAGCGGCTGGCAGAAGCTTTCCGCAATTTCCATTTTGCGGTTGAACCCGCACCACTGTCCAATGTCAAGGTGGAGCATCATTGCCTGGAGAGTCATCAAATCTCGTGTCGTGCAGTTCGATCCCTCAAACTAAACAACCCATTAGCAGCTGAAGATGAAACACGTACACAGATCCAACAGGACCGCGGAGGTTCGGGCGTCGCTCCGGGCGTGTGTGCAGAGAAATGGTTCATCGGGGGAAATTAGCATGAAACACTCACCCGGCCGGCAATAGCATATCGAATAATCTCATCAAGAGCAAGTCCGAATTGCCAGATGGAAGACACTGAAATGTACGTGGCTCCGCTGGAGATTATGGCGGCCAGGAGCTCCGGAATTGTTGTCGCCGGGTCGAAAGATGGCTTGTGGATGAGCGCATCGCATTTCCGCTCTTCCTGTGCGAAGTGGGCCTGCAGAAGATAGTTGAGAAGCTCAAGAGACGGGAAGGAGGGCACTCGTTGAGGGTGCGGGTTATGAGCGAGAACCATTGCAAAAAGGCGGTCGCGCATCGCGGAGGGCATCTGCAACTTGGTCTTGGTGTTGCTGGCGAACTTCTCGAGCGTCGAGGAGGCCGGAAGCGACTCGTCATCGAGAGTCAGGGCGGCAGTCTCGCGGTGAACATAGTCCTTAACCATATCTGGCTCAAATATCCACGGTGACCGCTTAAACGCAGCATGTCCCCGAGACACATCTCGGGTACTGTGGTGCTGGGAGCGCTTAGAGTTGAGTGTGCTTGTGGACTTTGGGCTCGGCCCAGTCACGTCCAGCTGCGGGATCGTAAACCCATTGAAGTCCAGGTCCCATCCAAAATCCATGTCCTGAAATCCGGTTTGCATCGGGTTGTTGAAGAACATCATGTCACCAGGGAAGTCCTCCAGGCTCGAGTGGCCGAGAAACGCCGAGCCCTCGTACTCACCATGGGCGTGGTTAAGCGAAGCGTGAGCCATTGTCGAAGGTTTGGCCGTGTAGCTGGGATCGACTGTCTGAAACCCTTGAGTGTCGACGCCCACGGCAGAAGCCATGGTCGATGCTTCCGATGGAGACATGCCGCCCTGGGAGTCTGAGGTACGATACTGGTTGCTGCGCCTGCTCGGCATCTGGCACTGCAGATTCTTGCTTCGGCATCGGGTGCAGGGCTTCTGATCCTCACATTTTGCCTTGGAAGACGCACAGTTCAGACAAGCTTCGGCGGCTCGATCGCTGCGTCGGATAAATGGACGGTCCTTGGCGGTGCCATCTCGATCATGGGTGGTCTCGTGTCTCGTCAGTAAATCGGCACGGTTGAACCGCTTCGGGCAGCGGGAGCATTGGTAGGGGCGAGCATTCTCGTGCGATCTCAGGTGCCGAGTGAGATGATCAGCTCGCTCATAAACGCGCCGACAAATATGACAGACATGGGATGAGGATGAAAGCGAAGCATCCGACAGCTTCCTCTTGGACGGGACAGCGGATCCACTGCGCGACGAGTCTGCTTTTGGCGGCGGCGGCGCAGCTTGGTCCTGGTGCGATTGTTGCTGTTGTTGCTGCTGCTGCTGCTGCTGCTTCAGTGTAGTATGGGCAGGTTGGCCTCTGTGGTCTGGATCCTGGGCTGGCAATGCAAGGGAGAAGAGCGACGACAAGAGCATGTCAGACCCGGCGGCATCGCACAGGATATCAATGCCGTTTTGGCCGGAGCCGGTCATGGTGAGAGCAACTAGCCTCCCTGGCTACCGAGAGGGGGGAGGGGCAAGGGAAGCCGAGCCGAAGCTGCGTAGTCTGATTCCTCAGCTTTTTTCCCTTTCCCTTTGATAACGAACGTTCCGGGCGTGGAGGACTGCGATGGCGGAAGCGACGGAGTGGGTGGACGATAAAATCAACGGCGCGGGAAGCTGGGGTGAGAACGATGTATCCTCGGAAAATGGGGGCGGGGGAAGAAGCAAAACGCGGAGAGAGCGAACAGAAACGGCATTCCGGGGTTCGTTTGGTGGAGGCGCGCTTCCGGACCAATCGCATCCCGCGAATTAGATGGCCCTCTAGTCCTATTGAGGGATTTAGCGGGCTGCCATTATCCTTTACACAGGCCAATTCAAGCCAGCCGACAGCAGGCGAATGGCAGCTGTCACGGCAGTTGGCAGCCAGGGAAGAGACTTGTCCGCCAAGGTGGTGGGTAAATTTAGCTCTCGTGCCTGGAAATAGGATGCTCTGTTTCTGCATTGAAGAAAGCGCCATGGCCTCGAGGGCAAATCAAAATTACCGTTGTTTCCAATTCCTTGGCATTTACTTTTTCCATCGCAGGGCCACGTTCAAAAAAATAAATAAATTGTTTTTTTGAGTTTCATTGCGCCAGGTTCTCTCCTTTGCACGCCCAATCAATCCCTGCCGCGAGCCCCCCCTTCCCAAGCGGCGCCGGCGGCCGGAGGCCGGACCCCCAGTTCGCCCATGGGCGCGAGATCTCATCTGCCGACTGTCGGCGTCAAGACCGGGGCTGACTACGGCCGAAGATACGGAACACGCCATCAATTTGAAACAGATTTTGGCGCTGACAGGCTTGTTGTGCCAATCAGGTTGCAGCATCGGCTATTTTGCGTCATCTCGACGCAACCATGATCTGTCGCGCATGAGCTGCCTTGGTGTGCTGTGGGATGCGGCTCGGCCAACTTTGTCGACAATTGATAATTGACACTTCACAATCCGCGCCTCTGTGTCAGGGTGGCGCTCCTGCAGGTTCAACCATGCTTTTTGGCAGCCGGTCCAGGCAGTCTGGACAACGCCCATGGGACGAATTCTAGCCAAGATTTTTTGGTTCGAGACAAGGCCTGGGCCGAGCTTTTTTCAACAGGTCATGTCACACGGCATAGGTATATGAGGGCAGCAAAAAAAAAATCAATGTCTCACGTTACCTACAAGATACAGATGCGAATGGCGAATGCACACCATGTGGTGGTGTGGTCAAGATTGTTTCAACAGCCTGCGCCTTGCAAAAACCCTCTCATTACAGATCATCGAATTACATGTTTCCCCTCATCATAAGACGTTGTCTCTTTTCTCTTCACCCTCCTGCAGCCAACGTCGGCATCGCCCGGGATGTCGGATACGAATCTCCCTGCAATACCGTCACAGGAGGCGGTGGCTCATGCAGCCCAACTCCCGGATTATCGATACAATCCATGTTCCCGGTACGTCCACTGTGGCCTTCTGACGGTGCTGTAAGCCCGAGTCATGTTCGTGAAGAGCCCACTCATTCGCTCATGGAGCCAAATCGCAAAACAATCCATGCCTCCCTCGCAGTCCTAAGCTGGTAAAACGTGTCGGTCGTGATTTCCACCCGTCGTCGATTGTAAAAAAAAAAAAAACGTATAATGATATTTTCCCTCCTGTTGTATTATGTCCCCAAGGAGGCCGATAGGCTCGCCCTGCTCACTCCGCAGAGCTATGAAACATGGTCCTTGGCGGTAGCTGTTGGTCCAGGGGTTTCATCCTTCCATTTTGGCACTGTGCTAACCAGCCACTCAGTGGCCAATGGAGTAGCAGGGTTTGAAGATGTCCGTTTCTTCAGAGCCTCAACATGAGCATGAAAGAAATAAAAAAAAGAAAGAAAAGCCACAGAGGTAGCCTTGTCCTTGGTAATGCCTCGAAACAGCGCCAAAACTGACATCGCAATGCCCAAATTCCCTTTTTCCTATTTCAGAAATTCGGTTGAGCTGACTGGACCTGGATTTAGTCTTGATCCAGGGCCCTTTCGTTTCTCTCATCTGCCATCAGAACAACACTCCCGTGGCAGATTTGAATGTGGATTATTAGGTGATGTTGGTGTCGTTGATGGAGGACCCAGCAAGTTTGCAAACGTCGTCGCTTCTGACGTTGTTATTCTCCGGCAAGCGCCTTGAACCCGCGCGAGAGAATCAGAACGCCTTGAAACCTAGTGGTTGTCACAAGGCGTTCCGCAGTAGCCACAAGCACGACCTGGGATAACCCAGACCTCTTTGCCCGCAGCCGCACATGTTGGACACCTGGTACCGGGAACCTTGTGAGCTGAGACGATGGAAATCCTCAAGTTTGCAGGATCGATGCCGCCGTTGGGGTGCCAAGACACAACAGGGTTGGGTTCCGTGGGCAAGTGGACAGCGGAGAAGGCGTCTTCCAACGAGGCGTCGTCACAAGGGCATGTCCAAGGGCAAGGAGTCAAGGAGTGATGTCGTGACAGAACCATGTTGAAGTTTTTTTTTCGAGAAGAAGTCGAGTAGGAGGAATTGAAAGCGTGGGGGCAGTGAATAGTGTGGACCCCAAGTGATGAAGTTGTTAGAGAGTTCAAGAGACAATGTATCAAAGGACTTGTAATGGTCTGGGCTGGTCAAAGTGTGGGGGGCACGGATGAGATTTATGGTTTTGGGCCAGGAGAGGTTGAGGGGCGAGCTTAGAATGTTTTCTTCCAGAGATACCTCACGAGACCAAGAAAGGAAAGGCTAAAGAGACGAGGACGGGTATGAACAACATCTACACGTAGGCGCCATGCACAGCGGCGGGCTACCATGCAATCTGATCTTCGTAGGGGGCCCGCCGTAAGAAGCCTGGGTAGCCATGCTGAAGGCCGGCCCCGGCATCCAGCAGCAGACCTGTCATATCGGCTGTGTGAGACGGGCCTGTCATTAGCCTACTGGACAGCATTGTGGCGCCAGGCCGAACGGGGGATGGAGTCGGTTTGTCTTTTTCTTTGGTCTTTTTAGCTGTTACGAGGAATCTGAGTACCCTGGGATGTCAGTAGCCGCGACGTGGAGGGTGGAGGGTAAATCGAAGGTGGGGGGGTGAATATTTTGTTTTTTTTGTGGCAGATTTTGCGCGTGTGAGAGAGTGTGCGTGTGTCTACGCTGACCCCTCCCCCAGGGTCCGTTTTCAAGCATGGTATCAAAAAACAACCGCGAGGAAAGGAGATTTGTTGAGTGGCAAGGGAAAGAAGTAACCGGACCGGGTATGAGGGAAGGGGGGTCGGCGCGGATCAGAGCTGGGGTGGGCGTCGACGCGGAGAAAAGCAAAGATGTGACTGCTCGTGTGGTTGCAGGGTCACGATACTTGCGAACCCACGGCGTTCATGGCGGACGCACGCAGGCGCGGGAATTCACATGTGCGCGCGCACCTCTGCCAAATCACATCGCGGAGTTGGATCCAGTCTGTGGCCGGGCTATTAAGTTGAGCCTTGCGTGCGTAGATGGATCATGACCAGGGTTGATGCTCCGACAGGCGATCTCGCGATGCCAAAAGCCGCTCCCGCCAACACCAACCCCAGAACCTGGGAGGGTAAAAAAAAAATTGAGCACCGACGCGCTGGGATGATGGACCCCCCCCTGGTAAGGCACCGCAAGGCCAAAGGCAAACCTGAGGCCCTCCCCCCGGCACCCACCTCGTCGCGAGGATCGCCAGCGCATCGCATTCGGGCAATCTCACCGACGTCCTGGAGTTTGGCTCCACATCTCCACATCCATAGTACAAGGGCTCTGCTGCGAGGCATCCACCCTGTGGCCGGCAATCCTTGTGACCTTGTCAAGGCGGTTATGGTTTTTACCGTCACTCTTGGTGCAGCAGTTGTGCAGGGCTGGTGCTGGTAGGGCCAGGGTGGGTGGGAATAGTCACTGGCCGAAAGACCTCGGTGTTTTGGTCTCAGAATCGAGAGCCTAACAGCGGCTCAACGGCGCGCAACGGTCTCTAGGCCCTGGTTAGAGCTCGGGGTTTCTAAGTTGCATTGGTTAGCCCGGATGATCCAGACGGTGCTGTGGTGAGGACCTCATTTGTTTGGGCGCTGTCTTGGTGATGGCAGGGCTAGTTGCGAGGCGGTAGGCGGTAGGCGGGCTGCAAGTGGGCAGAACCAGGCCTCAAGGGCATCCGCCGCGGCGCCGCGGATACTAATGCTTCTAGTCAAGGCGGCGCAAGGCGGGGTTGTACAAAAGTTAAGCCTCGGATACCTAAACTAGCAACCGGACGCCGAGCGTTGGTCGGTCAGCCACAGGCCCGGCGCTGAAAGAGAAGAAATGAAGCTGGCGAGAAAACTTGCGATGGACCCATCCCATGGGGCTATGGAGCCACCGCGGCCTACACTAGTGAATGGGCCAAAATTTATTCAGCTTGTCCAGAATTCCCGTCATAATGGAATGATTGTGCGGTTGGGATTGGTCAGGTCGCTTGTTCAGCTGTCAAGCGCCGGTCGTTGACTCAAGTGACGGAAAAAAAAAACCCCCCCCGAAGCAAGGAGCCTTGTTCCCTTTTTTTTTTCTTTTTCTTTGGAGAGGGGAAGACTTGAGTTTACGCCCGCGTTCTGGTCAAATACGTGGACCGCAGCGTTGAACCCAGGCCCAGGCCAAGCTTTGGGCGTATTTGCACCCGAGACCCAGCCGTGTAGGGCGAGTGCCGCGGCGTGATGGCAAGCAGATAGACATATGCAAGGCTGTCATTTGATCTACAACATGTGGATATCCCTGTTTAGAATTTGCGATTGCCCGTAACTCTGACGTACAGTACAAGTCAATATAGAACCAAGGCCGTAGGGCGGGCATGGATCATAGAGCGATGCAATGTCCGATCCGACAACGCATACTACATACCTACCGTTCCCTTGGGTCGCCGATGTAACCCAACTATGGAGTCTCCGTAGCAATTCGGCAGGCATTGTCAGATGCAAAGCTTACGAACACAATATCGCCCCATGGCGTTTCTTCTGGCGTTGGAGGCGTTCCTGTCAAGCAATCAGTGCCGGAGTGTCTATCGTGGATCAGGTCCGGCCAGCTCTGTCTGGGCCTGGAGTTTTACGAGCTGCCGCGTTCAGTTCAAAGGCCGGTTATCCATCGTCATTGGGCGCTCGGGACCCTTCCGGCGGCGTTGACTGGCTTGCAGGGTCTTGGAAGAGCACGCGGTCGGGAAGGGCAAAGAGCTGCATTCCCCAAAGAGGTTCCAAGGGCCGCCATCCTTGGCATCGAGCCGCCTAGAGTGAGGTCCAGAGCGGCATACAGAAGAAGAAAGTCGACTGAGAGGCGCTCGGCGGGTTTCGCGCTTCGCGCACTATTCCTTGGCGGCGGGCACGCGGCGACTCGGAGCTGTTTGTGAATGGTACCCACTAGATGCGAGGCGCGGCGCTTTTTTTCGAGGTGCTCTGCTCCTACTGGCAGGAAGTTTCCTCTCAAGCTAATGAGCCACGACGAAAATCGTGGGTTAGTTCCCGTCGGTAAGTCACGTCTTAGCGGTTGACGACAGGGGAGGCTCGCCCGACCCTGCCTTCCCATGCACCGCATCACATCACAGCACAGCACACCGTTGTCGGTTTGCGTTAGGGGGGCCCTCTTCAGTTTCTTCTTCGTCCGATTCTTTAATTGTCTTGACCACATATCCCATGTCCGCCTGGCACCCTCATTTGTCCACCCCTCCTCCTGTGGCAGCTGCAGCGGCCCCTCTTCCGGCTCCGTCATACCGTTACATCACATCTCGCCCATCCATCCATCCATCCATCCATCCATCCATCCGCCCACCCACCCATCTGGATCTAAAATCTCAATCTCATCTTTTCTCACTCCCAGCACCCGTGTCAGCACCTACACCCATGCTACCCACCAACCAGGTAAGTCCTCCCCACCGGCTTACATCCGCGCTCCTCCTTTGCCGTGATATCGAATGGCAGCAAGGGGGGAAGAAGAAAAGAGAGACATCACGGAAGAAAGAAAAAAGACGACCTCAGCATGCATTTGCATCTTTTCTCTATTCTCCATGACTCTCGTCTGCCGCTGCCCACCCCGCCGCCCCTCTAGGCCCCCTGACCCGAACGCCCATTTGTGATCTTTCACCTCAACCCTTGCTCAGAAGTGAGTGATAGCACCACCAACGTTGCTTTTTTTTTTTTTTTGCTAACCCAGGCCCAGAGCCCGCCAGACACGCGCCCCGATACTGACGCCATCCTCTGTCGTGCTCCGTGTCAGTCGCAGCTAGTTGCAGTCCGCTAATTTCCCTAAGGCTAAGATATGGAGTCAACTGTTACCGCTACCGCTACCGCTTCTGCCACCTCGACGGCTGCCGCTGTGTACCGCCGACCCAGTTGCCGCCTGTTTCTGATCACCTCGGCCGAAATACGGGAGGAAAAGACATGCCGCGCACTTCTTCTCCACAGCTGGCTGGCAAAAAAAAAAAAAAAAAAAAGGTTTGTGGCGTGCCAATGATGAAGCTCAAACTCCAGCGTTTCAATCTACACTATGAAACACATGCGCACTTTTAACGGCTTTCTCATCTCAACAGCCTCTCTCAAAAAGAAATCTCAACCCTTCGCCCGCCGCCAGTTCCGGTCAGGTGCCCGATCTCAACAACCACGTCGACGGCGCCACGATCGGAGACACAGTTCGGGCCTCGATGCTCCAGTGCATCTCGATGCATCTTTTGCAATGCCTCGTGGCCGCCCTGACCTCCAGTTCGTTTGGCCACTATGCATGGTACCCCATCCTCGTGGTCCACAGCGCGCCCTCAATCACCAACACCTCCCCACTCTGATGCGGGCCAAGACTGGAGCCCAAGCAGGGACTTCAGAACCCAAGAACGGTACCCAGATGAATCCTTCTCCATCCTACCGCGCGCACGCATCTGTGTGTCCTCAGATCCTCCGCTGCAGCACAGTTCCCTTCGGCTTCGGACCGTAGGCGCCACCTCATGATCGACTGCCGGCTTCATGAACACACATGAGTGGCTCCATGCCTCTGATCAGCGTTACCACACCTATTGTACATCCGCCTCCAGCTCTACGAGACCGCCTTTTTGTCTCTCTCCCTCGACAGCACTAACAATCACCTGCGTGCATCTTGACTGCGACGTATCGGAAAGAACATGGTGATTCGCCAGCGTACCATCCCTCATCCCGCACTTGCCGGTGGAAAAAAAAATCTCGTATGAAAAGCGAACCAGCATGCTCTGGGCCTTCACTTTGTCTGTGGACCAAATACAAACTACGCTGTCCATCTCGGTTAATTCACCGCCGGGGGCACACGCAAGCCATGTCTATTGTGACCCGGATCAGTAGGCTCATCCCAGAGGACAAGGAAGAGGGCGAGCGGCCGACGGTGGTGGTGGTGACTTGACCGTACCCATCATTTGTTCCCGCATCAGCTGAAGCTCACTGCAGCAGTCTTGCTTTTGAACCCCACCTACGGTGTCGACCAACGCGGACTGCACCGCATGCTCCGGACCTGCACACGCTCAACCCTGGCTGTTCCTAATCATTCTATGCACGTAGCCAAGCATTCGATGCTCGATTTCCTTTCGGCGCTCCACCCTCACCAACACTGGTATGATGATTGCCGGCAGGGGTCTGCCGCCAGGCTCACCCCGGTAGGCCATCCCCCCAGCGTCGCTGGTCTGGACACACCAGCCCAGGCTGCCCGAAAAAATTCCATCCGCTCAAACCTTGTGAAATGATTGCTGGATGCACATTCAATGCTGGACATGCCGTGGCATACTCCAAGAGTTTTAGCTGGGCGGCTCATATGCAAACCAAAGGTCTCATATGACTAGACTCGAACCTGCCTATCAGCTTCGATAGCCAGGTCCTAGGTCGGCAGTTGGCTGGACCCCAAGAAGCAAGCAACATCTCATAATTTCGCCACGCACCCATCTCCCCCCAGCAGACGATTTTCCAAGTCGGCGCAGTTTGGAATTCTCTTTTCTTTTGTCGGACCCACCCACCCTTTCGCAGCACAGGGAATCCTCGTCGGGAGTCATCCGTGTGGAATAATGTGTATGTATATTAACATCATTGGTTTCTCCAAGTTCTAATGGGCTCGGCTATCCCAGAAGTAAATATAGGTAGTTGCCTTAGGCTACCATATCTTAATACTACCCCTTAGCTAAAATTAATCTAAGATTTAAGATAAATTATTAATTATTATATATTTATTTTTTTATTTTTATTATTTATTTACTTATTATATTTAATTTTAATTTTTTTTAATTAATTTTATATATAATTATACTAAAAAATAATTATATTTAATAGATAATAATAGTTTTATTATATTATTTATAATTATTTTCTTTATTTTAATTTATTTAATATTAAAATATTTTTTTTTGGTTTTATTAATAATTTATTTATATTTAATATTAATATAATATATTTTAATAAAGTTATTTTTATTAAGAATTATTAAATAAATATTTTAATTATTAGTAATTATAATATTTAGTATTATTTATAAAAAACTTATATTAATTAAGATATTATTAATTTAAATTATTAATATATTTATTAGGATTAAGTTTATAAATTTTACTTTAGTTAATAATAAGGCTATAATAATTTATTTTTTTGATTTTTAGAATATTAATTTATTACTAATAAATATAATATATTTAATTATTAAAAAATATATTAAGAGATTATTTATAAAAGATATATTTATATATATCTTTAGTTTAAGATTTTTAATATTATATTAATCTTTAAGGTAAATTATAAAGTTTATAGTACTTTTAATATATTAGAAAAGATATTTTATAATTTTACTATAGATTTCTAATGGGCTTTTATTTGCCTTATATAACTTTTAAGTTATATATATAATATTAGATTATATAGTTATTAATAAAAAATTTAGGCTTTTAATTTTTTATAGCTATTTCTTAGTAAATATAATAATTACTATTTCTTTCTAATTTCCTAAAATCTTAATCTTTAGTAGCTATAGTAATTTTACTAGGTAAATAATTTATTTACTAAATTTCTTAATAATTAATTTAATATATTTCTATTAATAAATATAAATATATTAGTATAATTAATTTTATATAATTTATAGACCTAAAAATTACTTTATTTTACTTAAGTATTTAATCTTAAATAATTTACTAATTTTAGTAATTATATATTCTATATTATTAGTTATTTTAGCTATAATAATAAAATTATTAATATAAAGAAAAAAAAGAATATTATTATCTCTCCAAAAAATATATATCTTAGAGCTAAATAATATAAACCTAATTATTATTAATTTTCTTTTTATTATATTAAATTACTAAGTAAATATAACTAAAAGTCTATAAAATACTTAATTTAAATAATAAACCTAACTAATATTATTTTTAAAATTATAGGATTATATAATATAAATATTCTTTTTAGTAAGTATATTTAAGAAAGCAATTATTATATTATATTATCTAATTTTATAGTTAAGAATAGTAATTAATAAATAGAATAATTAAACTAAAGTAATATATATTATAGTAGTATATAATTCTCTAATAATATAATTATCTTTTTCTAGGTCTTTTTTTATTATTTATTATACTTAACCAAAAGATTCTATATTCTTAAGGTATTTTATATTATAGACCCATTATTTTTAAAGAATATTTATATTTACTAAAGACTATATTAAATCCTATGCCTTTTTTTTAACTAAACTTTAGAATTATTTTTTTTTAATAGACTTTTATTTAATAGTATAATTAAATTTCTTTTGTACTTACTTTTATATTTTTAGAATATTAATTCTCTTTTCTATAAATTAATCTATTACTATTAATATAATAAAAATAATATTTATTGACTTTTTTCTAAGTAGTTTATTTTATTTATGGTAATAGATTATAAGGTTTAATTATTTTTACTTAATATATAGCTATATTTCTTAATAATTTAATCTTAATATATTTTAAAGTCTATTATTACTAATATAATTTTCCTTATTTATTTTATTCTAATATTATATTTATTATAATACTTTAAGAGAAGAAAAGTTTATTTATTAGTAATTTTATAAATTCTAAATAATATTATTTTATTGCTTATTAGTTATTAGAAAAATCATTTAAGAACCTAATATCTTCATTAATTAAATTAAAAAAAACTTATTTAATTTATTCTATTTTAAATATAAAGAATTATTAAAATTAAATATTTATTTATTTAAAGGCTTATTTAGAGGTTTATTTAGATTAAATAAAGATTTAATTAATTAGAAATATAGAAATTTACTTAATTTATTTAGTTTATTTAATATATATTATAAGTATTTACTTAATTAATTATAAAAATTAATTAGAAATTTCCTTTTATTATCTTTAATCTTTAATAAATTATTATTATTAATAAATATTTTTAATATTCTTTTAAAAAATTAATTTTATTCTAGGATTTTATTCTTATTATTAGTATTATTAATATAAATTAATAATAGGGTTTAAATAGGGCTTAGTAAGCCTTTTTTAATAAATTATCTATTTCTATTCTTTTTTTATATATAAGTATATTTAATCTATTAATTATTAATAAAATTCTTTTTTAAAGGAAATAGCTATTCTTTATTTACTTATATAAAGATTATTCTCCTTTTTTTTATAATTTTAGGGTTAATTAATATTACTTTATATTTAATCTTTATAATCTTTAAATTATTAGATTTATTTTTATAAATCTTATAAAATTAAATATCTTTTGCCTATAAAATTTATTTTAATTCTAGAACCTAGACTTAATAAATATAACCTTTTATACCTTTTATACTAATTAACTTTCCTTTCTAGGCTTTTAGTACTATCTTACATATATTAGCTAAATAATTTATATCTTTCTTCTAAATTTTAATATAGATAATATATCCCTATATCTAAATATATTAAATATATAAATTATAATTTACCTTAATAGCTTTAAATATAGCCTAAAGAAATAATTTATTTTCTATATTAGTAAATATAAATAATCTATTTATAATATAAATAAACATTTCTATAAATTATAGCTATAAAAACTTTAAAAGTCCTATTTTAATATATATACTTTATATACTTTTTATAATAATTCTTTCTATATATTTAATTTTCCTATTTTACTATAAGATATATAATAGAGATTTTTGCATAGTAATATCTTACTTTTTTATTTAGTTTATCTTTAGACTATAGAATTCTAGAGCACTATTATAGCCTATTATTTAAATCTTATATTTACTATTATAATTTTCTATTTTATTAGTTTAGTTTTCTAAAGTTATTAGTACCTTATCCTAAGAATAAAGAAAGATAATCTAATAATAAAATATATAAATATTTATCTTATAAAGACTATTATTATACTTATTATATTCTTTAGGTTTATAATTAATTATATTTTAGAATATATATAAAAGAAATTACTTAGGCTTTATAAGTAGGATTTAATTAATTATAATATCTATTTTTACTATATAATAATTTTTATAATAAAATTTATTAAAAATCTTTAAATTAATCTTAATCCTAGCTCTTTTATATATAAATAAAATTCTATCTTTATTAGTATATATAAATTACTAATATATTAAGTTATATTTAACTTTTATTATTATATTTTTTAGCAAAATTATAAAATTTAGAAAATTTTTAGACTTTATATATATTATAAATATAATTCTATATTATTAATAAATATTAATAATAATTTATCCTATAATCTTTATTATAAAAATATCTCTATATTTATCTAAAATAATACCCTTTTTTCTTAATATTCCTAGGCTAAGTATATTTATTAGTATATTAAGATAATAGTAAATATTTTCTAGCTCTATAATACTATTATCTTTAAATTCTATTTTAACTATATCTTAGGCTTTAATTTTTAAATCTTTACTATTACTTATTATTATAAAGTCTATATTTATTGAAATCGGCTCTCAATCTATTACTAGTAAAATATTGGGTTAATTGGCATAACCCTAGCATAGTAAGATTAACCCTACCTTACATAACTAGCTTACAATACTACAAGCTAAATAGATAGCTAGCTAG
>NAJI01000494.1:694-97400 GCA_002179835.1 Calonectria leucothoes
TAAATTATATTAAAAGTTAATTATTTTATTTAATATAATAAAAATAATTTATTTATATATTTTTATTTAAATTATAGCTTATAATATAATTTATATAAATTATAATAATATTCTATAAATTATTTAGGTATTTCTTGAATTATAATAGTATTTTAAGGTCTTAGTATATAAGCTAATTTCTTTAGTTAGTTATAGGTCTAGGGTAGGGGTAGGGGTGAGTTACTTAAGGTCAAGGTATAACTAAGTATTCTGCCTGTCCTGACCGCTTTGGGCCAGCATGGGTTATAATAAGCGCAGGTACTTGAAAAAACACATATCTTAATGCTACTATTATGCCTTTTTAGAGGGTACCTCCATAGCAAGATCACATAAGAGATCTATCCTTATATAAATAGAATTTATCTTTTTTTTAGATAAGGAAATAAGTAAATATAATACTTATATCTTATACCTAATAATATACTAATTTATAAAATATAAGCCTAATTTAACCTTCTACTAGCTAATATTAACTCTACTTATACTAGGATTTTATTAATTCCTAATTATTTAACTTAAGACATATCTAATATACCCTCTATTAAATATTACTAAATTATAGCAAATAATAGCAATTGCTAAAGTTTCAATCCATACAACCGCGGCCCTATATGACTTACATAAAGTCCCAAATAACATAGGACACGGAAAAAATAACCTAATATAATAAACCTATAACCAATAAGCAATTAAATCGCAAACCAATATAAGAATAATACCCCATGGGCAAAATAGACTAATTAAAAAGAAGACTTAACCTTAATATAGACTTATCTAATCTAATTATAATTAAGAAGGATAAACTCTTAATTATATAAAAATTCCAAATCTTTTTAAAATAGAATCCTAATTTTAAAGTCTAGGGACAAAGGATTATAAAAATTAATATAATTAATAATTTAAATATTCTATTCTCTTAGTATTATAATAAAAAAGGGCAATTTATAATAATAGGTTTTCCTATTTCTAAGGAATTACTAGTATATTAAAATATAATTAATTATTATATAATTACTATTACCTGGGCTATAATTAGGAAAATACTTAATAAAGCTTATTAAAAGGGTATATTAGTAAATAGTAAGCTAATATTAAGTAATAAAGGCTTAGGAAAATCTAAGAAAGAAAATAGACCTAATAATCTAGTAATAAAACTAATTCTCAAAGTAATATTAGTATTAATCCTAGTATTAATAATATCCTAAGGGCCTTTACTAAATTGGTTTTTCCCTAGAGGAAAACTAGTACTAATTAGCCTACTTAGTATACTAAGGGAGTTATTTAATTCTAAAGGATTAAAGACTTTATTAGAAAGGAAGAGAATAATTACTTTAGCCACTAAGAACTTACTAACTAATACTATAATAATAGTAATAAGTAATAAAGATAATATATAGGAGTTAGAAGGGTCTAGCAAGATGGCATAACTTACCATTCTAAAGGATAAACTAGGGTCCTTAATTGATAGGCTAAGGACTAGACTGGAATTAATTAGCCCAGCGGACAAAGATAAGCTAATAGAGAGATTCACCTTGCTACTAAATAAGATCGACCTGGCTAATAAGCCCAAACTAAATAAAGACAAGGCATAGGATAAGTAAACCTATGTAAATTTTGGGAAAGAAATATCTAAAAAGGAGCAAGAAATAATCTTTCTAGGGCTAGGAATGGGCCCAAGTAGATAGTTAATAATACTAAAAAAGCTATATCCTAAATAGGATGATAAATAGGACTATAATTAAGATTAGGAAAAAACCCAAAAATTTAGAAAAAGATAAGAACTAAAGTAAGAGAAACTTAATAAATAGCTAAATAAAAGTAATCCTAGGAGGGAAGGGAGCTATATACTAATTAGAAATAAGGAGAATTTAATTATTATTAAAAAATAAGAGTAAGTAAATATTTAGATAAAAGATATTAAGCTATTTTAGCTATTAAAGAAGAATAAAGATAATAATAAGGGAATAAAATATAAGGGTAATTAGATTATATTTATTAATATAAATATATAAATCTAAGTAATTAGGTTAATATAAAAGGATTTTATTATAATAAATTATAAATTTATCTAAACTAATATCTAAAGCCTTTTTAGAAGAATAGTAATAAAATAATATAATAAATTATTAAGTCTTAAGTAATAAAAAATATTAATATTAATATTAGAAAATTTATTTATAATTATAAAATAAAAATTTAGAATAGGATAATAAAAGGCTAGAAAGTAGATAAATATAACTAAGTATTTATAAAAAGATATACTTAATAATATTTCTATTAAAGATTTTATAATAAGGGTTTTTAGTAAAGTAAAATTAATAGGATAAATAAATAAGTTTACCTTATTAATTATAGTATATAATCATCTTAACCTAGAACTTTATATACTTTATTTTAAGTTAACCAAAAGTAATAATAAAAATACTTACCTAGAAACTATTAATAAAATAAAAAAAGATTTAAAGAATAAATTAAAGATAAATATAGAAATAAAGAAAAAAAGAGACTAAAAAGCTATTAAAATAAGCTATTAAAAGGCCTATATTATTAATAAGAAAAATAAGAATAATAAATTAGAGTAAGTATACTATTACCAAGGTAAGAGAATTTATTGCCCTTACTATTAAAAATAGAAGAACCAAGGCTAATAATATAATAACTTTAATAATATAAAAAGCCTACCTTATATAAGTAATAATAATAATTAATAAAAAAAGAAATTTACTATAAAAAATAATAATAAAATAAATTACCAATAAGATAATAGGAGCTAATAGGCAAGAGAATCCTACCGAAACCACAATAAAGTATATTTTCAGGATTAAAATAAATATTAAGATTATAAAGGAGGACCCCAAAGGAATAAAGATTACTACCCATTTAATTATTATCAATGGCAATATAGAGGGAGACGGAATCAAAGATACATTAACAAAACTTGCCTATACCACGGTAATCAAGACTTTCGAAACCAAGAGGAACAACTGTTGGACAGCAATTATATATTGGTCAAAGAAGGGGTAGAAAGTAACTCATCGAGGGAAACTTCCAGCAATGAACAGACCGAAGCCAATACAACGCATACGTCCGAAAGCTAATGGGACAGCCCGAGGAAGGAGATGAGGAACTGCTCGAAGGTCAGGGCACATCCTACGGTATGCAGCGCCTAGTCTTCCGTGGGAGGAACGAAAACGGCAAGGTGCTAAGCAAGAAGGAATGGACTTGGGCGGACTGCCAGATCGCCATCCGACACGAGTTCGAACTCAACGGACTAAAGGGTATAATCAACGGCAAACCGGATAAAAGCCACGAGCTTTATCAACTCTATTCCGACACACTCAGGTACGCGTAGCAAGCGTTCCACGAAAAGGATAAAAAGACCAGCGAATATGTCGAATGCCCCGTCAAACTCTCCAACGCTAGCATTACACGACAGACCAAAAGTGTCACGACCGACGCTGCGATTGGCTTTTACGACGGAGGATACGTCGAGTCTCGAGGAAAGGTGAAGAGCTACGCCGAGCTCATCCCTTCCCACGCAAAGATCCTCGCCGCTAGATTCATCGAACCCTACGGTGGAGTCAACGGCACGCTGGCCGGCAACCTCGGCGCCATCAACCAGTCACACCTGCTCAGCATCCGACCCCAGGGCGGAGGAATCACCACCACGGGTCAAAGCAGCGGGGGCCACGCCGAAAGCATCGCAATGGGAGCCAGTGCCTTGGCAGCGGAAGCCCAAAATGCCTCGAAGCGCCTCCAGGGCGAATTCAACAAGCTTTCGAAAGCTTTCAACGCAAAGAAGAACAAGGACACCGCAATCTTCGTCAAAATCGCCGAGAAGATGAAGACAGCCACTGCCGACATGGAGAAGGCGAACAAAGCCCTGACGGAGAAGGTTGCGAAGCTAGAAGGGAAGAAAACGACTCTTTCCGAAAAAGAGATGCAGAAGATTGTCGATCTGGCCGTAAGCAAAGCAACCACCCAGATGGCTAAGACCGCAAAAACAGCGGCCAACAAGGCAAAAGAGACCGCCACGGAGTCGGATACATCGACCGGAAAAAAGCAGACAGCTCCCACCGATTTCTTTACGCCCAACAACCCGAAGAAACCGACCAAAGGGAAGCAATCGGCCAAGCCGACCAATAGTTCTAACCTGGGATTATTTGACTAAAGCAGATGGAGGCAATCAACTGGAAAAGGGAGGAATGCATCTTGGACAGGGATAAAAGAGAGATGCAGTCCAAGGCAGGCAAGAGGATAGTAATTTGTTTGTAGGAGTTTTTAACTTTGAAAGAGTTTATTGAGGATAATGATCTTGTAAATATGCGGGGGGCACTTGTTATGCCTTTTTAGAGGGTACCTTTATAGCAAGATTACATAAGGGATCTATCCTTATATAAGTAGAATCCATCCTTCCTTTAGATAGAGGAATAAGCAAATACAATACTTATACCTTATACCTAATAGTATATTAATTCGTAAAACATAAGCCCAATCTAACCTTCCGCTAGCTAATATCGACTCTGCTCGTACTAGGATTTTATTAACCCCTAACCATTTGACTTGAGACGTATCCAACATACCCTCCGTCAAATACTACTGAACTATAGCAGCCACTCTTAAACCAATAGTGTCTCAAATCCGACACCTTCCACTTTAGACTCGATAAGTACTCTCATATGGGCTTTAGTATCAGCACAGAAAATAAATTCCCCTGACAAATATCCATGTAAGATTTCTATCCGGTTTACAGTTTTGTTACGGTGTGCAGCAGAGTGGGGTATAGGGTATTTTTACCACAAAAAAATCGGAATCGCGTTCCGATGAACCACCATACATCAACTTCAATTTTCTTTATTCTTTCATGGTGATATAATAGGTGCATTCAATCTTATTATATCCTCAGAAAGACTTTGATACAAAAAGAAAATTACGATCCTACTTTTTTGCACAAATGTGAATCCCAAATTTGATGAACGGTTTGCAGAAGTCCTTCAATCAACGAGTCATTTAATTGATGCAATAGCTAAACAAATTAGGAATTATTGGTAATATGAGTCAGAAATTGGAGCGTACTGGCCTTTACGGGTTCAAGATGGTGTCAACGGTGTAGGATGAATGTTGGCTCGTCGGTCTGGTCCAAGACGAGTCTGGGTTTAAGCTTGGAGGATTAGCAGCTGTGGCGTTGGCCGGTCGCAAATAGCGTCCCAATTTAGAGCGCTACCTTCATCACTAAGTAATCTCTCTCCAGTCGGAGTCTAGTATTGACGCTAGCTTCATCTCCCCGACCTCCGATGGAGCACCGGTTGCCGCCATGGTGCAAGCTAATGTCGTAGCCCGTGTGATCACACCTACCACGCCATTTTGAGCCACGATAGTAAATGAGGTGGCTGTTTCTCGCCCCTTTGTCAAAATGGCCCGAGTATTTTTTATTCTTCGCTTAAAGGACTACAGCGCCGCTCGCTGCCGAGTCTCAGCGCATGAATTGCGATCCCCCCAAAAAGTCAAGTCGAAAACAGCCCCGCCTTACCGAAGGCTTTCACAATCTCTGGCAGGAGGCTTTCGGATTTCGAAATGCGGTACCTGTCACTAACGCTATTTGCGGTTGCTAGCATTCTGGTGCCGGCACACTGCGACACCCGATTCACCTCGCCCCCCGCGTCGCGACTTCGGAACAATGCCCTGGTTTACAGCGAGGGCGACGGAGTTACTGTGAAATGGGAGTCGGACATCGACGAAGTCACGCTTGTGCTGTGGCAAGACTATCCCACGCACCCTGACAATTACTTAAGCTGGCTTATTATCGCAGGTAATTCGAAGACCAGTCGGACTGGGCCGAGAGGATGCTGACAAGGGCACTAGCAAATGAGACGTCCAAGGACGTAAACTGGGCTGTGGACATGGGTGCGTTTATCCAAGATGTACCCGAAGGCGAGGATGCCAGCTTTCATTTTGCGCTCTATACTGCGTTTAGTGGTGGCGACATTGCTGGTTCGGCCCTGGCCAACTCTGGGGCCTTGAACGTATCTTTGGGGGTCGTGGAATCTACATCCACAACCTCTGCATCGACTACCTTATTTACGACGACTACGCGCTCCGGCTCAACTTCACCGACTAATTCCATCGACGAAGCATCGGCGACGAGTGACGAAACGACGGCCGAACCCACCTCCGAATCTGATACATCAAGCTCAGGCTCGCATTCGGACTCCAAGCTTTCACTGGGCGCGGTAGCAGGCATCGCCGTTGGAGCGACGATTGGGGGCATTTTGGTGCTTGGTGGTTTGGGATTTTTCGCTTGGAAGAAGCTTCGCAATGGAAACTCGAGCGCAGCTGGTGGGACGCAGTCTCATTCGGGAGACGCTGACCCAAAGCCCGAGTTGGACAGCACACAAGTGACGCCAGGCTCTCAGTGGAATTACCCACAACCTATCGCTGCATTAGACCACAGTGCTCAGTTTGAGCTGGCAGGTAACGGCCAGCATGGCTTTAATCAAATGCAAACTGCCCGCCAGCTTCACGAAGCTCCCTAACCAATATTGGTGGGGTGTATGCTTTCTTTGGATTTGGCACATATATCTAGCGTTACGATAAAATGAGACATGTATTGAGTTGGAATTCGTAGGCCCTTAGTCCCCAGAGGGACACCACAATGCAACTGGATTTTGTGATTGGATCTCTTCCATTTGGAACAATGCAACCTCCCCTCTACGCCATTTCTAGATATTCTCGCAATGTCAGGTCATGAAGACCATAGTAATACGAGGTTGTTGATCCACTCAATAGAGTTGCGGTTAGGGCCGAGGGACGTGCTTTCTTGGTTATCAAGATGAACACATTAACCTGGTCGCGGAAAGCGAATTCCGCCACTAGCACTGGGACGACACCAAACGTGTTGTAAAATATGCTCTTTCTTCTAGGAATGATCCAGGTTATGATAAGCACATGTTGGAACTTTGAACGCTTAAAATCTCGCCCTTTCGTCCTTCCCAAGACCTCACAGTGGGAGGCGTGGTTATTTCCCTTGTTCCTGGTTCAGTTGGTTGCCGAGTTAGTAAAAATCCAAGTGGTACAGGGTGAGGTGCGGCTAAGGCGGGATGTATTTATTGACGGGTGCGTCCAAAGCGAGCAGACGAATTGTGGCTTGCCTACCGCCTGCAGATGTACTACCGGGGAAGACAAAAATCCCACTGTTTCCAAATGTGGGCTCGTGTACGGGTGGCATCAAAATCGGGCAGTGCAACAGGGGAGAAGGCTGACTGGAGGTGTGGCAAAGGTGACAGTTCGCATTTTGGCGCCCTGGTGATTGGGTGCGTGCTTCAATGGCGTGCCAGGCAGACTGGCTATGCCTACGCGTAGGCCCATCGCGGAAAGACTCAATGCAAGTGAAGTGTCTGTCTGCCAATTACCCTTGTCTTGTCGCTAACAGCTGCATGTCCTGCTACGCCTCAGCGCCAACCGAGATCCTACCATTGGCTTAAAACACTCGGTAAGCCTTCACACGCACCATCGCTCCCTGCTCTTTCGTTGGTTGTTCGTGACACAGCCCTCCCGATGCACCATGTCTCAACCTGATTGGGATTTTTAGGGGCTGACTTTATGCTGTAGCCCATGCACCCGCCGCCACGCAATGCATTGTGTCGTTGAAGCGGCAATTGGCCATGGTTTACACCATCTATTTCCCGAACTCTGGTTAGCGCAGCCACTCATCAATCTATATTTACAGGCCATTTCACCCACCCGTTGTGGGAAGAGTTATGCCCGTGCTCCGTCTACTATTTTTATTTGTGCCGCTTCACATGATTGTATCAATCTCAAGGATTTATTTCTCATTTTTCTTCTATCTTCCAACAAAAGCCAAGGGACAGTCAACATCCATCCCATGATTCCGTCAATCTTGCTACCACGTTGGTTGTTTCAGGAGAAATTTGGAGCTACCTGCCAAGGGAACCACCATGAATTCTGAAGGAGCTCAAGGCGACAGACCTGCAGGGACGCGAGGCAGCGCTGCCTCACCAATCGACCTTGATGGATTGCATGACTACACCTCGGACATAAACAACAGCCTACCCCCAAATTCGTTTTCTGTCCCCTCATTCTCTGGCCCCTCATTCCGCGACAATGAGTTTCAATCAAACGACCTTGGAGAGGCCTCTAATTCCTTCATCCTAAACTATGGGGGTGTGAAATTAGACGCTTCGGGAAACCTTGAACAGGTGCCTCATGAGCAGCCACCTCAAGGGTCGGCTCCAGGCTCGGTTGACGAGGGTTCAGAAGGCTCCAGCACGTTTAGTACCTACCACCGGTTTTCAATTGGCTCACTGGATCTGTCTGGATCGAGAAAATCAAAACATGGAACAAGCTATGGTATACCGAAAGGAGACACTTCTGAGAATGCCGCAAAATTCCTGCCAGGTGTGAGAGGGACTGGAAGCGAGCTTCTGTCAGAAGATATTGCGAATGAAATTTGGCATTCCATGGAAACGTCGGCCGTTACTCAGAAGAGGTTCCTACCAATCCACCGACTCGAGAAAACCATCAATGAGGACAATGTCCGCGGTGTTCTGGAAACCGTAAAACCTCCTATTCCACAAAACATGCGTGAAGTCGTTTTGCAAGATGTATTCTACGCCGGGAAGGAAGAGCCAAGGGGAATGCGCAGGATTTTCGCGATATGTGTACTCATGGAGAGAGTCGAGTACATCGTTGATTTTATCCAAGCTGGAGTTTATGACTTCAATCTTCCTCTCTCATTCTCATGGGACAGAGAGCGACAAAAGCATCAAGTTGAGAGATTTCCCGATAAAGCCCCGCTACCTTTTTTCGATATCTGGCCGAAGAAGAACATCTTTTTCTTTGAAAGTCAGCAAATGGCCATGTTGGCCCCAGTCCTACAACAGACTCCTGGCACCTTGAGCCATTACGAACTGAGTTCGAAAGCAATTCTTCCATTCACTGAATATGAACATAAAACCTCTGGTGGCTATGGAAATATCTACAAAGTAAAGATCCACCCGGCTCACTGTAGATTCCTCCCAACAATGGTAAGTACATCACACCCCTCTATTTGCCATAAAACAAAGCTAACCCTTTTTACAAAGCCCTACGTCAACAATTACGCCCATTTCGCAGTAAAGCGTCTGAATGTAAGCAAACGTGAGGCATTTCGAACAGAGGTTGAGACTTTAAAGCGATTTAGCGCTGCGGGGAAGCCTCATCCACACTTGATACAGCTTCTCTTGACCTATCAACAGCGGGATAGTTTCTATCTGTTATTTCCCTGGGCACGATGCAACTTGAAAGAGTACTGGAGAGAGATAAGACAGAGACCACTAACGCCAAGTACTTTTTCGTGGTTCATGAATCAATGTTTAGGGATTACCGCCGGGCTACAACAAATCCACCGCCTCAGAATCAACTCAACAAAAGCAAAGAATTTGGATGTATTGAGTCCAAATGAACTCAAAGAAAATGGTGGAACACATGGCGACATTAAACCAGAGAATATCCTTTGTTTTCCTAAAGAAGGTGATATCAATCTCGTCATTACAGATTCCGGTCTATCTGGCTATCAGCCAGATCCAACGTCCGATATCTACCATATAAAAAGATACTCAGGAACTTACAGACCACCTGAGATTGATTCAAATGGGTCTTCGATAACTCAAGCATATGATATGTGGACTTTGGGATGTCTGTTCCTCGAGTTCGTTTCCTGGCTTGTTCTGGGTTACCACCAAACAGTCACCGTTTTCGCCCGGGCAAGAGCCAATGATGATGACATTAACAATTCGATCCATGAAGATAAATTTTTTAACGGTAAGGCAGAGACCGGCGCCATATTGAAGCGCTCCGTAATTGAGGCATGTTGGAATTTCCCACTCATTTCACCATCAATTTCCTAACACGAGATAAATAAGTGGATATTTAAGCTTCGCACTTCTCAAGATTGCCATCCTTTCCTAAGCAAAGTATTGGATTTGATTGAGACGCATCTGTTGGTTCCTGACCCCCATCAGCGATGGGGGTGCAATCAAGTCCAGCAGGAGCTCCGGATAATTAATGATGTTTTGAATGATGACATTGTTAAAGCAGTCAATGTGGCTGAGCAGCAGGATATTGCCGCCAGCGTTTCCTCGTCTGCCTTGATGAGCAATTTAACTAAGGACTCGTTATTCACTAAAACATCAGCTCAAACATCTTTGACAAGTCACGGAGGGTCTGAGAGCTTTTTGAAGGGCCAGAGTGTTGCACAGAATGAAATGGCAAAAATTAATGAAGACGACGAGATCGTCCTAGGAGCCAATTCAACTGATATCAACAACAAAGATACATCATCCACTAAGGATATTGAAACTTGTGATCTTCTTTCTTTGGTATCAGAAGTTTCAACAATCTTCTCGCCAAAGGACAGAGAGGAAGCTATTGAAATATTTTCACTGGCGCTCTTAGAATCTATTGGCGAGAAAGTGGAATACGGCAATTCCAACCAGTGGTCATGCCACCATGCACTACGTCATATTCAAACGGAGTTGAAGAGGTTCTCCGAGAATGTTGATGTTGACCAAACCCAAAGGGCCCAGGTCAGAGGCAGAAGATTGATCCGATATTTAAGACGTCATATAGCCGAAAAGATTCAGAATGAATTGTTATCGAGGCTTCAGAGGCAAGAAAGTGAGCCTCAGTTCATCGTTCTGGACAGCCCTTCGGGAATGGATTACTCTGAGAAGATGCAACGATGGCAAGAAACAGGTGCGAATACCTTGTCGTATACTGCCTATATACTTACTTTGCATTACCAGAGCCTGAATCGTCACACGAACAAGACGAAGCCAGCTCTATAAGGAGCATGAGCTCATGTCAATCAACGATAGGAAATAACGAGAGCGATAAAATCATGGAGCTGTTCAAGACGCAACCGGTCTTCAATGATCTGGTGGATAATATAGAAAGGCTCGCTCAGCAATACCACAGCCACAAGATTGAGTTGATACGACAAAGCGTATTGACGGCATTTGGATCCCGAACCGATCGGAACAACAGTTTTTCTAAACCCAAGGCTGTTTTTAGTATCGATTGGGATCCTCGAGGCTTCCTAAAAACGAACTACACTGCTGGTGTTCATCAAAGGTTGAAAAACATCATTGCTGTTGTGGGTCAAATGGACTGTGCAAAGATAAGTACGGTGGGGGAATATTTCAAAGCAAACTGGCCAGGCTATGACAAGGACCTGCTCCTTGCCATGTCCTCAGTTCTTGTAGGTGAAAACAGCTGGTCAGGTTTACAAAGTGCGCTATTGCTTCGCAAGATAATCTGAGTACTACTAATCTCTACCCATAGAGTCTTTAAGCCGTGGGTTCAAAAAACAAAAGTCGCTTTCGTTTGACCCCTCCATGAAATCACTAGAGGTTCAGGGACCTCAGGAGTTTATCATCGCAATTGCGCAACAGATTGCATGGTTGTCTGCGATCTTCCAAGAAAAGAAGAATACACTCACATATGCATATGTTGGATTCCAGTCGCATGCAAATGAGACACCTGCTTTTAATATTGATGTAAATCTAGAGCCGGTTACTTACAAAGAAGAGCCTGGTGGCTGTTGGCTGAACCTCATAGGACCTGCCGTTCTAGTTCAAGGCTTTCCGATACCCAAAAGAGACCACGAAGAGAAGGGTGTTGAGGTTGATGTGGCTACTATGGCTGCGCTATCCGACACACCAAAAGCAGTAACGTTTGGTAACGGCTTTATCTTTCGAGGGCCTTACCATGCTTTAATACCTATCAAGCAACTTGGAACTTCTTTCCAGTGGCATATATTAGATGCATATCCTAAAATGCTTGAATGGGAAGAAATAGAGAAGAAATATCCGGATCGGCTTCGCGGAGATTCTTCGAGGGATGCAATAAAAAAGGGTCGATCATTCTTTGGTTGGTGCCCTCGGATTCTAGAGTTGCTCGGTTAGGCCTTTCCGAACCCGATTTGTGGAAATTGCTGACCATCGTAAGGAACCGAGAGTTTCTCATATGGCTCTGTGGGCTACTCTACAGCTATAAGTCCCTCGAAACATGCTCAATTGGATAGCCTCTCTCTTGGGGTTGCTCAATTAGTAACAGCAAAGGCTGAGTTTTCTCTTGGCAAGAAGGATGGCGTTCGCAACCGGCAGCCCCGGGACTACGAAGCATTTTTAGACCGTGCCAAAAACAGACATGTGATCCTTCATGACACGGCCCATGACCGGGCGATCCAAACTAATCTTGAAGACTTGATACTGCACATGTTGCACCATAGACGGGAGAAGCAAAAAGGGGATGACCAATTCGATGATCAGAATCGAGAGAGTTTCCAGTTTGCGGTTCCTGATCGGCAGGCAACTTCAACACGCAAAATTATGCTCGCGAATACCGAGAAGCTTTCTTGCTTGCCAACAAAATTCTCGGACTCTGAAACACAGCCTCGCCGGTTCAAGGATGAAGTAAAGCTCTTATACGGGCTAGTCGATCTACTATGGGCTAACCAATATGCTTCCAACCATAACAAACCATTCAAGCTAGGGAATAGCGCTGGGTTAAATGTGGTTGGGTGGGAATATATGGATGTGTTGGAGGACGTAGACTTTCTTCCGCGAAAGTCCATCAGCTTAAAGCCATCTTGCGGAAAATGGAACCAATATGCAAAGGAAATCGAGGCTGTGGTTTTGTTTGGGTCCAACTTCGGCGATATCCTGGTCCCAGCACGACCGGACGTGTTATGCTCTGGTTTCAGCTCCCTCCCAACAGGCGAAAGTTATCTCGCAGTTCGGGGTAGCTCTATTGAGTATCTATACTCACGCCATGGACCTCTGAAAGATCGGGTGAGACTTACTGATTCGGGTTTAACACTATGGGGCCAACAGGATACATCTCAGCCCTGTCGAGCTGAAAATGCTGTCTCAACCCGTCTAGGAAACAATTGCAAAAATAGGCATCTCCTGTCACTGGTAAACTCACCACTTCCCCAGTCGCATAATCCAATTTGTTTCCATACGGATGGCGCGATAATTATCGGGACAGTGAAGGATTCGGTGCTTAGTGTATGTACATGGTGTGGAAGCCTGCGGGAGAGGCATACTAAGACGCATACAGTGGATACCAAAGTTTCGCGGCAACAGAAACAGCCCCCATTTTACCTTCAGACTATTGGGCACGGGAAAGAACCATTTACTGGTTCCTGACCCCAACCATCAATGGGAATCTGGGCGAGTTAAGCGAAGACTGAGTGCAATTCATCGACGGCTGGGTAAGCCTTGGACGTTAAAAAACGGAACTACGGATGCATCAGCTCCTGGCCACAGGGGTGAATCAATGGTAAGTTTGCACAGGCTCTAAGAGCTTCCCTGACCTAACATAATGTGATAGACCCCGAAGGTTACCAATGCGGTGAAATCGAGTCATCCTTTACCACCCTCTATGACTTCAAGAGAGTCTAACTCGGCCACCCGCTCTCAACTAAGTCTGGATATCTACTCAGATGATACGACCCCGTCTCACTCCCAGATGGAATCAAGCGCGATTATCACTAGTGTAGACTTGCATGACCTGTCTATTACAGAGGTTTTGTCCAATCAGGAACAAATGGATGACATGTCAGACGAAGAAGAGCCGGTCCTCAAATCAGAAGCAGAGCTCAGAAATGCGCTCAGCGCATTGTTGGGGTCGCCGACTTCCACGTCACCAACTTCCGCCCACTAATGATACTAATGAAGAAAAGCTTCCCGCCGATAATGTTCAAATATTATTAGGCAAAGTTCTGGAAACCTTCTTTATGGTCTGAAAGTAACGGAAACCCCCAAGAATAAAATATTCAAAGAGCCAAAAAGAAATACCTTGCAAGCCTTTTGTAAGTAAAGATGACCATGGCATTGCACCAGAAGGGTGAGAGGGGCGGTATCACGAGAAAGAAAGATTTCGCGAACCTTGGGTGAAGTACAATAATAACATTAATCAATTGAAAAACAGTTTTCTACGATACATTTCTGGGGATTGACAGATGGGAGATTTTTCGATAATGCGGTGTTAGTTAGTTGAATATGATGGGGCAACATAACGATGTCGTGCTCTGGACAACAGAAAAAGTCAACAGTATAATAATATTCCAATTATTATGTAAATGCCTTGTTCACATCGCAACTCTTCAAACTGCTGTGCGGGGCTGATTTACCACCGTTAACAGCAATGTCAGGTCTACTTCCATTCTTTCTGGACTCTTGGTAGAGACGGCCGAAGTGGTTAGAACGAAATGAGAAAATGGAAGTGAGCTTGATTTGATCAACCTTCCAGGATAATGCAACTAACGAACAACTATTTTCGTAGCCTTGTCTAGGCTGATCAATTCTCCTCGAAGTGACCCAACCCCGGCCCTCTCGTAGAAAGCTCCGTTCTCCTTTGAAATTACTGGCTTGAGGATGAGCACATAATGAATTCGAGACCTCTCCGACTCAGTCTTCTTTTTCTTACCGATCACGACGCATCGAAGCGACTGCATGTCCCTTCCAGATAGCTCGTCGAATACAATCCCTTTGATCGATTCGATATCTTCCGTGTAAAATTCCCTCCCCTGCACTGTCAATTCCAGAGGCTTCTCCCGGTGCTCAGAGTCCCAATGCCGCTTGGTTTGGGCATACTCAAAGGGATTTTCGACATCATCGGCCCATTCCACCTCCTCCCATGGCACTTCCAGATAGTCTATACCTCCCTTGTATGCCATCCAAGACCAAGATGGTACCTGGCGAGATGCAGGGAATTCAATCCTTTCCAGTTGATCATCGCCCCCCCACTTCCACAAAAGAGCTCTCCCCAGGAACTTTTCGAAAATCCCGAACCCGGCCTTGGTGTCAAAAGTCACTCCAATCCTTTTTTCAAGGCCGGTGATGGCTACTGGTCTGTCCTTGGGCTTGGTGAAGGCCAATTTCGAATAGGTTTTGTAGAGATGTTGAAAAAGAGAGATTTTGCCTCCTTTGAAGTAATCTAGAGACACTCTTGGGAAATCCGAATCACCAAGAAACGCGGCCTTGGTGCTGCGATACTCATTAGCGACATCCCAGTATCGTTGTATAGGAATGTTAGAATAAACTTACTTTCGGAGCTTAGCCAATGTCTCACATCGAACACCATCCCCGCATTCCCAGTAGACTTGTTTTGATGTGAAGAAGATGGACCGGCGGGAAAGGGCCCTCTCTTGTAAGACCCACCCACGACTGCTCAGCACTGACCGCTCCACATCGGCTTGGAAGTTATCGATGCCCTCGCAAAGGTACACTGAACCGCTCTGAGGCGTACTCAGCTTCATGTACTGTCGCGGCTCTCTGCTATTTAGGAACCCTGTATGAGAGGATGTAGCGGAGCTTGCAGCCAGTGTCACGTAGGCAGAGCTGAAGACATCTTCCATCCGAATAGACTCGACATCCCAATCCTTTGCGTCATCTTGAATTATACAGAGAGAGTCAATCCAAAGATAACGGATCTTGAGGGCGCGAGTAATTTGAATCGCGTCCCGAAAGGTTTTTGGCAGTAGATTCTCTTCAATAGCTTTTTGGTACTGGTTCAGGTTCTCTCTGCGCGTACAGAAATCTTTATTGGGTAAATTTCCCCATGAATGACTGAGAGCAGCATATCTTGCGTTTTGGGTCTCCATTTGATGAACCAGGCAAAGCCGCGGGTTAGCAGAGTCTCCAACGTCTATAACTCTTGTTGGGAGAGAGGTTGTGCCATTAATCACCCCGGCCGGTGTGCACTTGTGTTTCTCATCACAAATGCGGATCCACTCTTTAATGATAGCCAACTGCTCTACGCTGCCTGGAAGTGGCAGGACTGGAAACCCAGATTGTGCCTGACCCGATGTCTTCTCGCCTACGCACATGTTGATTAGTCTATCGATCTCCACTTCTTTCACAGAGTAAAACATACTGGGATCGGCGTAAATTGAAAGAACAGTGGAGTTCGAGGGGCCAGTGGTAAACCGAGATTCGATCCGATTAAATACAATCGGGTTTAGCGTTTCCAGATTCGTTCCTTGAATAGACCTTTGAAATAGACGACATAAATCGCAGTGTTCTGATTTGCGTCTCAATTTCGACGCCGTATACTCGATATTGAAACCGGGCTCCTAGATATTCATCGTGTGACATTGCTCGCAAAGCCGAGTGGGTGAATGACCTGCGGGATCATGAGCCACACCAACAGCCCTGTAGATCTGGTCTGCAATATCATGGTCTTGTATTGTATCCCACTCGTCATTTAATCGATGATCTTGCTGCAAAGAAAAACAATCATTTGTTTGAGTGGGCATAGCTTGGATCTTGAATAACTTACTGCCTATAATAGTTTTGTTAGTTATTGAGAGCCATTGCATTTTATGCCCTTTACTTACTTGCTAATCTTGTGTCAGTGCATAACCTTGACGCTGCTTAGTGTGAAGTTCAAACATCCTTACATTCTAAGGCAGTTTTAGTCACTATGGTATTATTATGTCTTTCTTTCTGGACAAATATAACTTACATACTGAGCACCAATTAGTCCCCTCGTTACAGGAATTTTGCGGATTGGCAACTCACCTCTTCTGGCGATATAAGTGCTGCTGGATTTTCTTGAAGGTCGCTTCCCAAGAAACCCATGGGTTGCGATAGGTTCTCTGCAATAGCCTGGCTGGGTTGATCTGGAACTGTTACACTGACCGACACCTTGGTATTTTGTTTGACCCGGATCCAAGAAGCCCTGATATAGGATGGGTCATGAATTGTTCTGTCATAGATTTTACGCATTTCTCGATGTAGTTCGATCGCATCGGCACGTGTCTCCCCGTTGTGGTTGGCTTTACTGTCATTCTTTAGCCCATGGTCCCCTGCAAGCTTTACCTTGAGCAGTCTAGTCCTGATGAGGTTCAGTAAAGATTTGAACGCATTCTCTGTGTTAGAGTTTCCGTTGTCAATTCTTTCTCCTAGACCCTCCATGTAACTCTGTACCTGTCGTTGGACACGATATTCTTGATTTACTGCTTCCCAAAAGTGCTCAAAGTTTCCTCTTTTTGTGAATTTCTTTATGGCTTCGCGCCCGTCCACGAGCCAGATGAGAAACTCGAGATACAGGCAACCAATCGACCACACGTCGTAATCTCGGGATCGAGGCTGCAGTGGATCCTCTTCTTTAGACTCGGGTGGCTCATATCGGGAAGTGCCGGTTTTGGTGTTTGTGAGATTCATTCGATCTTTTGTCACTTGAACGTGAAACTTCGTCAGTCCCATGTCTGCGACTTGAAGAGTACCTCGACCCTTGGCATCGGGAAACCGTAGAATATTTTCGGGCTTCAGGTCTCCATGACGTCCATTCTTATTGTAGATCTCCTCAAGCGCACTAGCAAGGCCAAGCAACTGCTCAAGAGACCACATGAGTAGTTGGTCGTTTTCTTCTGTTATACCAGTGTATCCATCTTCTGTATCCCAAAGTTTCGTCATATTTCCGCCATCAGCCCATGGGAAAAGAAAGCAATGCGAATTTCCTCGCTGTATTGACGCGATTGGTTTAATGATATGAGGATGTTCTATTTGGCTGATAATTTCCAGTGAGTCTGCCTCTCGACGATATCTTTGTGGGCCGTCGCGTTGGAGTGTTTTCATAGCAAGATCGACTGGAATATCTCCCCTGATCTAACAGGCTCCATTTAGATGATATAATGCGCGTGGATCCAAGGATATATTTCTTACCGAAACTTTCTGGTGTGCAATGTGAATTGTGACCTTGCTCACTTCACTAAAAAATCCATATTCAGATTGTTCGTGATGAGTAATGAATGGCAACGGTATCTTTTTGTGTATACTGTGGTGGAATGAGTTTGCGGTGAAAATGGGAGCAAGAAAATACCACTGCTCCCTTTCGAAATCCCTCAAATGCTTCACTTCCCACTCAGAAAAGACCTCGAGGTCATCCGACAAACTTGGAATGGTCTGTGGTGGATTCGTTATCTTTTGTAATTTCTTTACCTTGAATTGGAATACATTCTGGTCATTCGAAACTTCAAGGCAAATCGGCAGGCAGTTATCATCAAACCTGTGTTCGAGAAAAGAAGGAAGAGCATTGATCCTGTCAACAAGCCCCAGAATCAGAACCAGGCGTTTGGCAGGGCCACATGCGAAATTTAAAAGCGATTCATCCCATGCAACATTTTTCCCCTCCAGCTCTTTTTTGATTGCATCCTTTCTGGCCAAGAACTCGATGTCATCAATGGGAAGAAAGGTTGAATGGACTGTTAGCCTATTAAGAATTTGTACTTCAAGTGACTGGCCCTGTGCTAGGCGGTCAGGCATTCCTGAGACAGCTGCCATCTTAGTTTGAGCTTGTTGTTGATATGGTCGTGTTGTAGTTGGAATCTTTCTAGTTGGAATCTTTCTTCTTAGGCAAATTTGAGATTTTTTTGAGATAACGTGTGACTGAGTGAGTAAGACGAGAATTGAGTGAATGCTAGTTTCGTAGCTGAATTTACAAGTTACTCAGCGGCCAATGCCTGGCTCTCCACTTGTATCTCATTCTGAGTAGCCTCCAGGACACCAGCTTACTGAGCCATTTCCGCCTTGGGCGGCGTGTGCATGCGCTAACAAGATGCCTAACGCAATGCGTCAGCATGGCTCAGCCCAGCACAATATTTGTGCGGATCACCGTCCTAAGTCACGAATGAGGGAAGAGGGGTCGAAACGAGGGCTAGACCACCAAGTCTCAGCCCTTCCTGGATGGCTTTGCCACCACATTTCAAGCACATCACATCCGGACATCGCCGCTTGCCGTGATTGACATAATTATAACTAGATACTCACCTGGTTTAGAAGGCTTATGTTTTTCCACATAGTCTTCAGAAATCATGGTCTAAATACTAGGTAGACTTAGCACCGTTCCGTCAAGTACGTTTCGTGGATGGTGGTGAGGCTCACTTGTGTGTTATTTTAGGGTAGGTAGATATTCTAATAAGAACCACGTGCGCAGTTTGATTCATTAGCAATCTTGTGCTTTATTCCTCAAACCTGCACCTTCAATGCACTGGAGTGCGCTTCAATTTAGATTCTTTTGAAGTTGAAAAAACTCCCTTATTAAAAAGACATCCAACATGGCATTTCGTTGTCGCCTACTGGAGCTAACAGAGCAAGGAAAAAACCACAGCAAAAGTAATACAAAAATAGGGTGGCAAATACCCAACGCTGCCATGCTAATTGCGAGCCCTGATCTGCCACATTCTAAAATAACTATAATTCGAAAGACAAGAAACCAAGACGCTTTGGGTTATGTGGATGCTGTAGTCTTTGTCAATCCTTTCAATCTTGATCTTTAAACAGAGCTGATCCCATACCCCAGTCATGCATATCCTATGTTCTGTTCACTTGGCACGCTCAAGTATATGGTATAAATGTTGTGCAACATTTCCACTCTTATGTTTTGTTTTTGCTGGCTGTAATACCGCTCGACGATATTATTTAGTTGTTGTTGTGTCACGAATTTCGAGTGAATCTGTACGATGTGTGTGACGGTCTCATCGCTGCGATCAATGATGGTCATGGTTCGTTTTCGTAGGTTTTCGGGTCGATAACGATGATATCCGCTTTCTCTGATGTTGTACAACGGGCTCTCAAGTGTGAGAGCAGTACCGGGGGTGAGATATAAGCCTATTATCAAAGGCTTAAGCAAAGCAGAGGCAAATTTCGCACGAATGTGGGAATGCAGATGGTTCGCAATGGTGAGAAAAGTGTAAAAATCGAGAGACAGGGGCGGTGGCGGCTAACCCGGGCATACTTATTTCTGAGACGCCGCTTCCACGCGGGCAGCATCGTGCCAATCACGAGGTGCACAAAGCAAGGGAGCTTGGCGCATGAGCGAATCCTTTGTCGCAGGTGAGCCAATCAATCGGCGATGGCTTGGACTGCCCAAGGCAGACTTGGCCCAACGCCACGCAGCCTGATTCACGTCGTGTCCCGCACAAGCAAGGCGAGTCCGTGGGGAGGCCCGCCACGCTGCGGGAATCTTCCGCGGCGGTCGGGAATCAGGCTGTCACTAGCGAGTGCGCTCTTTTTGAGGCCCTGCTGAAGGTACACTTGTAGGTTTGTAAATGGGGCCTTGCTTGTTGCTTCATCACACTCCCTGCCATGTGGAGCGTCCTTAGGCGGTAACGGGATCTAATGCGGGTGACTCCCGCTCAGGTGTTCATGACTAGTGGGAATGTGCGATTCAATCATGCCGGGTATCTCGTTTTGGGTTAGCTGTATATCCCGTCGGCTGCGAGGGATCCGATCCCATCCGGCTGTGCCTTGCCTTGGGGTTTGTAGACACGAATGGTCTCATCAGCTGGCACCACCGTGTCTTGACGCAGGTTGACTGCAAGGGTGTGATTCAGACGTACGCCGCTGACGGGACTATCTGTTCACGTGTATTGATGTCTTATCTGCTGTCGCCGTTTGAGACATTCATTGATCAGCTTTGGTCGCAGCCCACCACCCTTCCCGCTTTGCCTCTCTGCGAATTGGCCATTTATCAATTCAGCTCGCCGCTAGCGCCTGCATGTCTAGCTAAAGCTCTGGCGCCAACAATGTTAGTATGATTGGCCACCGTCCAGGAGGCTTCCTAATCCTTCCACCTATGGCTAGGAGAGCGGGTGGCATCCGATCACCGTGATCTACGACGACCGAAGAAAGATCAGCCTTTCCAATTAAGGTGTTGTTGACATGATCTTTGCCCACGAGGCTATGGGGGCCAACAGGGCGAAGCTCACCATGAATCCCACTATGCCATATGCATGGCTTGGTTCCACAACCTACCACCCGGCCCTCCAAAATTTCCAGCCTGATTTAGTGATCAACGCGCCGGGCCGTTGCAGGGAGGGTCACTAGTTCATGGCTATTAAAATATGAGTTTATTTACAGCCAGAGGTTCGCGTCATTTCCTCCACATCAAAATTGACAGATGAAGCGCTGCAATTGACTTTTTTTCTTTTTTTGGCCGATATTGAGTAGCGACTGCGCGCTTTTGCCGAGATCGCATGACACCCCCGATCTGACCTTGAGCATTGAGTGTGTTACGTGTCACAGCTAGGGTCGCGCGTTTCAATGCACGGCACAGCCCCGGGAACTTATGATGAAGGGGGATCGCCCTCGGATCAAACCAGTCCGCTGCCTACCATTAATCTCGACCAAGATGAGATCGGCTCAGTCGATACGCGATTCGCTCCTCATCAAGCCACCCACGTAATATCCCAACCCTCACTTTGGGACAACGAATTCGGGTCAGACGTTCTTCATGGCGGTCCCGAGGCCCTTCTTGGGCACAATCACTCCGCCCCACGAAGACTTTCAGCAGATGAATCTGGCCCAGGCTCCGAGGGTGATGCTATAGAAAGCAATGCGAATAGCAAAACCATCAAGACAGTGAACGACTTTGGTCTTGATAGACCACCATCAAGTAAATCGCACAGTGGAATATTCGACACCGACTTGGTTCCAAGCTCGCCTGGAGATGTTGACGGCATCTTGTCCAGCGTTAAAGGTGTTGGGAGCGGACTCTCGCTGCCCGAACCCAACCCTGACCGGAATGAGTCTCAGCCGATTCTGCGATCGGTGACCAACAGAATTAACAGCTCCATGCAGAAATCTGCGGTCAGTGATGAGGACTTTCTCCCAGTCAATGCACTAGAAGATATTATAAACAAGGTCAATGTCCGGCGCTTGTTGAGTGACATTCGGCCCGATGACTCCCCGGAACAACTGGAGTCAAATGTGACACAGGTTCTGGACACTGAGAATGGGGCCCTGAAAGGTAGGCGACGAATTCTGGCCATACTAATACAAATGGAGATCGTGGAATACATATTTGATTTCATCCGAACAGGAATTGAGGACCTCAATCTTCCCTTGACTATTACGTGGAATGTAGAGCGATCAAATTACGATGTTTCGATACTATCCAATTCGAAACAAGTGGAATGCTGCGCTACCTGGCTCCCTATGCACATTAGATCATTCGAAAGACAGCAGATGGCTATGTTTGCGCCAATCTTCCACCAATCTACGACTGATTTGAGAAAGTATAAACTTACATCGAATACCATTCTACCATTTTTGGAAAATAAGCTATATACCAGCGGCGGCTATGGAAAGGTTTATAAAGCTAAGATTCATCCGGCGCACTATAGAATTCGATCAAAAGTGGTAGGCAAAGCATAATCCATCTTCCTAATACTGGCTAACGATCGACAATTAGTCTTATGCAGAAAATGGCCCATATGTAGCAGTCAAAGCATTGCATGTAAGCAAACAGCAAGAGTTTGAAGAGGAGATCAACGTCTTCAAAAAGATCAGCAGTGTCGAGTCGCCAAGCCCCCATCTCATACAGCTTCTCTTGACCTATCAACAAAACGACAACTACTATTTAATGTTTCATTGGGCAAAAAGCAATTTGAAGGAGTACTGGAATGACCAACCCCAGAGACCAAATACGCCAGAAACTTTCGAATGGTTTATGACGCAATGCATCGGGCTTGCTTCAGGGCTTCAACAAATTCACGAGACCAAAGTGCACAGTCCAGCAATGTTGAGCCCCAACGCAGGCAACCTGGACGACAAGAGATATGGAAGACATGGTGATATTAAACCGGAAAATATACTTTGTTTTGAAAAGGATAGCGACGTTCATCTTGTCATTACGGATTTCGGGCTCACTCGTTACCACTCACACGAATCTTTGGCCAACAGCAAAGACGTGAGAGGTTACTCAAAAACATATAGGCCCCCAGAGTGCGATTCAAAAGACGTCAGTATTACACAGGGATACGACATGTGGACACTGGGCTGTCTATTTCTCGAGTTTGTTTCTTGGTTGGTACTAGGGAACGAGCAGACTAAAGTCGTGTTTGCGCGAGCGCGAGCTGAAGATGACGACAACCCCGATCGAATTTATGAGGACAAGTTCTTTAACTTCAATCAAGAAAAGGAAGCTCGAGTCAAAACCTCGGTAACAAATGTATTTCCAAGCCCTCTCCCTTTCCTTGGTCTGTATACTAATGCATCTTGTTCAAGTGGATATTCAAGATTCGCACCGACCCTAGATGTCCTCTTTTCGCCAGCAAATTGCTAGATCTTGTTGAAATCCATCTTTTGGTTCCAGATTCAAAAGGACGCTACGATTGCAGCAGTGTATGCGAAGAGCTCCGTCAAATACGGGCCTTTTTAAACGAATCCTTGAATTTAGAAAATGCCCCCAACGATATTCCTTCCTCTCGCCAAAGTCAAGAATCTGCTGTAAGTATGGAGCTTTTCGCATCTAGAATTTGGGCTGATTATTTGACAAGGCTGTCCAAGCCAATCTATCTCAACAGATCGTTAGTGGCTCGCCTGCTCAATCGCATAACTCGCCAGTGAAACCCTCATTTGATGATGAGAATATGAGCTCGAGCAAAAATGGTTCCTTCACAAATAGGGAAATCTCTGGTGTAATGAGCATCAATGAGAACAGACTATCCAATGATTTGTCAAAGGCTAAAGTCGCGGTTGTTGATTCAGTTGCGGGTTTGGATAAGTTGCTCGGTGCCTTGTCCAAGAAATCTTCAAGCTTTCCAACGCATGATCCAGCTGGCCCTTCTGGGAGCATTCCAGCCAATCCTCTTCCAACCCCAGACGAACCCAGCATACCTACAGGCAGAAGTAATTCTCCCGAGAGACAGAATAACGACGATGAAAATTGCAATGGCAAAGACACAAATGAAACGCGAGAGGATATCACAACAAACTCAAACAGACCTCAGACGAGTACATCACCAGAGGCCGGGGGAAGGGAACCTCAACAAAGGTCAAAATGGCGGCTCAGAGCCAAAACTGTACGGGGCACTATAAAGGAACGACTACGACAGTTATTGTGCGATAGCGAATAATGTTAGAATGTCCATATAGTGGGGTTCTACTGTAAATAAATGTAGCCACAGCGCTCGATACATTCTTTCGCCGCTCTATGGAAAATATTGATGATGGGCATAAACTAAGAAATAAGGAGACATCTATGTAGTCGAAGTAATCAGAATACAGAGGAGATATACAACAGGTCTTGTAGTCTAGCTGCTAGGTTTGCTGTGTGAAGCATATCGTGCTATCTTGAGCCACGTCCTGCACTTCAAGGTTACTAATCATTCAACTCATGCACAAGTTCCTTTTCTGGAATATGTTTGCATTTGTGCTGATATTTGACTTGGTACCTGGCAAACGGGTGAATATGTGTCGCTTTCTACAGTCCAACTCACTGCATGATACAAGACCAACCAATCCTCGCTGTCTCAGGCTTCGAAGCAGTTTGCTCTCTATCTGGGGCATTTTTCGATGCCGGTTCAAGTCCAACCCATAGCCTCTGTAGGTCTAGGTTTTCGAAATCAGCCGTCCACAGTGATGGTGATGGGACGGATAACTTCCAGTTATTTCGGTTGGCCGCAGCTAATAGTAGTGCCAAGTTCACCTCCACGCTTTCCGGATTCTTGGCACAGACCACGAAGGTTGTAAGAACAAAATGAGCAAATGGAAGCCTATTGTTCAATTCTTTGTGCAAATGGTACTGCCATAATTGAGACGACATGGGTATGTCAAAAGGAACGACGTTCCACCTAAATAGATGGCCCTCGGCGGTGCGGAAATCGGGAATGTTGAAGCCATCTGATGGCATTGGCCAGGCGCAGTAATCAACATGCAGTCTACCCTTGGCAAAGACGGCATCGGGGTTGGCTGATTTGTAGGCTCGAGCAAATTTCAAGAGGCTATCCGGAGAAGGGGTGGCATGGGGCGATTCCAAGTATCTTTGGCGCAGCAAGCTATTATCCACCGAAGCAGTAGAGTAGTCGAAATAAATATCCTCGATCCCATCGGTGCCGGGTGTGATATGGGAACAAGCCTGTGTTGCCTGGAACTCCTTCAGCATAGTGACAAGTCCATGAGATTCCATATTGCCTAGGATCCTAGCGGTAATTAGGAGGTCTGATCTTGATGGTTTGTTTTTTGCAAGGCCACTGATGAATTCGGGTGATTGGTCAAGAACGTCCCATGCCCGCACGCGGTTCCCCTCATAGTTGACGTTTGGGAGATTCAGAACTGCTGCGGGGGATAATTCTGCAGACCTTTCTTCTAGCCACTGGCTTTGTTGGTCTGCTGGGATAGATAGCTGAGCAGCCCTGTCGAGCATCTGCTGAATGGGGGAGTCCCCGGTCAACTGTGTCAACGCCACTGCGACATTGTCCAGAATCGTGAACGCGCTGCCCGGATTTCGGTCGATGATTATGAACTCATAGTAGTTTCCTACCATGTACTTGTCTCTGAAGTTCCGAATCAAGTTAAGATCGGAAAGGATGTCCTTGAATGACGATTGGTTGAACCAGAATGCAGCCTCCAAGTCCTCTCCAACAGGGGCAGATCTTTGGCGACTGAGCCACAGGCTTTCATTTACCTCAGGGCTTCGTGAGATTACGCGATTAGACTCTCGGTCGTAGACCACCGTAATATAACGATCGATGCGAGTCATGAGCTCGTCACTGAGCTTGTCGGCATGAGGCTCATTCTTGGTCATTCTCCCTACCAAGTAACAGCGAGATTGCCTCTCTGTTGACACCTCATCCTTCGTGGTGACCTGAGCGGATGGGAAACCTGACTGCCCTTTCAAGACACCAAAAAAACCCTGAAGCGCCGCGAGAGGACATTCCTGTGAGACATCATTGTCTTTGTCGAGCCAACCCGGTTCGCCATTTTCTGCGGTGCTGTATCGGTCCAACGCAATGAGTGTCTTGATGAGAGACATGTCTTCGGACCTGTAGCAGAATTGTTCGATGTTCCACCACTTTGCGATGGATAAAAACCATGCATACAGGATATCCCAACCTTCCACTGTCATGCTACGAGCATCATCATCGGTGGCAATTCGTTCACCCAAGACAATAATGGAAGCGTCCGTGGGGAAAGAAACGTAATCACACACCGCATCGCGAAGAAAGTGCAAAGTGTCTTCACGACCAAACCTCTCGAAAAAGTCGATGAAGTCGCTCAAGTCAGATGGGGAACAGCTTCTGAGGAAGCTATCGATGGTGGGCATTTGGTTCGCCAAGGCCAGCATGTCAGCATCATCCTTCCAAACTAAAAACTCGCGGAATGCAAAGCGCAAGACTTGATCCCCGTCGTTGGGATCTCTCAAAGTCTTGGTTTCCCGCTCGAATATCTTCCTAACGGAATCGTTGAGTGAGGGTGCAACGTAATAAAGCTTGGTGATGAGGCCATCGACGGTCATGGCTATTTCTCGCTTCATCATTCTGACGGGGTGGTCTGTTGGCAGGTGGTCGAGTGCCGACATGGGCATGTCGGGAGATATAAGTGAGGTGTAGACGGAATATTCGGGTTTGTCGACATCGCTGAAGGCGGTCGTATCTGAGATTGGGAATGATTGCCGAGAATCACCGCCGTCGATGATGCTCCGCTCCAGGGCACTAACATCGCCCTCAAGCTTGAGGGTGCGCTTGACCTGACCCTTGTTTTTTGAATATTCGCCAAAGAATCGACGGTTCAACTTTTCTTTCAGGATCAACGTCTGTCTACCCCATTTGACTTTCTCTGTTCGTTGCTCCCCTTCATGACCTTCATCATTCGACCGAGAGACCCGGCGATATCTGCCTTCCGATACCTTGTACTGTTTGTACAGGGATTTGTACTCCTGATTATGATGTGGGCAGAGCTTGTGAATGGGCTGCTGGGTCAGGTTGTTGCATTCTTCTCCAGTTTCCAAGAGGGCGCCGCAGTAGCGACGTGTCTTTGGTTTCTCGATAGATTCACTTTCAGCCATGGCGTGAGTCGTACTGTTTTATCCGACCTTGTATTTGGCAAGTATTCTTTTTTGGCACACCCATGAAGGTATGCTTATGATAAGGCTATGTACGCTATGCGTTGTACGTTGGGCGATTGGGTTGCAGTGGGGGCTAAATTGACTAGCTCCCCAATTGGTCTGTTGATCATGTTTACGACTCACGTACGACACGTGGCACCACTATGCCAGTTGAAATATATACAAAACTAATTAAGATGAGATGGCGATGTACCTTTTCTCCTATCACTCACCCAAACATTACCCTGAACAGTGTTTTGAGGCGAGCCACTATACTTCTTTAAGATCGGGTCGCGTCCAACGGCAGAATTAGCGGCTGAGCAGTTGGAATCGCCCAGCGATGACACTGATTATGATCAATACTACGGGTTTCAGCCAACTTCTGATATTGACATAACAAAATATTTTTCATATTACTATCCAAGCCTTTAATTATTTATGTCTGCTAGTTTCCATTTCCTCACTTAGCAGATGGTCTGCTTGGCATTGCCGGTAATCTTCCAGGAAATATTCTGGCCGCAGGGAGACTCGCGGACAGAGGTGTTGTCCACTCTTGCGGTAATGGAGATATCTCGGTTGCCGGCAAACTCGGTGCGGGCTGCGAGGCGAACCTCTCCTCCGCCGTTGACGGTGCCTCCAAGGATCTTGACGTTGTAGCAGTTCTCAATGAGGATGGCATTGTTTCCGTTGTTGGCGAGGTCAATCGACTTGATCTCTGCGCCGCCGGACTCCGAGACGCAGAAGACGCCACGGCCGCCGCCTCGAGAAACAACCTTGTCAACAAAGATGTTGGTGTTGTAGTTGCCGTTTCCGAGGTCACCGTTCTTGTTAGCGAATCGCAGCGTGCCGTAGCCGGTGCTGGCACCGACATTGTTGCCGTCAACCAAGCCAACTCGCGCATTCTTGGTGGCCTGAATCAACAAGCCAGCCTCGCCAACATCTCTTGCGATGACTTGGTTGATTTGAAGGCCATCAATATTCCAGGTCTCGACCGCATGGCCTCCGGCACCGGTGACGTTGATGACGTCCATCTTGACATTGGTGTTAGCAGCACGGTCGCGGTCAAAGCGAACGCCGATGCCGCCGCTCAAGTTCATGGTGATGGCTCCGAGGTTGAGGTTCTTGGTACCGGAAAAGCGGAGTCCAAAGTAGGGGTTGCCGGTCATCTTGAGGTAGGGAATCTGGACATCGGTGGTGTCGGTAGACTCGATGGCACCTCGCGCGTGTCTCAGGACGGCGTTGATGGTGCCGCAGCCCTCAAAGATCTTGCCGCTGCCGATGGTGAGCGTGCTGGAGCCGATGGAGCCCGAGGCCATGACGGCAACACGCTGGCCGCTGCTGATGGAGTCAATCGCGGCCTGGATGGCGGCGCGATAGTCTGAGCCAGTGTAGACCGACGTGGAGCCCCTGGTTGCCGTGAAGGAGCTGCCGGAGCCCGTGACCCTGGCATGAGGCGAGCCAGAGCCGCACTGGGCCTGGACCAGGGACAGGAATGCGAGCACTGTTGTGAAGATGAAGAATCGACCCATTGTTTATTTTCTGATGTGATTTGAGAGGATGGAGAAGCAAATTCCATGCTGATGGAGCACAAACATGGCCTTTTATATTTCCTGTACGCTATGTGCACCATAGCAATCCCCAACCTTGCCGACCATCCAAGAATACGGGACTCAACTGGCAGGGATGATTTGTGAGGCTCCTTTTTGGAACTGGCGCGCGGGGTCCTTTGTCGAATTACCGGTTGGAACTGATCTTGGCTCGGAGAAAGATGTTCCGTTGCACATCTTTACGTTTGTTTTAATCCTGGTCAGACATCATGACCTTTCCTTAGATGCGGGGTGCAGGGGTCGTTCAGCCGCCAAGCCTGTCACCCTCCTTGCGTCGTTTCAAACCATTTTCAATAAATTAATCTAGAACTGAGCTTGTCTATTCCAGTGACATGAAAAAAAATAACGATACCAAACGCATGATTGCCCGAAAAATAATCGATGGTGTCACGCTGGGAGCGGAGTGATCAAGGCACTGAGTGCCGCAGTAACATGCAGGGCTTCGGTCCCATTCACCCGAGAGCCGAGACTGATCTGCCAAGGTCCAGCGACAAAAAGTTTAAGCTTAAACAGCTAGCGCACTCCCAGGAAGGAATCTTTTTGTTCACTGCGTGGTTCGACACACGGGATGGGCCGATTCCCCATCTGGACAGCGTCTGTTGTTCCGTGAGCCGAGACCGAAGGTCCAGGCTTCGGATGAAACTTTTAATACGGGCTTCTCGCAAAGGTGCACCTGGCCGACGATGTGCCAGTATGCCTGCCACGCAACATCGAGCGACACATTTAATCATGAGAATAAGATTGGCGACCCTTGAAGCAAAGGTGCCAGCAAATCATCTCGTACGCGAACATAGTCGTTTAGTCGAGATTAGCATCGTGGCCATGACTAATAGCCAAGTGGCAGGGGTGGAACCCCAAAGCCTTGGTGGTTGGTTTCAAGTATTTTGGCCGCTCAGCGGGATAATTCATTCCGTCTTGGCTTTAATCAAGACTATATAAACATGAGGAGAAGGTACCTGCCGAGTGATTGGGTCATCCGTACCGGCTATCACGCATAGCCTCAGTCGCCGGGTCTCGGCCCGCCCCACCCACACCCACCCAGCACCGTCGCACCATGCTTTGGATACGGGAGTGCTTTTTTTTACCTGCTGATTTTAATTTGGGATCCTTTATCCGTCACAAAAGGAGCCCAGCAAAAGAATCAGATTGAAGTACCCTTGCCAAGGTCCTATATATCGACCAGGGTGTTCTTTTTTGGCCGGCTCTTCGAGTCTTCCAGAATGATGCGCATTCTTCTGCCCCAGCCGGGCATGCAACATGGACTCGCAGCGCCGATGAGGTCTGCGATCGGCGCTGCCATCAGATCATTCCCGGGACCCATAGTCAGAGTCGGCACGACCTGAACACTGACAAAAGAGAACGTACCAAGCGCGGGAGCCAAACTGCAACGGTACTGGCGGCGCTTCCTTAACGGTTAACTGGCTAGAGATTTTTAAATCCGTGACAACTGAATGTCCATCGCTTGTTGCACTCGTGGAAGTTGAGTGACTTGGGTCGAATCCACCTGTGCGGGTCGAATAGAGAGGGGCCGATAGGATAATAAATTGATTAGATGGATTGCCTGGTCCCTTTGCGTGTCTGATGGCGCGTGCGCGACGCGGTGGGTTCGCGAAGGAACGTCAACTTGGTTGTTTCCAAGCCATGAGTGATCCTGGCAAACAATAATGTCAATGGCAGACGCTTTAGAAAAACACGCAAGGCATCCAAATAAAATCTGTAGAACACGCGCTGAAACGAATGCATTTTCTTCGTTAAGGAAGCCATCTTCATCTTAGGCAATCGATCATCACCTACCCTGTATTGTCGACCTCACTTCAAACAGCGCCCAAGAATAAGACCAAATGTCAAGTTGAGATAGGAGATAGATGCAGGTAACGGTGTCTACGGGCTCAAACCATGAGGTATTTCGGATCATGGTATTTAGCTACTATTTTCGTAGATTTTGCTTACCAGATGGTGCCGTCATCAAATCAAATTACGATGTGGCAGTTCCCAAACGTCATGGTAGCAACCAAGTAGTCCCCAGTGTTTGTGTTCAATTTGGGTCTTGAGACGCAGAAATCGCATTCAAAAACTATTATATTCTTGATTAGCCTTTTATTGCCTCGCCACTATACTACGGTACTTAGTATAGTAACGCAGTCTCGTGTTTGTCTTTGGAGATAAACTTGAGATGGGATTGCTACGACTTGTCACCACGACAAATTTCTAATTCGGGCCAAACTTTGCTCGCGTCAGATACAAGGAGATGTCAGCTTTTTATTCGCAGACCTAATTGTGGGAAGGTAAAGTAAACTACAGGAAACCTGGGACGTTGTGGTCTTCGGCCCTCATCTGCCATCTCGGTGTTGTAGCCGAGCAGGCCATAGAAACAATGACATGTAAATCCGCCAAGTACCATTTCCGCACTCCTTGCTGCCATTTTTTGGCCCTTAGGCGCTACCGATCTGTTGAATGAGGAATCGGGGTGCCGCAATTGATGCGTCATCCACATACAGAAAATGGGCTGGCAAAATGAACAAGGTTCCGTAACAAACTGCATCCGCCAGCTCGCAGTATATCTTGGTTCGAGATGTGGGATAATTAGGAATGCGTCCCGCATTTTGCAGGTTCTTAGTGTAACCGAACAGAACAGCTCCCTTGACTTGATTCTGCACCGTTGATCCCAGCTCGGACAGAGCATTTCCAACTACCGCTGTCCCTTGACTATGGAGCCATGTGAGAAGTAGAAAGCAATGAAGGGATGAACTACGTACCTATACCCGCCTGTCACAACAGGAGTGTTGGGGCATTTGGTGTTAGCAAGGTTAAACAGCCGTTTGGCCTCGTCGATGGACTCCCTGTTGGTGCCAAGCGGCAAGAAGTTGGGGGCCAAGTCGGCAGTGTATGCTCCACCTACACCTTGGATCCAAATTCCATTTCCGTACTGTGCCTCAAGGGCGGTGGCAAGAGCGGGACCGGCAGTGACTCCCTACAAATTGCCATGAGTTAATATTGAACTTGGGTAATTGTCAATAATGGAACTTACCATGTTTCCAGCTTCGGTAGAGCCCCGAGCAAAGATCAAAATAGCCTTGGGGCAGTTGGAAGAGCTTCCGCTTTCCAGATCATTTCGAGAACTGACCTGGCGAGCTTCAATCGCGGTCAATTGATTGCGAACTTCCACGCTCTTCCCATCATCACCTCCTGTAAAGGTAGGCAAGGCGGCTGCGGTAGCAACAGTAGCGAGAATGATGCTGATGAACTTCATGTTGAAAATTGGGAGGAGAGAGGGCAGCAGGTTCTTTGTTCCGAGGTGGCAGATTTACTGAGATATCCAGGATTGTGGTTGATGAGGAAGATTTTTGAAATTGATTCATTCAGATACCAGTCTAGTTTATATAGATGTTTTCTAACAGATCCAAGGACTGACAACATGTCGGTTCCCAAGTCCCAATGCCTGGTTCGGAGTTGGTGAACTTGCCCCTCAGCTGGCTACAACTTTGCTTACGGACCAAGACCCCAAAGCTGAAAGGGAGGGGTGCCTCATGATTAGACGAAAATCGCAAGTCGGCATTAGAAGAGGAAGTTCGGAAAGCCTCCGCCGAGAATTTGGTTGTGGTTTGGCATTGTGTGAGGGGCCAAACCAAAGACTTGATTTGGTTGGAAGAGGAATAAGTCTTAGACCTTGCACTAGGTTACCTCGGTAGGCTAAATTCATACTTGGCCGTTTTCTGCAGGTCTAACTATGGTACATAATCATGAATCGATTGACGATGAATCACTTCATAACCTCTTGCACAAGCAGTTGCACTGTATTAGGCGCCGTCAAATATTTCAAGGGTAATTGCAAGATTCAAACACCTTCTGGATACTAATGACCAGCATTCGAACCGAAGAGTGTTTTTTTTTTTCAAATATTTTCTGCTGCCAACCGAGGCCATTTTTGCTAGTAGAAGGCATGAGGTCGATCTCATGCACGTCGCCGAGAAGATGGGAAAGGGACGAGACATGACTAAACCCACCAAAATTTAGACCAGTTGGAAGAATAGACGAAAGACATTTGATGCGTGCTTCAGGATGGCTTGATGCACAATCATGTGGAGTCAGTCGATTGTCGCGTGTTGGTGAAACGGCAGTTGCCCCGCATTCCCAACTTCCTGGGAATGCACGGATTAGGAAGGTCCACTTCCTGTTTGGGCCAACGGAACAGGTCAACACATCCGCCAAGAGGCCAACGGATGCTCTGGTGGCTTCAAAGCTGGAGCGAAGGGTTTTGGTGAATGCGAAATTATTGACAGAGCCGAGGTTCATGTCTACTTGAGACAGCCAAGTTGACTGGGTTCCTTCCCCATTCCAGAACTGCCAGCTAGAATCCACTAGGGCGATGGATGAGGGCTGGATTCATCGACCTTGGAAACATTGGAACGCAATTATGATCAGCCAAATAGCAGTTAGAAATTACGACAATTAAGTTTACATATGAGGGAGGAATTACCTACAATATACCAATTGTTCGTATAGCCGACCTTTCCCTGAAGCAATCAATCAATGGGTTGAAACATGGCATTGGCTGGACTTTTCGACAGCCCTATCCAACACACCTACCAGATCGGGCTCATGTCGCGATTCCAATCGATTTGGAACATTCTGCACAGGGATACGCTCATGCAGTCTCCACATCCACTCTCTGCATTAGCCTCATTCCTGACAGCATCCAACCTGACATTATGAATAAAATCGCACGCGAACCTCGGCTTGCTACCATAGCGCGGGGTGCCAGAAACGAAGCCGAGGCTTTGCAATAAGCTTACTCGCTTAAACCAACCGATATCGAGAAGCACGGTGCCCTGTTCCTGGCAAGATGGATTGTAAGTGGTATTGTTTATATTGAAATTGACAACCATCAACAGCAAACGATGAATAGAATCATGCTGATGAAGCAGTACTTTGTGTAGGAAGCTGCCTACTTTATTGTATGTGCAATGGTTATATTTCCAACTGCCTCAGTCCATCTTGGGTGGATCTTATCAAGACAAACAACGCCAAGAATTGCGATTCAGGTGCGGCAGGTAGCTGACCATAAGAAGCACTGTTGGATGTATGCCAAAAAAGCAAATGTAAACCGCTAATATCAGTATGAGACCCTGGGCCGATTAATTAAGGGACTTCAGATACGACCAAAATTGTTTCCAATGCGGTTCGCATGATTGGCATGGAGTGAACCCCAGTCTCAGCGGAAAAGCGGCCTCTGCACCTACCGGTTTAAAATCGCATTAACAGATTATCAATCTATTGGTGCAAAATTGAAGGTGGAACCACTTTATTATATTGGCTTGATTTGTTACCATTGACAAGAAGCCGAGGTTGGCAATACATACGTGCAATTGGATAGTATACAAAGAGTTCATGAGAATATAAAACTGTTGCTTCAGAAGGTTGTAATTCAATCTCAAATCATCACCTCAATTCACATCCACTCTTCCTTCATTATTACACCAGACTTTCTCCAACGCAAAAGACATTTTACTTCAATCATTCGCCATGAAGTTCATCAGCATCTTGTCTTTGGCCTCAGCAGCCGTCGCTACACCTCTGGGTGTTGCCCAAGAGAAGCGCCAGGTCACCGGAATTACAGCCAACGATTTCAAGACTGGCGGATGCAACAGCATCATTTTCGTGTGGGCGCGTGGCTCAACCGAAGTCGGAAACATGGTATGATGGCCGATTCACGTCCAAGATTGTGCAATTCTCTGACTGTGTGGTGATTAGGGCACTGTTGTCGGACCTGGTGTTGCCAACACTTTGAAAGAAGCATTCCCTGACAAGGTTGCCGTCCAGGGCATCGACTACTCTGCTGCACTCTCAACCAACTTTCTCCCCGGAGGTGCCGACCCGACAGGTGTTTCCAACATGAAGGAAATTATCGGCGACATTGTCAGCAAGTGCGCTGATTCCATCATTGTGACAGGCGGGTATTCGTAAGTTCACTTCGCTCAATCCTTTCTCATACGATGACGATAACTAACTGATTCAAACAGTCAAGGCGCAGCCGTCAATCATCGGGCGATTGAGGATCTCCCCGAGGAGCAGAAGAACCGCATTGCCGGTGTTGTCACCTTTGGAGACACTCAATGGCGTGCGGATAAGGGCCAAATCCCCAACTTCCCCCCCGAAAAGATCAAGATCATTTGTGCCGAGAACCCTCGTGACACTGTGTGCGACGGTGTCCTGTCTGCCGCGGTCCTGGCTCCCCACTTGTCTTATGGAAGCAATGCAAAGGAGGGTGGCGAGTTTCTCATTGAAAAGATTCGTGGCGTCCAAGGCGCGTGAGAGTTATGATGATTCGCCTACCGTTTTTCATATGTGTATATTTTCATATTTGTGTGCCGCCTAGGTCATTCGGGAGCTGGTTTCCTGATAGGCCTAGCTCTCAGTATGTAGTTGATCTTTGTTGAATCTGAAAAGGTTGTTCAGCTATGTTCTCGCCATCCGTGTGAGATCTCGGTATGCCAAGAGAAATCGTAAGAAAGATGTATGAGAGTTAAAGGCGATGTTCATTTAATTTATTTGCCCAAACCATTCAATTTATCACAGACTCCATGCATTAGACGGACATATCGCAAGCACGGCTACATAAACACCAAATACCATCATCTCTAAATTGCACCCTCCCACCATGGCTCACACAAAACAAGCAAACAATATCGAGCACAATGATGTCACTGCAAACTAAGTGCCCTTGCGCACTTCATACACCAAAACACGTAGTGGTGCCATGAAGAAGACGCCACTTAGTCCCATAATAAGAACCAGCCGATGATATCTGGGAATATTGTTTTATTCTGAGACGACTACGTAGGGTATCCTTGTTTCGGGCTAGTCGCTTCTATGTCGCTCTTAGTAGACTTTGATATTGTTTTATACCAACAGTCTCAAGAGATGACGAATGCATGCATGCTTTCAATAGATCCTGACGCACGCGAGCGCTCTGATTCACCCTCGCTAGTCCTCATCACGAACTAAGATACCAATGCGAGGCATATTACTGGTGCGCAATTGGGCAACCTAGGTTGCTATCATCGACCATATTGCGACAGAAAAGGTTCGCCTAAGTCGCGAGTATTGATACTCAACAAGTCTTCGGTAAGATAATACCTATTGACTTATGTGGAGTGGTTGTTTTCCCTCCCATACGTTGATATTTCAACCTCGCTGACGCGCCATTACTCCACTTTTAAACTGAACGTGAAGAACAGACTAAAGAGCGCATTGTGTTCACGTACGTCAGACGGAGTAAGCTTGAGTAGAAAACAATCAACGAAATAGCCTTATGCTTTGAGGTCTGGGGATGAAATAGTAATAGGAGAGGTAGCTGTGGTTGTAGTACCTCGGTGCTCTCCAACGCGTCATTGTGAACTCCCTACCCTATAGACTAGCATCGCTTGCTTCATAAGACATCCTTTCAGCAACCCACACAGTAGATATCGTATTTATTTCTGGTCATCATTTATAGTCCAATGTGGTGTAAATATCCGTATGTGCATGAGTTTCTACAGTAGTCATTTGTACTTAACCCGGCATGGTCTGGACTATGGATGTACTCGTCGCTTCATTTCGTTTAGGACAAGACCCACACTTGGTTGAATGACGACGTGAATCAGCGATTGCATCATCTCGCCATTGCTTTTTTCTCGGAGGTGGTCGGGCTCAGCTGAATGAAACATAGTTTTCCTGGGGTGACATGTCTTAGCATTGTCTCATGCCTCGGTGACTTGGTCCATGCTGGTGGAATTTCCGTGTCGCCACGGGAGGCGGATGAAAAACCAACGACGCGTCCCCTACAGACTAGTCTAGCAAGAAAGGGATGGGAAGTGGGGGACGCGGAATGTTTTCATCTTGGACTAGGGCTCTTAGCGACAAGATGGCCAGACAAATCGGTGGCGTGGGTGGCGCGCTTGATCCGATCGAGCGACACCGCTGGCCGACTAAAAAGCAAACCCATGACGCTAGCATTCAACATGTCTTTGACGACGGCGACGGACCTGTCGTGCTACCCAGCTTGCAGGGAATGGCCGTGAAAATCCCGACACTTAGCTCCCCGCTGCTTCTAAATCGGGTTGACGATTGTTCACCGATCAACGCGATGCACCGGAGCTAGACAAAAAGTCCCTAGCTCGGCTAAGAACCCAACTGGCCACCGTGACGACATGTGTGTGTGCGTGGCTGCGTGGGGGCCGTGGATAAATAGACCGTCATGGCCAACTCGCCTTTCTTGCCGAATTCCGGACCTGCACACTCTTGCCCGTGTTTAGAGGATTGGGATAATCTGCCCACAAACGGAAAAGATGGAAAGACCCGAAAAGCGAATCAAGCCAAGCTATGGCCATCGGCTTCTCATCGACACATTTGATGCCGTTGCTGCCAGCGACCCTTCTCGACCCTTTCTCTACCTTCCACGGACGAGTACCGCAAGTGATGGCTGGAAAGTCGTCTCCTTCATAGAAATGTCGCGAGCAGTCGACCAGATCGCATGGAAAATCACCAATGAAGTCGGGCCTGGATTCCAGGACGACAACTTCCCGACACTGGCCTACATTGGCCCCAACGACGTGCGCTATCTTATTGTCTGCCTCGCCTGCATCAAGGCTGGTTACAAGGCTCTCTTTTTGTCTCCACGAAACAGCAAAGAGGCCCAACAGTCTCTGCTTGACGCCACAGATTGCCAGCTGTTTTGGCATACAGAAAACTTTGGGTTGTTAGCCAAGCTATGGATTGGTGACCGGGACATAAAAACATCCCAAATCTCTTCTCCTGAAACGCTCTTTGAGTCTGATCCAGAACACTTCCCATACCAACGCACTTTCGATCAAGGAAGATGGGATCCAGCGGCAGTGCTTCACACAAGCGGAACAACTGGCCTTCCGAAACCCGTCGTTGTGCGACAAGGCAGCCTCATCATTGCGGATGCGATGCGCGATCTCCCCAAGCATCACGGCGGAGAAATTATGGTGCCTTATTGGTCAGAATTGACGGAAAGATTCTTCTTGCCCATGCCATTATTTCACGCCGCTGCTCTTTTCAACACCTTCATCATGGTCATTTGGTACAATACCCCGGTTGCCTTGGGATTCCCTGACAAACCTCTCAATGCAGAGTTGGCTGTTGAATGTCTGAAACACGCCGGCACTCAAACTGCTCTCCTGCCGCCCGTGATTGTGGAAGAGCTCGCCCAGCAATCCGAGGGCTTGGAATTACTGAAACAGTTGCGATGCTTGGTATTCGGTGGAGGTAAGCCAGAAACAGATCGATTCCGCGACTTTGGCTCATCATCTATCCAGGCAATCTAAGCCAACAGACTGGTAAAGTTCTCCGGGAAAGCGGGGTTGTCATGTGTAATAGCATTTCTTCGACAGAGTAAGTGAAGAAACAGGACCGTCGTTGAAATTGAGTGAATTTTAACTTTGGCATAGATGCGCCCCTTACCTCGTACACTTTCAACACGACTTCAAGAATTGGCAATATTTCATTTTCAACGACAAGGCAATGGGCTGCCATTGGCGACTCTATTCGGAAGAAGATAACATGTATGAGCTAGTATTGCGGCGAAACGATCCAAAGGAGCCCGGACTTCAGCCAATATTCTACACGTTCCCCGACGTGGACGAGTGGTCGACAAAGGACCTGTACAAGCCTCACCCCACGCTCCCCGAGCACTGGATGTACTGTGGAAGAATTGACGATGTCATTGTATTTTCTAACGGAGAGAAGCTCAACCCTGTCACCATGGAAGAAATCATTGGAAGTCATGCATCCCTCAATGCCGCTCTGGTTGTCGGGCGCGATCGATTTCAACCAGCCCTGATTCTAGATCCTGTGTCGCCATGCACTGATGAGGCTTCGAGTGCGGCTCTTATCGAAGAAGTCTGGCCGCTGGTGGAAAAAGCCAACAAACAAACAGTGGCCCACGGTCAAATAGTCAAATGGCTCGTCATGGTGGCGCCACCTGGAAAATCATTCTTTCGAACTCCAAAGGGCACAATACTACGGAACCCAACGGTCAAGCAGTTTGACGAGGAAGTAGAGCGCCTGTATGGGCAACAAGACGCGAACGGAAAACATGAGTCTGTGGAGTTGGATTTGACCAGCGAGACCGCACTGGCGACATCTATCAAGGGACTGGTTACGAAATTGACAGGGATGGAGGATCTCCACTCACAGACAGACGTCTTCAGCATCGGATTTGATTCTTTGAAGGTGGTCAGCGCCCTCAAGATTCTTAGACATGGACTCGAAGACGCAAATGCGGAGCTTAAAAGCGAGCTAACACCCCGCCTGTTTTACGAAAACTTGACGCCTGCACAGTTGGCCAAATGTTTGTACTCGGCCATTCACCAGGGCGGGCATATTTCCGAATTGGATGCGGAGGATGAGAAAAAGACGCTTCAGAGTCTGCTATCAAAGTATACCGAGAAAATGCCATCTCCAAAGGAAGGCAGACCGGAGCCTTGCAGCGACGGTCAGACGATATTGATTACGGGAACCACCGGCTCACTTGGCGCATATCTGCTCGACCGGGCTTGTCAACTTGAGTCTGTAAGCAAGGTCATCGCCCTGAACCGAGACAGCGATGGTGGAGCGTCTCGCCAGCCTACTGTCGCTGCTGCCCGCGGCCTCAACAGCGATTTCGACAAGGTCGAGTTCCTACGTGCGGACTTGGCTCTTCCCGATCTTGGTCTCGGCCAGGAAAAGTACGCTGAGCTGACAAGTTCGGTTGATCGAATCATCCACAATGCATGGCCTGTCAATTTCAACATGAACGTCACCACATTTGAACCTCACATCCGCGGCGTCCGTCGTCTAGTTGACTTCTCGGCTGCAGCTGAGAAAACCATACCAATTGTGTTCGTGTCCAGTGTCGGAACAGCAGCTGCATGGAACGAAAAGAAACCCGTCCCGGAAGAGCGTCTTGACGACTTTGCGCTATCGCGGATGGGCTATGGGCAATCGAAGCTCATGGGCAGCCTAATCCTGGATGCAGCAGCAGAAAAGGGAACTCCGGTAGCTTCAGTGCGAGTTGGGCAGATTGCTGGCCCAAGAAGCGAGAAGGGATTCTGGAATCGACAGGAGTTCATTCCTAGCCTTATCGCAAGCTCATTATATCTGGGGGCATTGCCCGACCATCTCGGCCACAACCATAACATTGACTGGCTGCCCATTGAGGATGTGGCAAATATATTGTTGGACATTGCCGGGGTAACAGGTCAGGTGCAGACGTCTCAAATCTCGGGCTACTATCACGCTGTAAATCCCACGACTGTCGAGTGGTCAGAATTGGCCGCGGCTGTAAAAACATATTATGGGGATAGAATCCAGAAGATGGTCTCTCTGGAAGAGTGGCTTGGTATGCTTGAAGAAAGCTCATCCAAGACGGAGGATATGGGGAAGAATCCTGGAATCAAGTTGCTTGATACGTACCGCACTATGCTCACGTCACAGAAAGCAGGCCGGGACCCTGTCACATTCAGTACGCAGAGGACCGAGGCCCAGAGCCCAAGCGCTCGACGGCTGGAAGCAATCGCCCCAGGCCTCATCGAAAACTGGTGTAAGCAATGGGAGTTTTAGAAGATCATTGTTTGCTGCGGAGACTAGATCTGGATAAAAATAGAAATAGCTTCATCAAATGTTGAGGCTCCTGATACAATAGGAATATCAGCACGGTAGAAATAGAAACACTACAAACGATATGTTCATGAATACAGATTTTGTAATGGGCGGGAGATCAATCACTGCATCCTAAGGAATAAGCAAATTCTGTGTTGAATGTTTCAATATACTAGTACATACTTTGACCACATTTCGTACGGGGGGGAAAGTTGCCTAAAGTTCGCCCAAGCCCGCTTGAAACCACCCACCCAATACATGTAAAAACTCCAAATGAACACAGCCGCACGCTGCACTTGCAACAATAGAGAACCGATGTTTTACTTCGAGAATGAGTATTCAAAACGGACATGATCCACCATCGAGATGAGAAATCTCTCGATTCACCCACAATTGCATGATTCTAAGCAATTTAAATTGAGATATAAAAGTCTAACCCGTAAAACAATCTCAATAGTTTATTTTCAATTGAGCTATTTATCTAGATTTATACTAATGCTCAAAAGGATCCTCAGGTTTTACAAGCTTTATCATATATTATTTTATTCTAGACATAAAAGACTTATCCTACATAGAGCAAGGATGACTTTAATTACCATAAAACAAGATAGCTTTCAGGCAAAGTACGGAATTGTAAAAATAAATGTACACTAATATAAATTTAAGCAAGATTCGTTTATCTGATGACGATGAGTATGGCTGTAATAAGGGCTCTGTTAGGCTGTTTCATAATAAGATAATTATTTACGCTATATAGCCCGAGTACACTGCAAAGTAGTTGAAAGCTTAATAATATATCTTTAAAAGGTAAACCTAATCTCAGCTAGAATCCTCAGCAACCACATAAGCCTTTACAGAACGCTTTACAGAAGACCTTCGTATTATGGCGCATATGATATGACACTGACGCAGGGTCACGATGCATTATGAATTCGAAATTCGCAAAGGCTAAAAGCGACTTCTCTGTTACGCTGAAGGGGTTGCCAAGAGAGAGCGAAATTGTGAGACCAAATTCAGGCTCAATCAATTTATGCGGTAATGAGCTTGGCTCATTTGTGGACAAGTATTCCAAGAGGCTGGGGTTGGACTGCATCTTTTGCTCGCTGTTTGCTACTCGAGTAGAAAGATTGTTGAGATCAGTGTCTTCATGCCAAGCTGACAGCACTTGACAGCCCGTAACCATTTCCGATCCTTGCATCTTAACGCAGAAGAAGGCAAGTCCAGAAATTGGCCCATCAACGTCGAGTTTCCATATGTAGCTACTGACTTGAAATCCTAACACGGCCCCGAAATATCCATCTCCAAGAGGATTTAGACGCAGGATATTCGAATTTGAGCTAGGATAAACAAATTGACACTCCCATGCGGAGTAATGATTATTTATTATTATCCCAAGCCTAGATTGTGGCTCGAGACTGAGCGGCAGTGGGGATATGAGTTGTCTTGGGCTGAAGATCTCCAGGTTCTCGCTTGTAGCACCGGGGTTGACTTTGACTGGCACTGGGCTATTAGGCCAAATGCTTCTTGCAAACTGCCCAGGGCCGGTTCGGCGAAGGAGTAAGGAAACTGGGCCGTTGGACTCCTTACAGTGTGCACTCAGAAGAACCAATTTCCATTCGTAAAAAGATTCGGTTGGATGTATGACGGGAAGTTTGATCGATAAGCCAGTATTGGTCATGGTATAAGACTCTGCGCGATCGGATATGGAAGAGTAGTTGACCGAACCGTCAAAGGTTTTAGGAGATGGAGAAAATACACTGGCCCAGTTGTTAGGAACGTAGCGTGAGTCCCATTTCCAGCAAAAGAGGGTGTGATCGGTAGAAAAGCGGATTATTTCTTCTTGGAGCCGGATAAACGCCCTTTCTCCCTCGCCGTAAATAAGAGGCATGTTGATGTTCAAAATACCAAGCATGCAATAAGCCATATCTTCGGGCCTTGTTGTAGTTCGCCGGGATAGCCAAGATATGCGTTCGTAAATACTAGCATCCGAAAGGTCTCCGGATAAATAACTTTTGTTGATATTGGTAATCCGGGATATCTCATCTAATAGAGATAGTCGCGGGCCAATAGGAGACCAATCCTGGTAAAAGAAGATGAAGGACTGTGGTGCAAGAAGCTCTTGTAGTGTCCAGCCTCGGGTAAACCATCGGGAGGAAGAAATATCGGCAAGAGTAGATACATCTTCGAGATATGCATAACAAACAGCAGAGCTCTTGTACCATGCAAACATGGAATTGATAGCCTCACTAAGCTCTGTGGAGCTTGTTTTATCGATGCAATTTGTATCACACCACAGGTATTTATAGCCATCTTTCCGGGCTTGCTCGCAAGAGTTTTTGATCTTAGTAAAGCCTTTTTTACTTTTCACCTGATCAAAGTGGTCCTGCCAGTCCTGGAACGTGACCTCCTCGCTTCCCCATGTGTGAGACAAAATTGCATACTCTGGGCAATCAGTGTAATATTGCTCAAGAAGGAGCGTCTCGGTGTTTATCAGCCGCATTTCCCCTGAAGATGGCTGGCGAGCTAGGCACCCCAACGGCTTCAATGCAAAAGTCAAAGGAGCCGAGTGTCTCAGGGCTGCAGGGTATTCGTATTGGTGGGATGGCGTTACCGATAGTCCAGAGTGTGCTCTGAACAGCAAGCGTCTGGTAAATGGCTAGAGATTGCAAGTTCGACAAATTTGACGGCCATGCAACGTGTCCACGAGCACTGAAATAATGGAAAACTCGACAGAGAAATCAGGTGAGGCGGCATAGCCACCAAGGCTGACAAGCTACGCATCTCTCCAAACTGGGAGAGCCACTATCAATTGAAATCCGCTGTTTCATTGGCTACGCCACAGTTCAGGTTCCCTGTCGCAGCGCTGCATAGAGCCGTTTTAGGTCCTGGCCCACTATGTGAGGTACGTGGTCAAGGGACATACGGAGGCAGTCTTGTCGTGCCAAGACACTAGCGTCAGTTACGCACGAGGAAAAAGCAAGTAGGGATTTTGTTTACCAAGCGGGCGATGCAGGCGCCAGAAGCAACAAGCCGCCGATTTGGCTCTGGTTCCTTGGCCCGTTTCAGTGGTGGGCAGTGCCTCTTGAGTGCCTGGCCTAATTCAAAAGATTAACATATATAATTGGACAGAATCGCAAATGGGGTTGCCCTCTGGCTTCCCGCTTCTTGTGGGTAAGTACGTCAACCTCATTGGTGTCCTACGGGACCCTTCTAAGTAGTTAGTCATAAAATAGGCACAAAATAATCACAATTATAACTATGGGGTCAGTATTGTAGTTAAAAAGCAATAGCAATAGGTAATGATTAATAATCCAATTTGTGACTAAAGTTATTTACCTCGTATTATATAACCGGTAAGAGCAGCCATTTCTCAGGGCAGCTTGGCTCAGGGTAGCTCAGGGCAGCCCAGGAATCAACCACAAAACTAGTAATTTTTAAAAGTCTAGGTTAGTCACCCAGAACCTCTGTTTGCAATTGAAATTGGCCGGCTAGGCCACTACGCAGCTCTATCCTTTGTGGCTCCACTTAACGTACCATTGTTGTAAAACCTTCGTATCCATCGTCGTCGTCGTAATAAACATCCTCGTCGTAGCTATCCACGTACAAACCTCCCGCACCTAACGTATTCCGCCTCACAAATACCATGTTTTGATCAAGATCATCAACGTCAAGCTTCGAGCCTTCCAGGCCCTTGATGCGCTGCACAAAGCTGTGCGAGTAGAAGTCTTTATAGACCTTGGTCTCAGCAAGAAGCGTACTGAGTTCCTCCTTGGCTTCTTTGGTCTTGTTCTGTGTTAGTAGGAAGCGCACAAAGTCCTCCCGAATTCTTGAAACCACGGGATGGTGGACTCCAAAGCCCGCAGCCGCCGCATCAATGCTTTCGCGGTATTTCTTCTCCGCCTTTTCGGGCTCTCCATCAAGATCCCAGGTAGCAGCCACCTTTGAACCACAGCGTACCGTGATTGGGTGCTCTTCACCAAGTCGCTCCTTCTGGAGAGCATGAACATTGTTGAGCAAGCGTCGTGCTTCCTGCATCTCGCCTTCTTCTAGCCTGATCACGGACAGTGCCTCCATGATGGCAAGCGTTTTGGGGTGTCTGAGACCTTTCACACGTTCGAGCGTGGCTAGCTTTCGTTGGAGCAAGGCGCTGGCAGCGGATTTGTTGCCCGCCCTGTTGAGATAACCGGCCAATTCTATTACTGTGTCGTCGATTGCTCGGTTGTCGATGGCGTCGCCGAATGGACCCTCCAGGGCTAGCGCTCCTATCAGCTTGTCCACAGCCTCGCCAAGTTTACCTTGGGAGGCCCGAAAGGATGCAAACTGCCGACAAGCGACCTTTTGCTTGTGAAATGATACAGCCCCGTACTTGTTGGAGAATATGTCCTCGTATGCTGACTCTGCATCTGAATCCTTGCCGCAACGCTGGTACGCTCGAGCGCAATCCAGTTCTAGTGAGAAGTGTAACTCGGTGCCTTGACGGTGCTGAACCTTTTCTAGTTGATAAAGCTTTGCTGCTGTCTCAAACTGGGAGTGATTTTCGCAAATGGCACCCATATTCGCCCATTCCTTCTCTTTTGTGGAGGAAAACACTTTCTTCATGTCCTCTCCCGAGAGAAACTTCCCACATCTCCGCAAGGCTGCTTGAATATTATGGACCGTTTGCGCCTCAAAGTCCCATAGGAATATCAAGTCGGACCGACTGCGCGTTAGTTCTAAAGCGTTATTGAGGATCTTCCATGAACGCGAAGCGGCCGTCTTCAAATTCTCAATGGCCAGGTTGTCGGTGGATAAGCTTTCGTTGAGCGACTGCACACCAACTTGGTAGAATAGATTTGTACCTAGTTCCAGGAGAGCATCGCATGGCTCGATGCAGACACCGTTATTGTTCAGTCCAGGGATCTTTATTTTTGCGATGTTTTGGTTCTTTAACAGCGAAGTTCCGAGTAGGGATATATGTATGCGGCGACACCCTTCGTCAGAGAGGAATTGGATAGTCTCCAAAACACTTCTTTCCCAAACAGTGGCCGTATCCCACCATGTGCGAACCTTTTGACATATTGTCTCCGTTTCGCTTCTAAGGGAACCAGGAATGGCTCCCAATACTGAGCCACTGGCTTCTTCTGAACTTGGAAACCGTAGCACCGCACAGCCAATCTCGGTGACCTTGTCTCTGGTCGTTATAATAATATCACCTCTACCATTTGCCGTTGAAGGAAGAAGTGGCAACATGGATGCCCACGTCTTCCGGCGTTTGTGCTTTGTACCAATCCGGCCAGTCCAGATATCTGAGTCGGGGTAGCCTAGCTGCAACGAGAAACCATCCAAGACCAGGAGCCACTTTTTGTTGTGTGGGCGGGCAAGCCATTCGGTGACTGACAAGAGAATAGTGTAAAAACCGTCTTCTTCAAGGTCCTCCTTTTGGTTCAGGTTGATACCTTCTAGCCCAAGCTCGCGGCATGCGAGCCCAGCGTCATCGGCGCAATGATCAATCATTCTGCGAGCGACGTTTCGGAAGCTGAGCTCGAGAGATTTTTGATCTGTTGCGTTGAGCCAAAGAGTGGATCCGTAATATTGTTGGTATTTATCGATGTACTGGAGTGAGACTTGGGACTTGCCACATCCTGCCTCTCCCTCGAGAATTCCAATGGACCAAATCCGGGGAGTGCCGTTTGTCGATTTTTCCGTGTTGACCGGTTGGTTTCCCGAAGCGGAATGAGGCATAAAGCACTTTCTGAGCTTTTCAATCTTGTCCGAGGGTGGCTCCTGGCGACTGGATTTGCATCTATCAGCCAGAGCGTCATCCAAACCTAGGTCGCCAACTCTGTCATATCCAAAAGTTCTTTTATCGGCAGACTTTGGTTGAAGAGGCATTTCATCGATGCGGGAACATATGCGATCGATTGCATGGATTATCTTGCTATTGTTGCGCCGTGAGTGACCAGAATCAAGCAGGAACCGTTCGTGGAGTGGATTGCAGCCGCCGGGATACTTTGGTTCATCGAGCCAATGCTTTTTAGTCATTCCATCAGTCCTCTCCACGAGATCGCTAATCAGTAAATTGTCTGCCAGTGCTTTGAACCGTTCTAGATTGCACGCCAACGTGGTGGATCGGTCAGCCAGGTCGCGAGCCACGGTAGAGTCTTTGTCAACTCCGAGAATGCTGCAAAGCCTGTCCGACAGATCGGTCGGCGAGCTGCAGTGCGGGGTAGCCAGGAACACAATGCCGGCAACGCTGTGGAAGACATGACTGAATTCGGGCTTGTCGGAAGCTCGAGCACTAACTAGAGCATTCTTCACCAGGAGGCCACCAAGGCTATGGCAAACGAAGATGGTGGGGCGATTGGTGTTTTGACTTTGATGCTCCGCTAGAGCCTCGATTAATCCCTCGGCTTGATGGAGCAGTGTTCTTCTTGTAAGATATTCAGCGGTCCTGAATTTGGCATCGTAATCATATGTCATGATTGTTGCCTGTAAACCGCGTTTGTCTAGTTTGCCTAGCAGTTCGTCTCTGGGCCAGAAATGGCCGTTTTCCGACCAAGCTGTATGGCCATTTTCTCCAACACCGTGGACGAATACAATATCTATCTTAGAGGCATTGGGGTCTGCAGGTGTCTCTATTATGGATATGCCGAATGGAGATCGTTTTCGCTTCTTTTTGAACATTCCCATAACGTATGACGCGCCTGTGAGCATGGCCACGAATGTCGCGAGTGTCGCGACGATGCGCAAGTTTGAGGATACCATTCCTAATTGTATGGGATTGAAGTTTGGGACTGGATTCTCGAATCAGCTAGTCTTTCCAGAGATGACGCGTTGGCGCCCTCATACTTTTGTTCGACGTGTCACTTGTGCTTGCGACGATGTGCGTCGTGCAGAGCGAGCCAAGAATTGCGGATCGGTCTATCAAGATGCTTAGAAATGCTCAGTATCTGCCTGGTAATCCAAGGCTGGAAGGATATGAAGAATATTTCCAGCCCTTGGCCGCGTATCAGTCAGCGGGCTGCCGCGAAGTGGAAGTGAGGTCGGAGAGTTCCGTGGTGTTTCGCTGTGCCGCAAATACTTTGTACACTTCGCTGGTCATGGGACGTGCGGTTGCCTTGCGAGAGGTGTGGGAGGCTGCCAATCAGCCTAACGCCACCGCCACGCTTGCCGCCTAATGTGGCTGTTGCCACATGTGGTTTCTAAAAATGGAAGCACTTCAGGAGGATGAATCACTTTCGAGCATACGATATTGTCCGCCGAGGTCAACTGCCACACACATGAGTCACTCACTGTTTAGAGTGTGTGATTTCGTTGCCTCTCCAGAACTGTGCGACAACTTTCGGCACGAGTGGTCATCATTTTTTATTCACTTTTTATTGTATCATTTTTTATTCACTTTTTATTGTTTCTCATTTACAATTATTATTTTTCGTACATAAACCCGAATTTGGTGTACATTGTAAATGCTGGGGCTTCCGTCCAAGTGTACTTGTCAACATCCCACGTCGGGTTAGCCCACTTGACACTGTCACTTCCAATTATGATCAGGTATAAGTCAGGAGATTGCCTTTGCATGCTCTCAATATACGCATGCATGCGACTGAGAGGATCTCCCCATCTCTGCACGTTACCGTCAATGATTTCTTCCAGCGCTTCTATAATTAAAATGGTCCGCCGCGGACAGTTGCCTGACACGGACCCTCTCCAATGGAATTTCGACAGCTGATGACTGGCAAAGTGCCGCAGCATGTGCAACAAGAAGCAAGGAATCAGCTGCCACCTGAACCGTGATGCATGTACAATTTCCACCGTCTCGGCGAAGCTCGTCATCTGCCACACATCTCGCAGAGCACGCAGGTGTTCTGGTTGATATGATCGATGAAACTGAATGTAAAGGTTCTTCAGAGTCGCGAGACGATCCTCCAACAGCATCAGGGCTACCGTGTGTCGAATTCCGCTACTCTCAAGTCTTTTTTTAAATCTCTGAAACCTGGCCAGTTCGGTTTCCAGACACGCGTTTTTGGTATGCCACCAGTGACCGCAAAGCAAGAGCACAAAGCCGGTGGCGGCTGTGATGCGCCAGGATAATGGAAGTAATATGGCGTACACGACGAAGGCTACACACAAAATTGCCAATAATAATTTGCCAGATATTGAAGTCGAGGTCCTCATGTGGCAGTGTTCCAAGGATGGTGCTTCTAGGACGTCAATATCGAATTGGTCAATCCCAAGCCTCGTGCTGTTTGTTCTTTGGAAATCATACGTAGCAAAATAGGTTGTGGCTGTAGACCACACCCAATCCCTGCCGTCATAATCATCCGAGAGGGACCTGTTGGATGGGTGCCTTGGACGCCGTTCAATTTCTGCTTGACACTCTTGTTGCTGTCTTTGTTCGAGCGACCGTCGACCGAATGCTGCAGCACGCCGAAAAGTCAGGTTCGAAATGACCAACGCCGTGTAGAATCCGTCGTAGTAAGCCGCGGCAGCCCAGTTCATTACAGTAAAGCTCATGCCAACTACGGCAGAGACGCCTTTATTGGCAAAGACGCGACACATGTTGCTCAACGGCTTTCCTTGTGAGTACGAAGATAAACAAGCGCTGAGAGCGACAGCGGCGATGTTGTGCTCATGTAGCAACTCTGCGACTTGCTGCACCCTGACGTGGTTTACTGATTGCTCTTTCAAGTCCAGCTCAGGGCGCGGAGGGTTGGTATAGGCGTTGGGCAGCGCGAAACACAGCACCGGGTCTCTATTTTCACTTTTAACAAGGTTAGCTTTACGTAGTTCTGGTTTGTACTGCTTGCTGGGATTATTGGCATTACCCTTCCAAAATTCCATGCACATCAAAGTGCACCAAGTGATAACTTTTAGTCTTTGCGTGATCCAGATGATTTTTGAGCTCCTCAAAGGAACCTGGGCGCACAACATCAATCGATAGGCGGTTGGGACGGCCTCTGGAGCGCAGGTACTTAGTCATGGCGTAGAGGCCGTCATGCACAACGCTAGGAGTATCGTGGAATTTATCTCCGGTAGGTCGTCGGAGGCTTCTGGCAAGAACCAAGAGCAACGAGATGGGTTCATCGGCACCGCACAGGCTCGCTGGGAGATCTTGAACCTTTAAGGTGTTAGAAATCCACCGCGTTACTCGAACATCTGGACGATTCTTCCGTTGGTTGCCATTTACTCTGGGATCGTCGCGCTCGAGTAGCTCCCAAAGCAAGCTGTGTATGCTGGAGTAATGGGCTTCGTCTTGATCATCCGGGCCATAGGCCTCGCTAATTGATATTTTGATTTTATGTCTCGAGTTCCACCAATGATCCAAGCCCAGATTTGCTCGCAGCTGGGTACAGTAATTCCCGATTCTGTTTTTCTGAGACATGGTCTCGTCGAAATCGCTCGTGTCGTCGACGCTGCTGATGAAGCTCTGGAACTGGCTGTATAGTGGTGCGGATTCGGTCGAACTTTCGTGCTGGATTTCTCGTCGCGAGATGGCGTGCGGGTCGGAAAAGCTTGTTGGTCGAGGCGACATGCCTGAGCGCCGAAGCGAGGCCTCGTATGCTGCATAGTCGCTGGTGGCAAAGGGATCGCGCAAGATTTTGCTGTCGAAACATTGTTGGCCGCGGTCGGGCGACGCAATCTGGAGGCGGACCTCCCATCGGCGGTGGTTGTCGGCTGAGGCGAGACTCCGGCAGCGATCAATTCTGACCTCGACCGTCTCCTGCGCGGCTGCGGGCGATGGCATCGTGGATCGAAAGTTGGCGTCGCACTCGGAAGCTCGAACACTGGATCGTCAGATTTGCGGCCGCGGCGAGAGCGGCCATGGTGTCTGCAAAGACGCGGGCGACAGAGGCAGCCTGGTCGCGGTTCATCAAGAAGCAGGTACCCGAAACGGGATAGCCTCCCGATTGGTGTCACTGCACATGACCGGGCTGAAGAGGGCTGAGCATCGCCGGGGCGGCAAAGAGTCAGCCCTGGAGTCATCAGCTCATGCAACCTGGCGGGGAGCGAGCCTTGTGGCGAACCATTTTGGGCCGTCCGCACGGAAATGTGGAGGGCGAGGGACCCATGGTTGAACAGTCTGCGGCTGCGCAATTGCTATGACTATTTCGGCGCGCCAGTCTGACTTGCTTTTTCCTGCTCATGAAAAACCACAATTCATTCGCATTCCTCGAATCACCGCACAATTCATTGCAAAAATGACAGGCGGCATCGTTCAACAGCCGTATTTCCTTCTCCAGGAGCCTCAGCGCGTGAATGATGACATTCTCAATTCCCTGCTGGGGCTAGCCGTGCGAGACCCATACAGGCCACTCGAAGAGGCGTTCCGACCGCGCGAGCCGCTCAAGCCACGCGATGCCATTGATTTCCTCTACCCAGACGCATATGCCGTCTGCACCGACTTCACCCAGGTGGAGAAGAAGGCCAAGCGAGGAAAAGCAAGCAACAAGCTTCAGAGGATCACGGCCCTCTGCCTTGAAAAGGGCAACTCTACATCAAATAAGCTGGAGGCGGCGGTATTCCGTCGCATCACTATGCGCAATTCTCGCACCAAGATTCAAGATCTTCTGAGCAAGCAAGGGCATGAGGATGAAGATGAAGCTGCCTCCAGCAGCAATACAGCTGGGGCAGTAGAGGCAGCAGCTGAGCAAGCCGCCCGCAAGGCCAAACAGCGACAAAACAGGGCCAAATACCGCACTCAGGTGTTGGAATTCCTGGAGCAAGAGCAAAAGCTCTACGTCATCACCAGCTTCATCACCTGCAGCGAGTTTAGCAGAAACCAAGAAAAGTTGACCAAGAGGTCGGTTGATATCGCATCTGGCACCGCCATTGCCGCTGCTGGTCCTTACATAGAGATCGAACTCGGAGCCGCATATGAATCCACCAAGGATGCTGGCACATCGGGTGCATACCATGGAGAATACGTCATCGCATGCAGCTACCTTCCGCTAGTCTACAAGCCCAGGGAAAGCGGCTTCATATCGCGCATCTTGGGCCACAGGAATGACGGCCCTGGATTCTCCGTCGATGAATACGAAGCGTGGCGGCTTGGTGAGCTGGAGGAAGGTAACATGGCAGTAACACTGGGCCAAACCCAAGCCGACGGGGACAATGTTGATCATGACGCTAGTGAGGTGGGTCATGGTCCGTGGGTTAATATTTGCCTAGTGTATCGTGAGGATGACACGGCCAAAGACCCTTACGGGCCTGATAACTCAGAGGATGAGATGCCTTCTGATGACGATGACAGTGCAATGTAATTCATGTTAGTTTGGAGTAAACTGGGTAAATTTGGAAACGGTAGCGCCGATCAATTTTCATTTTCCAAGCTTTTGTATTGCTTCATTCTCTATTAGCTACGCGATTGAACTTGATTGAATTTATTCAGAGAGCCTCTGCAAAGCTACTATAAGTGATTGCCACGTTGCCAATTCCCACAATGCCAACGCGCACATGACGATACAATGATAGATACGTCCACATAAAGTAATTCTGGTGCTGAAAACTTAAAAGATATTACTTGGCCTAGTTAGTCCCTGCATAGATCAACGAGAAGCTAATTAGATTGGTTGTAGGGTAGGACAGCAGAGCAAGGATTTATAAAGCGCATTTTTTTCATTCAGCATATCTATCAAACCTCCACTATTCTTGTCACATTTCGGAATTCTTTCACTGGTCTTGCAAGCAATGGGACCTTCAAGAAGACCACTTATGGGGATGGTTTGGGCATCCATTATATTCATAGACGTGTAATATCAATTCAGCTTTATCCAAGTAACCATCTTCTACAACAACGCTGAAAGCCCAAGAAACCTCTTATCTTTGTGTATTGTATACACCAACTATCATATTTTCGAGCTGGTGATTAATGTGAAAATATTACTGCAACCTTTCCGATAGGCACTGCAAACGGCGAGATATAATTTTGCCACCTAATTCAGTCAGTCATTTCTTCATGCTGAGGCAACAAGACAAGAAGCATACATGTCCAAAACCCAGAGACAATTAAGCGGCCATAAAACTGGAGACATATATGCGCTCGGGAAGTATGTGTGTAATCATAGCCTTGCTCTAGTAATAGCTGAAATATTTCATCAAAGGTATCATCCAAGGCCTGGTCTGTGTTTAGCAAATCATTATGGCCCTGTGCAGCATCTTTAACAGCCAACCACCAAGCCAAGAGCAACGCTAGGGAGTAGAATTGGTTCGTCAGCCATGGCTCAATTTGGATCAAGCCGGGTATACAAGACTTCTGGCCTGGCTTACCGCTTTCGTACCCCGTCACCAGTGCATGGCTTGCAAAGGTAAAGGAAGCTGTGCGCTCCAAGTAGGCCACGCCCATCTGAGCCCTGGTCAACCACGAGTTTGCGGCAAGCCGAATCGCTTTCTTCATGTCGGCGGTGACGGAGATGTCGTGAAAATCCAAGCACCCCTGTTGGTTGGAGCTGATCTTCTTCAAGGCAGATATCTCCTTGCCAACGTACAGGTGGTAGCGAGCTGACACTAGCAGGGCCAGACAGTCCGACATCAACGGGTCGCCATGAGGGGCAGAGCCCTGTTCGGAATCCAGATTCGCTTGCCAAAGCTGTTCCCAAACCTCGAGACTATGCTCCAACTTCCTAGTGAAGCTGGAGTGGAACCCATTGCCCAGACCCGCCGAGAGCCGCTCATGGCTGCAGATGTAGGCCAGCATGGAACCTATCAGGGCGAGTAGGGCAAACGGCGTGAGAGAATGCGAGATGGTCCCACCCCGTAGCAACAGGTTATGGGCTGCCACAAGTCCCGTTTCGACTGAGGGGGCTTCTCTCCGAAGTCGCTGCCACTCGCGACCAGTCGGTGCGTTCCATATTCTTGCACCCGCTGGCAATGGTAGGTCAACGGCTTGAGGGCCGAGAATGCAGCCCATTGTCACGTCATAGGAGAGCATTGTGGCAAATAGGGTGACCAGCCATGCTGAAAGACTGTCATGCTTTGTTAGAATCCCTTCTGCCACTCGTGGTTAAATAAGGTACCGTGTGTAGGTCTCGACAAAGATCCAAGTTGACCAGTCAAGGTCTTCAATCGCGTTCAGATTTTCTACATGATCGAGGCCACGGCGAATAAGCTAGAAATTGGATTAGATGAAGCGCACAAATTAGAGACTTTGTGTAACAACCCCGGTATTATTCCGGTGAGCTGCTGGGTCCTGTTCACCTACTGTGCTACAATAGTATAGCTGATTCTCAGCTCGTCCCGAGCGCTCTTGGTCTTCACCGAAAGCACCAAATTGCGCACACAACAAACTCGCCTGGATTAGCCAAAGACCCGTTCTTCTACCTTGAAAGGAAGGCTCTTCAAGTTCATGCTACGGTCTGTTAGCTTGGCAAAGTGCAATGGCAGTGATTTCTAATATAGCCTCCCTCACCTGAGCCAAGAGAGACACGGCTGCGTCATAAGCCTTTACTGCAAAGACGTGCTCAGAGGCATGCAAAGCTCCTATAGCTATCATGGCAAGAACGAGAGCAGCTGCGAAAATTTAGCTACCACGACAGAAGTGAATTTGTTTGTAAATACTCACGGTGAGAATCGCCCAAGGAGAATGAAGGGCGGTGAATTATCGGAGCATGGGGATCAAAATGTCTAAAGTAGGCGTTAAGGGCCCGCTGGACGGAGGCCTGGCTTGGCATCTTGAAATTATTCAACGCGTTGGATGCGTCGGCTGAGATGATGTTTTCCTCTAGAACATTTATCTGACTGGGATCTATTCGGAAGGAAGGGTCATTTAGGTGGTCATAATGACCTCTTACTGGTTTGTTTCTTTGTATTCCCATATCCGGTTCTTCTGGCTGTGGTTGGTTCTCTGTCAATATCATACCGCGTGCCATTTCTATGGTATTCCTTCCCGATATGTCTGACAATTTGTGAATTGGCTCCATGATCAGGTTTGTGACTGTGGCATCGAGAGCCTTTGAGTTGTAAAACGGAGCGTTAAGAAACGCTAGATCGCTGTTTGGGAATATCAGCTCGACATCTGAACCAGCTTCAGTATCCGCTGCCGATAATAGATGATTATCTGGTTCATAGATGTTAACTGGGATGTGGAAAATGTCATTTTGTTGATGAAAGCTGTCAGTATCCAACAAGGCTGCTTCGTTAAGCGCGTTGGAAGATTGCTGATTCGAGATCGTATATGCTTTTGTGTATGAGTTCGAGCTTCACTTTCTATCTGGGAATATGAAACATACCCATGCTGTTTAACGGACTACCATACACTGTGGGAGCATGATCTAACGGCGAGGCCGTCGATGATCCGTGGGCGTCTCGATCATTCTATTCATGGTAAGCCTTCTGGCCCGTCATGCTGTGCAACATTAAGAGTAAGTATATTGATAGATTAAAAGTCTCACCATGGTTGAAGTCACTGCTTTCGCGGCAACATTGATAGTCTGAGACAGTCTTTCTTCACTTGAAACAGTGATAGAACTGGCTCCACAAGAGCCATCATTGGTATGCCTTGCAATGCTTGCGCACATGTCAGCGTTTTTATACTTGCATAATTCTCATAAAATGCTGAAGCTTAATCTTGTAGAATTAGAGGTGGGAAATACCCTCTGGAACTTGGCCTTGGCGAGGCTTGGCTCTCACGCCTGTCACGTACTGAGTCCCCCCTTCGACTTTTAGCACACTTTTTCGTATGTCGTGTTAGAACATCGCCTCTTCCGTATCGAGATCCACAAATGAGGCATTGATGTGGTTTCTTATTTTGGTCTGTAGAGGATGGTTAGCTAGCGGCATATTGTCCACCCCCATGGGGTTTCCTTGTTAATGCTGTACGTACGGGATAGTACATGCCGATGCACGTGTTCAGCTCGTGTGAATTCTCTCTTGCATATGTGGCAAACGTGTTTGCGTGCTCTAGTTGATACTTCTGCAACTAGATACCATCATGTCACCTTTTACAATCATGACAATGTGTAGCGTCCCAAAAGGGCGCGGAAAGAATCAATGCAGCCTTACCTTCAGCGGTCATCTTCAACATTTGAAGAAAAATGATAAATCTAGATTTTTTCCTTTTTCGTAGGAAAGGATCCAGAGACGACATGAGAAAATCAAGGCTCGGACTCGGCATTTTCTTTCAGTCACCGCCCTCTAAGCAACGGCGCCGGACAAGGGTGACGGTCCGGGAAGCAAGGATACTAATCGATTGCGGGGTGTTTTAGCGTTGGTGCAGACAATTAAAGTTCGGCAATCCTAGTAACCAATGATGACATTGGTGATGACGAACTTGCGAACCCCGCTTGATCTTTTTGATTTGTCTTTGTTGAGTCATCCTCAATGCCAGGCAATATCCCTGTCATCAACCCAAACTCTGCACTGATGGGAGGCTTCTCGGCTCTGCAACCGAATTGGTATGGACAATATACGTTTCTAGAACCTGCATCTCTCGTAGGGATTAGCGAAAATTTATGCATGAAAGGATTGGAGCATAAGATTTCGACGATTCAACTTAATGCAGAATCAGTTGCTATGGAATACCGGCTAGGAACCCATACTTTCCACTTTACATCTCGATTATTCCGTCCAATCTAGTTCTCGGAGGTTGGAAAAGATGGGAAGGCCTATTCATCACTATTATATTTTCACAAAACTCCATTTCAATTCGTCAAGGCTTCGATTGGATTAACCTTACACAAAAATATATCCCAACACAAGGTCCAAAGTGAGGACGTTTCAAAAGTTCGAGAAATCAATTTTGACAAGTGTAAAACTGTAAACGTAAACCAAAAGTCTTGAGGTTTATAAGATGATTCAAGATTGCATTTCCATAGCAGTATTCACAATCAGGGTCTAACAGCAGGCCTCAATTTGACCATCAAAGGGCTCTTCTCCCAAAGAGCAAAGACTCTCTGCTTCCCCAGCCAGCCCTTTTGGGTCGTGGACATTTCCATGTCTAGGTTCCACACGATTCGAGCCGTGATGAGTCGCATTTCAGCATATGCTAGGTTCTTCCCGATACAGTCACGAGGCCCTGCCGAAAAGGGTCGAAAGACTGCCTTGTTGTCTGAAGCATAGATGGGGTTGTAACGAGGGTGCGATTCAGGTAACCATCTCTCCGGGGCAAACTGCTCTGGATGGGTGAAGTTGCTGCTGTTACGATTTGTTGCCCACTGATAGATGGACAAGCAAGTCTAAATCGCGTGGAGAGTGGTTAGTCTCAAGTTGATGGGAACGGTTACAGCCAATGGCTCAACTTATTGGTGCGAAACTTACCCCCTTTGGTATATAGTGGCCGCCCACGACGGCTCCTGGCGAGATACGAGGTGGGGTTTCCGCGGCTGGCGGGAAAAGTCTGAGTCCCTCCTCAAGACATGCATGAAGATACTTCAGCTGCATTGTAGATTTGATCGTAATTTCATCCTCGGAGGAGAAGCTGGAACGAATCTCTTCCTTGAGAGCCTCATAAGCGTCCAGGTTTTGTCCTAAATAGTACGTGAGTCCCGATAAGACGGTCGCAGTGGTCTCGCTTCCTCCTAAAATGAGAAGATCGGCATTGAGAAAGATTTCCTCGTTTGTCATGCCCTGTCCATCCTTGTTATGCTGCAGCACATATGTCATGATGTCCTTCCGACCAGCTTCCCCCATTTCGATTCTCCTCTTGGTCTTCTCTCTCGAGAATGTAATATTGTCCAGCCTCTTTCGGCGATCGTCTGCTCCGATAATAAAAAGTACAAGCGGCCGTAGAAGCAGGTACTGATTGACAAAGACTGCTTGGCAATTGGATTTTAAGCTGGAAAAGATGTTTGCTACCCACGGATGGTAATCGCTATCGCGAAGGGAGTAGAATGGATCTGCAAAAGCCAGCTCTCCGATGATGTCGAATGTGACGTAGTTGTACCATTCAATAATATCAATTTCATTGCCTTTTTGAGCAAGCTCCTGCAGTCTTGTGATGAGCAGATCAACATAGGTCTTGATGTAGTCTTCATGTCCTTGTAAAGCAGCCTCTGAAAATGCATGAGAGAGGAGCCGACGTTGCCTCCGATGATCTTCCTTGTGAGAAGCAATGATTCCAACATGGTCAGGTAAACCGTAGAAGTCGGGTGACTTTTCAAACTCAGGCTGATTTGCTTTACGGGCAAAGATATCCGACCATCCAATTGAGCCATCCACGGCCAATCGATTTGGCATTATGCGGACAATCGGTCCATATTTCTGATGAAGCTCTGAGGTACTCATCACAAATGTTCCTAAGATTTTATCATGGTATAGGTAAGGAAGATTGGAAGCCGCATACAGCTTCGGGCCGGGGAATTTGGCCAAAGGATGAAAACACAGCCGGTAAATGACGAGGCAGATACGATAGACAATAAACTGGAGATTTCATTAATTGATTAGCAGAGTAAAACCAACAAAGATTGATTGAGTATAATTTCAATACCAAAATAATTGAAAACCATAGGCATGTTGAGAGCTTGGTGTGGGTATCTAAAGCTTGATCCGATGCTGTGCCGAGACTCCCCATTGTAGATTTTTGAAGTGAACTTCGATATACCAAGGCGGGGTAAGATATAGTGAGGGTTTAATATAGGCTCAATAGAATCTTATGATTGCATTTGGATTATTCCGTGTTTTTGTGGCGCCTTTATATGCTGCAATCAAAAATTGCTGGCTTTCTCTTGGTAGTCAGGCCAAACGACCCGGAACGGCGAAGGGTAAGCTTAGCCGAAGGGGAAGTTAGGTCTCAAATCAATCACCGCCACATAAGAGCGTAATGACTGACAAAGAATAAAATTGTTAATCAGTCGTGTGCGCCCCGTGAACATACCAGGTACATGTGTTGTAGATGGATTTAGACTTTGCTAGCAGAGCCCTTTTGATGCGAAATTGAGACAAAATGGTATTTCTGGCTGATGTAATCTGGTACAGTCCTCAGCAAAAGAAGTTTTACAATTAGTCATTTGCTTAACCCGCAATTAAACAGTTTTTTTCTTTTTTTTATTAGATTTTATATCCCCCACACGCCTGCGTCATCGCTATCATACCCCACCTATTTCGGAAGTTCAACGGCTGTGGGGAAGAGATTGGGCTACTCAATACCCATGCCTTTAAAATTGTATAAAATCATTTAATGCATCATTGAAATATTTGGTGGTTATCCAGGTATTGAACAATTCATAAGTCCATACAGATTCTTAACCATGTCCGCCGCTACCGAGGAGCCTGCTGTAGCATTGGCCACAATCAAGGTAGGAAATCGTCAAATTTTTGCTTGGTAGGAAACTAGGCGCTGAACTCAGTAGCGAAGTGCAGAAATCATTATCATTGGCGCCGGTGCGGTTGGGCTTGTGACTGCCTTGAAACTTGGGAGAGCTGGTGTCGATACACTTGTGTTGGAGCTGCACAATGATATTCTACAAGCCCCCAGGGCTATAGCGTGAGTCACAGCCAGCCAGTCCCAACTCCCCGGCAATAACAATGAAGTAGCTACATGCCAGTTGTTTCTAAAGAGCTTCGGAAACTGGGCATATTTGAAAAGCTGAAAAGCTTGGGCATGATGAATACCACAGGCGTGGCGTGGCGTCGACCTGACGGAGAGGAATTGGCTAGCCTTCCTCCCGGACAAGAGGTACTCACACTTGGCCAGGACAAAGTCTCCAAGGTCCTTCTTGATACCCTCAGAGAAGAGTGTCCTACCGTAGAAATCGTCTTTGGTCAGCGCTGTGTCGGTATTTCGGAAAAGGACGGGTTTGTCAATATCATGACGAACGGCGATCAAGGTTAGCCTGGCCCCCTTTTGGCTCTTAAAACCATGCACTAATCGTGTTACTTTCCTCAGATGACCATCTTTTCCGCGCGAAATTTGTCGTGGGCTGCGATGGCGCCAATTCAGCCGTGCGACGTATGAGCATGATTCCTTTCGAGGGATTTACGTGGAGAAACTTTCGGTTCACAGCCGCCGATGTGGAGTATGACTTTGAGAGCCATTGCGGATTTCCCGTCGCCAACTTTGTTGTAGACACTGAGTCTTGGGCTGTCATTGCAAAAACAGGAAAGGAAAACATCTGGAGAGTCTGCTATGGTATTTGATGCATTTCCGATGAATCTGGACTTATGCTAACGGGCGTGCAGGTGAGCGTGCAAATCTTCCCATAGACGAGAAGAGTCTCAACCAAAGAGCCGAAGCACGAGTGACTCAGTACATCAAGGCAGCAAACAAGGACGGGGATTGTCACTTCCGCATTCGACGACTGAAGCCATATTGGGCACATCAAAGATGCGCCGAGGTTTACCGTAAGGGCAACATTCTACTTGCGGGCGACGCGGCACACAGCAACAATCCCATTGGCGGGCTGGGTCTTACAGGTGGAATTTTGGATGCGGTCGTGGTGGGCAATGCGCTAGTCCGTCACCTTGTGCATGGGGAACCAGATGACTTAATCACTAAAGCTATGAAATCGCGACGAGAAACATGGCTCAATGTCACCAACCCAGTTTCGCAAGGTAACTTTCGCAGGCTCTTCTCGGATAGCGATGGGGTAAATGCAGAACGCGACGCCTTTTTCAAGAAGCTTGGCGAGCGAGATGTCAATTTTTTAAAATTGATGGCTGCTTCTTTGAACCTGTTACCTGACTCATTTGAGTGAGGGTGGAGCAGAATAAAATGAACTTTTGTCAATGATTGTGTCGCTGTGAACTGCAAAAGACTTTATGTCCATGCTCGCAAATATGAATGGCTCAATTCCATAATTAGAAGGAGGGGAAAGAGATAATGGCTAGCAGGAACATTGATCTATTTGAAGTGACCCCCCGGTAACTTTGAGACGTGAACACAACTTCATGTCGCTTTGCTTTGAGAGGCATAAAAGCTCGATCATTTCGGGGGATCTGCCCCGAGAAGCGAAGCCGCTGAATAAGAAATTCCAGTCACAGGAGTTAAGGTTCCCACAGCACGGCCCGAGAATAAGTTTCCCATCTCCGATTGTGGGGCATGGAGATTTGCCTCCCCGCATGCCCCAGATCCGAGATGTATCTACTAATCTACAAAACTTAAGAGATGTGGGATTTCGTACTTCCCCACAAACCCCCACATGCCGGAAGAAAAAAGACAGTTCAGCTCCGAAAGAAACGGCAAAAATGCAGGGAATAACAGGAACACTGGGCACCCCATCAAGGAATTCGACGGCTGGCCCCTTTCCCCACTCCATTTCAGAACATCTGACAACATTACCAATCGACAGTCCATGACAAACATTGCTCCGTTCACACAAACAATAATAGTGTAATTTTGAAATCCCAAGCTGGGCTCCATTGGCGGAAAAAACGCAAACTGAGTAGAAAGCTCGCTGGCTCAGCTTGCTGTCGCCACCTCGCGATGGGCATCACGGTGTGACGTGAATGATCCCCACAATACCATGACCGAATATAAATATGAAGATGACGAGTGTAAAGAAAGCAAACAGAAATTAAACCCCCTCAGAGACTATACATACAAACCTGACACCATGACACAAGAACAATCAATTGGATTTCTCGGTTCCTTGCACGACTGCTACTTTAGCACGGACCCTCGAGTGAACGCGGACTTGGCCAAGCAATTAACTGGCAAAAGTGTTGTTATTGCCGGTGCCGGTCGCGGCATTGGTCGTGCCTGCGCAGAGCTTCTGAGCCACGCGCCAATTCGTTGTTTGGGCGTTGTTGCCTTGGAACAGGACGAGGTCGACGAGACTGCAGCTATATGCGCCAAGATCAACCCATCCATGAAGACGATAGCACGCGCACTAGACGTAAAGAGCCCGGAAGCCGTCAGTGGCTTCCTCGAGGAGGTCGAGGTTGAATTCGGAGGGATTGATGTCCTTCACATGAATGCTGGCCGGCCACCACAATGGCTGCCAACAGCTGAGGGCGATGCCGATATCTGGTGGGAAACTGTCGGGGTGTCGCTGCGCGGTGCATACAACTTTAGCCGGTTCGTGCTTCCCATGATGCAAAAGAAGAAGCAGGGAGCCATCATCTTCACCTCGAGTGCCGGTGCTCACGCCAACCAAGCCATGAGCAGTTATATTGTGGCCAAATTGGCCATGGTTCGACTTGCAGAGATTATCCACGTCGAAAACTTCCAGCAGTACAATATCAAAGCCTTTGCCATTCACCCGGGTAATGCTCCAACCAGATTCTATCATGACTTCAAGGACAAGGTAGAAGGCCATGGAAAGGCCGCATCCTACATCATCGATGGCGCTGAAGGTGAAGAGAAGTCGGCCCGAACAGCCATAGGCTTCCTGGAACAAGGCACGTTTGACACGCCGTACCTGGGGGCGGGGATGGTGAGTGTGCTCTCCAGCGGACAACTCGACTTCATGTCGGGCAGATACGTTGATTGTTCCGTGAGCGTCGAGGATTATCTTGAAAGGAAGGCCTCGATACTGCGCAATGACGAATACAGAGTACGGCTTCATGTGGGCAATGGCAAGTTAGTTCCTGAGCTTGGCTTTTAAGCCATAGCCTCGATTATTCCTTTCCCCAGTACGGCCTGGCAAACTCGGCAAGTCCTGGAACATTACATACCATAGTTCTATATCCAGACCGTAGCCTTTTTTTTTTTTTTTTTTTCATATTGCGCCCCAGCACCCTAATAACACTTTTGAGAAGAATTTCCCAATTCCCTCTTTACCTTTGTGTCACTCGGGTTCTCGGGTGCATCGGATCGCCCGAGCCAAGCAAAGATGGGATCCTCTCCGGCACAGCATGGGGCCCGTGGGCCTCAACATCGGAGTTTACAGCTTTTTGTCTCCGTCTCCCGAGATTTTGTTTGTTTGTATTACAAATACTGAAATCTCAATATCATGATTTTTCCTACCGTCTCAATCTTCCTCATCTCCTACAAATAGCCGTTGTATTCTTTCATTGCGTCCTTGATTGAAAATATCTTGTATTTTTGTCGTACTTCCGTAACTCGTCGGCCTCGCTCCGTTCGCGCAATCAAAAACAGCATGGGTCTCGTCATTCACCACCTCAACGCGTCTGTGTCCGAGCGCATCCCCTGGCTGTGCGAAGAATTAGGCGTTGAATACGAGCTAAAGTTTTACAAGCGATCCCCCGCGTTGGCTCCACCCGAGTACAAAGCTTTGCATCGCAATGGCACGGCGCCTGTGATCCAGCACCACGGTCTAACACTAGCCGAGAGCTGCGCTTGCATCGAATACATTTGCCACAAACTTGGAAACGGAAGCCTGTTTTTGCCCAGCACGCACCACGCCTACGCTGACTTTCTCTTCTGGTGGCACTGGGTAGACGGTACCTTTCTGCCGGCGCAAGCGCAGGCCGTCGCGCCGCGCCCTTCAGGTGCAAAGCCAGATGAAGGTATCATGGCCAAGGTCTCGCTTGACCGCTTTTATAACAGCCTCGAGGCTCTGGATGAGAGACTTGGCAACAATCAGTTTTTGGCGGGCAACGATTTTACAGTGGCAGACATAATGGTTGTCTGCCCGCTCACAACGTTTCGAACCTTCTTTGTTTTCAATTTGGAGGACTATCCGAATATTGTCAAATACGTTGATCGAATTAGACAGAGGCCAGCTTATCAGAGGGCAATGGAGAAGTGCAATCCAGAAGTGGAGGCCAAGCTCAGCTAAAGCGTGCAACACCGTAGGGTAGTTGACCTACAGTGCACTTCTTCGGGTCGAGTGCATGGGATCAAGGAGCTTCTAATCATGGTTTAAATCGAGGAATATATTGCCCTTCAAATTGAAATCGTTTTCAGAACGTGTACCCCTGTCATATACCCTGTGCTAAGAGGCTCTTCTCTTTCCAAGCAGCGGGTTGCTAGCGAGATCGTCTCTCCACCACCCCAAAAAGTGTTATCGTCTCGAGCTTTTCTTCTTGGCCTACTCTAGTATCTTAAATCAGATTTCCTCACCACCCTGCCAAATGGACTCATGTGGATACGTCGTAGGCAGCGGCAGCCTACGATGCAATCTAGCCACGATTTCAGCAAAATGCCTGTCATTTTCAGGATTAATGATGCCGTGTCGCACAAAAAAGTCGATCATGACGGTTGCGCAGCTCGGCTTAAACTCAAGCCGACGGAGGGCCGCCTTTACCTCATCGACACTGAGCAGCCGCAGCCATTCAATGCCATCCTCGGCAGGACGTAGTGTGTCTTCCGCGCTAACCTCCAGGTCATAAACGTACTGCACGCCCGGGTCTACCAGTCCTGAACCGAGTCCCGACCGGGCATCTTTGACATTGAACCATGAGACGGTGCCACCACAGACAGCGGCATTGGCGTCTATTCCTAATTCTTCCTCAGCCTCACGAACCAGACTTTTAAAAGGCATCTCGCCATGATTGACAGCCCCTCCAACCGCATTATCTAGCAGGCCAGGGTACATGGGCTTCTCCGCACCGCGCCGGGCAATCCAGATGCCGGCGATCGATCCTTTCTCATCGCGGGTGAAGATCGTAAGCTGCACACCGGTTGTAACGATTCCGAAGTAGGGTGCTATCGCTCTTTCAATGCCAAAAGGAAAAGGGGAGCCAAGAACCGGCAACTTCTCCCCTGGCCAATTGCTCAGTTTTGGAAATGAATGATTGTCTTGTGCTGCTTTCAAGAGACGAGCCATGGCAGCACTACTGGATGAGGCGATGTCGTCGTCATCCTCCGGGACCAGGCGAATGGTTCGTGAAGAGTGGTCTGATTGGAATTCGGGTGTCCAGGGCATCTGAATAACTGTAGCTGGAGTAACAAATCCAAAAGTGCGATCGCCGCCTGGCAAACAAAACTTCCAGAGCCCTGATATGGTGAATTCCCATAACCCATGGCCATTCACATCATAATGCGGAAAGCTGGATACACATTAGCCGGGGGCTTCATTGGCGCTTCGGAACTCTTACTTATCGCAATCATTGATAATGTCCAAAAACCCCATATTGCTTCGACTGTGGGCAAAGTTCAATGGCTTTGGGTCACTGGACAGGACTCGGGGGTCTGAATTGCTGCTTTTCTTTTCCGGGTTGTCAGAGTACGTAGTCAGGCAAGGTAAGCACGTGGCCCAGCTTGAACTTTTTGGGGTGTATGAATTTTAATAAGACACTTGTTTTGTAGCACACAGTGATTATAAGTTTGAGATTTGTATTGGGCAAAGCGGTGTGCGGGATATTCAAATCTGCCGTGCGATTATTTTGAAAAAGAAGGCTGTGCATCACAAGGCGGAGTTCCCGCAGCTTCAATTGGCGATTTACGTAATTTGTCTACTTTGTGGATTCTATTTGGTGGAATGTTATTGGTTGTGACTCAAACTTTTCATTCTGCCTTGCAGCACAGCTAGTACATGAGGCTGACTGCTTCCGCTCCCTTTTTCAATGTGCATGTTCTGGCACAAGAAGATTGCGAGATCTGGCGGGATTGCATCCGAGGTGCAAATTCAATTGCAAGGATAGAATTTGGGTGGAATTATTTATACATAACGTCCTATGACTTGACTGGGGCGAGTCAATAATTTGTACGTCATTAATCTTGCTGGCGGAGTGGTGAGTTGTGGTCAAAATAGATTACGAGCCTTGTAGTGTCACAACTGGTCAGGCACTTGGCTCATTATTACATAGCCTCAATCTTGAGTCGCCGCAGGTCATACGTGCCTTCCAACCACCCTCCCGCATTAAAACTTCGCTCATAGTTCTGGCTGTTGTTAAGAGCTGTCGATCATGAAAGCGAGGGGCTACAAGAGAGATGCCTACAGGCATCCCATTGGGACCGATGAATGCCGGTACATTAATCACAGGCATGTGAAACCCTTTCTTTCCGTCAGCGAGAATGAATAGAACCAAGAGATAGAGGGTGGTAGGAAGCCACTCGCCGTCCACATAGTATTGAAGGTTGCTTTGCCCATATCACCAAGACCCAATGGTGCTTCATCCACGGCACTAGGTGCAACTATAACACAGTATTTCTCAGCTAAATCGTTCATTAAATGGCGCATCCTGGAGTATGTGTCGGAAGCCTTTGTGAACTCTTTTTGAGTGCCATTAAACCCATTTTCGACCATGTCACGAATTTCAACATCAAGATCTGCCTTGTTTGCTCGATACTCTCGAAGAAAAGACATTCGGCCTTCACCAAGAGTGATAACCTCCTGTATCCGGCTCAAGGCATCTCCATCAGCCATATCAGGTGGAAAGAAAACATCTTCAACTTCCGCGCCGTTTTTCTGTAGGATCGCAACAGCATCTTTCATCGCTGAAGCTGTTCCAGGACCCACAGATGGCCACATGGGAGTCTTCATCATAGCAACCGAGAGCCCTTCTAGTGGCGTGTCTTTGGGTGATTTGACATCCTTGAGTGCGAAAATATCTGCGAGCAGTTGCAGATCCTCCACACTCCGAGGAAAGAAACCAACCGTGTCAAAGGTAGGCGCAAAATATGTAGATCCCTCAGTCGAAATAGCGTTAAAAGTCGGTTTCATAGCGAAAACCCCAGTAAAGGATGCGGGGCGGATCACGCTGCCTCCAGTCTGCGTTCCGAGGCTGAGAGGTACTTGATAATCTGCCACAGCTGCTGCAGATCCGCAGGAGGAGCCTCCTGGGGTACGATTTGGGTCGTGGGGATTTGTTGTGTTAGGCCCCGAGTTGGTCACTGTGAATTCTGTGGTGGTTGTTTTACCTGATGGCAAAGTTAGGTGACAAAACTGAACCAAGCGTTAAACCAACGAACCAAAAATGAGGGCGCCTGCAGCTCGCAGAATGGCAACGGCAGATGAGTCAAAGTTCGAGTGATGCCCTTCATAAATGGGTGATCCAAATTGTGTAGGCATATCTAAAACAAATGAGCCATGCACTAGGTATTTGTATCACGCCATACCTTTTGTATTCATGACATCCTTAATGCCAATTGCTAGTCCGTGCAACGATCCTCTCTTTTTGGCTGGCACACGGTCCAAGGTTTTGGCTTGACCCAAAACGAATTCAGAGTCTGATACATGATCAGCACATATATCTCCTTCTGCAAGGGGATGGCGAGCGCGAAACCTAGCTCTTACCAAGGTAAGCCCATGCATTAATGACACTGTCACGGTCTTTTATTCGATCTAGCAGAGAGCGAGCATATTCCTCTACAGTGATAGTGTCATCCCGAAGCAGTTTGAGCGCCTGCGTAGCTGTCAACTTGTAGAGCGGTGGCATTGTAACGGATGATAAATGCGATGAGTGGGCGTTAGAAGCAATTATAAGGTGAAAGAAAGAAGCAAATTTAATTCAAGCCAAAAGTAAAATGACTTGCACAAATCCCTATTTGATGCCACGGTGATGCAAATTAAAGGAAGTGAGCAAGCCAAGTTGGCACAAAGCCGCAAAAAGGCAAAGACACTGGTAAACAGGGCAGACGCGGGGCAGATTCACAACGATGATTAGTCATCCATATGAAGGAGAAGTGGGCGACATGCAACCAACAAAGATTTGTTAGTGGTAAATGCAAAGAAATGGTAGCTGGCCATAAATAGCGATAGCTGGAGGCCTACCAACATTATGCAGTAATATATGGGCACAATATCACCCATTTTGCAAAACTACAGATGCCCAACTGTCCAATTGCGCACTGAGTCTAGTCGGCCAGATTGTTGCAAGGGCTGCTTGTTGCAACAAACACAATTAGAATAAAATAATGCCAGCTATTATGGTAAGTATCATTGCACTCATCAAGATTTTATTATGGTCGGAACATGCACCCGTACGTTTGCAAAAGTGGCGGTAGGGCAGAGTTCTGTTACAATTCGCGCGCTACCCTAAAGCCATAGTTTCTTTTTTTTTTATGGTCTTCCACGATTAAGAAATATTCTAATACTTTTTCTTGGAGGGTGAATATTTTAAGTTCATCTTCTAGATTTTTTCCTTTGTTTTTTTTTCTTTTGTTGTCTTTTTGCCTATCCTCCCATAGTTTGATGAGTGGAAAGGCGAAAATTTGTGTCAAAAGATGATTCGATTAACTGCATAAGGTGATCCCGCAGACTTCTAGCGCCTAGGCTGGAGACGGAATGACGCCTATTGACCAAGTTCATCGGGTCACTGGAACACACTCCCAATGTCAGGCCGATGAGCTGGAGTGCTTAAATGATGCAAGGACTCACTGGACCAGCGCAATATTGGGCCTGCCCTTTGTAACGAGCCAATTACCGCACAATGATGGGACGGACGCTGGGGCATTTTATGCTTAGCTTTAGGGCCAGTGTGCAGCCGAAAGTCGCCAGGGTCCCCTGCGAACGAGCCGGGTACTGCACCCTTCGTCATTTCGATGAGGTTGGAATGAAGCAGCTGAAGATTTGAAACCACCGTATCCCTGCAGCAATCCAAAGATTGGGTGCTTCTGTGCAAGACACTAACTGAAGTCATGGGACAAAGGCCGCGAAAGGAAGAAAATAACAGTTTTTTTTCTCTTCGTCAACTGCAGCTACATCTTCAATCATTTATCAATTCTCTCACACCATGTTAACAATGAGCTTGTCCTCGGCGCTGGCCATCTAGTCTGCCTGCACTTTGGCGGCTGCCTCCCATGATCAGACCCCATCCATACTTTATCGTTGATTACCTGAACTGGGCGAGGGCACGACAGGGGTTTCCAGCTAACTCAATGTTGTCAGCAACTTTGCGGCGGCGACTTGCAGAGGTGATGAGAAGGCATGTGGAAATGGGTGCATGTCGACGAGCGGCGACTGCTGCGCAAACGGAAACTATTGCCTGAGTGGCACAAACTGCCTTGCGACTGAGGGATGTTGCGCGGACGGAAAAACGTGCACCAGCTCTGCCGCAGGATGTCCTGATGGTTACGAAGCGTGCGGAGCTGCTTGCATGGTTAAGGGCAACGTGTGCTGCTCGGGAGGCGGTTCCTGCGCTAGTGGGAGGATATGCACAGCCGACCGCGGCAGCAGACTCTGACGGGGATGCGAGGCGCTTGCAACCTATTGGTTTGCTAACAATTGTTGCTCTGTTGATTGGCATTTTATAATAATTCAAGGATGAGACGAAAACAAAACAGATAAACTGAATTCTTTCACAAAGCTCTGGGATGGGAATGATTCACCGTAGGCTTACATCACGGGGAGTGTGAAGATTGCTCCGGGTCGCAACAGAAGGTGGCTGCTATTAGCTTAGGAGGTTCACATCAACGAGTGGAAGTTCGGATCAAGAAATGATTGCAATGATTGCAGCAAGCCTCAGTTTCTGTACCTACCGGCCATTGGCCAATCATACACGAGTAACTTGAGGAAGTGTAGGTGATCGAAAAAGCCCTATCCATGTGGGTCCATGATGGAAGTGGATGCTTGCGTAGTCAAAGATACAATTGGGAATTTCAATCAATTTTATTTCCACGCGAACAGAGCATGTCTGAAAGATAAATGCATCCACGTAATTATATTGCAGGACGTTGAACAAAATCCTTACGGGCGTTAAATTTTGTTTAGGCGGTGAAGGGCGCGACTGATGAGATGGTCAAAGAATTCATCCATTTACATCGGCATCATGAGTGAAAATACCATTCCCCGGCCATTCACTCTGACATAAGAATCTTAATAGGCTAAGAAAAAGGTGGATGCGTGAACAATGCATTCTAGCCGTTTACAATGTGAGTAAACCATGTCGGCTCAGAAGAAATGTAACAACCGTGCTCGTTGCCAAGGCTGAGAGTGGATTTTCCACGACACGCGTCGCTTCTGCGCCTCTTCCTTGCCGCCTACCATACCCAAGGCATCTTGCTAGCGGCTAGCTGCCCAGCTGGTTTGGGCAATATTTCAGCCCATCCAATACGCAAATGAGCAAGGGTGCGAAAAACACAGATGCATTGGACTCAGCCATGCCAGGGACCCCTGGATTTCGCCGACTCAAGTGGATTCCATGGGTCTCAGCCCTGCCACATAGCCACAGCATAAGCCCAGGGCATGCGCAACCAGATGCGCTATCAGCAGTGGCCAAGGCCCGCACCGTTTGTACATAATAATCTGTGCCTTGCTCCATTCTCATGCCATTACTAGATTTTCTCTCCATCTTCGACTTCAGCTTCAACCCAAACTCCAACTCACAGACGCATCAAATCTGTCTCGCAAAATGGCCTCCTTTGGAAGACAAGACGAGAGCTACCATCAGCTTCTTGATCAATCAGGGCGCCAGGATGATAGTTGTAAGGGAAATTTCAATTTTTTCACTCACCCACGTTATGCTGACCTCCCCACGCAGATAGACACAGCCCAAGTCATCTCGAGAGAGCCCAGCCCGCTCCTGTGAGCAAACGCAGGGGATGTTCGCTCTGCACGATAATCTCTTTCGTTATATCAATGATTATCGAGGCCGCCTGGATTGCAATTATTGTCATGATTGCCCTAAGATGGGACGGGTGGAACAATGCACCAACGAAAGACAAGGTGTGGATAATCTGTGGATCAGTCGTCGTCTTCTGTTGTATCGTGTATCAAATAAGCCACATAGTGAGCTGTTTGAAAAGGCGATGACGAGTTCTCGTGTGACTAGGATAGAGGAAAAGGATAAGGGCGGGATGCTGGGAAGGTTTGATGATGAAATGAAATCGACAGGCGCAATTTGGGTATGACGCGATTTACTGTGTCTTGATATTTCTACCAAGCGAATAAATTTAAATTGTTGTTTCTCGTCCTATCCGTTGTTCGCGGCAAAAGAGGCGAGTCCTCTGGCGCAGGGGCAAGTAAAGTAGCCTGTGTTGTGTACTGTGACGTGGTTGATTCTCGGATCATAGACCTCCTTCTCTTGCGAAATCACTGGGAGAGGAATTGAATTCAGTGACATTGATCCATGCATAAGTGCTCTCCTCTCTGATTCTCACATGGCTTTTCTACACCAAATATGCGCATCATGTCACAGCGGTATCGTCAAAGCAGGTGTAGTAGAGGCATAAATGTTCGGGGGCGAAATTGAGCGCCCTGGGTATACTGAATTACTGTTGCTAAACCTATTCACGCTCGATTGGTATCAGAATGGACTATTGCGTCAATGTAATTTTTATACGTTAAAATCATGCTCACGACCATTTTTAAACCCACCTTCCCGCTATATTCGTTTTGCTAAAGCTCGCGACTTCTACTTGGGACCATTGCCCACGACTGAATGCAAAAACAAGCGCTTCCACCAATTACAGCAATCGCCTAGAGAATGCCGCCGAAAGGGTCAAATGCATGCGCAATGGAGTTGCCGAAGTCGGAAAATGCTCCTCCGATTGATTGAAAGGCATTGCTTATTTGATTGGCGGTGAAGCCGATTTGGCCCAGCACGCCATGGATATCGCCGGGGCTCAAGTCGTACGCGCCTTGCAAGGCGGAGGCTATTTGACCAATATCGTCGCCGTACACAGCTCGGAGTGCCCCAGCCAACTCTCCAACGGGAAAGCCGACCTGCTGCATAGCTTGCGCGACATCCCCTGGAGACATGCCAAAGGCATCTTGGAGACCCCCAACTATCGTCTCGGCGTCAAAGCCTGCGTCCTTCATGGTGGAGGCTACCTGTCCGGCATCTTGGCCGAAAGCATTTTGCAAGACGGTGGCAACCGAGTCAACTGCTGTGATCACATCCTGCTGAACCATGCCAGCCCACGCGGCACCCGTACTCAACAGGTTGGTGAACAATTTCCCGGCATTTTGCTCGATGTTGGTGGCGATGGCCGACAGTAGATCGCTTACTGTTTGGATGTCTACATCAGCCGTGAAGTCGTCAATGGTGTAGGGTATGCCTTCGAGATCGAAGCTACCTCCGATTCGTAGGATGACGTCCGACGAGCTTGTACTCAGTGAGAAGTGCGCGCCGACGGTTGCCTCCAAGGGAATGGAGCCCAGACTGACTCCACCCATCGAGGGTAGTGAAATACTCTTATCTATGCCGTACTCAAACTGGGCGACCAAGTTGTCAAAATCGGCCAATGTGCAACTCATGCTCGACGTCAACAGCCCGCCAAAGTCGACGTCAAACGCAATGCCACCCGAGGTGATGTCGGCAGTCAGTTGCGAATTTTCTACCTCGAATAAGCTCGCAGCACCGTTGAGGTGCAGGAAGGGCGAGGTCGACGTCTGCAGGTTCAACACGGGGCCACCGGAAAGCACCAGCTGCTTCGTCGGGGCATCTTTGAGCGCCTGCCGCTGCGCGGCCGTGGTTGCTAGCTGGTTGTTCTTGATGGGATTACCGCTGGCATCCACCTTGACGGTAACGCCGGCACCATCGCCTGTTATTGAGAGTACGCTGCCGAGCGTGAAGGGAGCCATCTCGATGTCAGCCTTTAGCCCTGTGTTGAGGTCAATTTTCACGTCCCCGTAGAAGCTGAAGCCGAGGATGTTGGCAGTTGCGCTGAAGCCGTAGCCGGTGCTGGAGAGCGACCCGTCAGGCAGCGCCACAGGTTCCATGAGGTCTTCGACCCACTGAAAGGATAGATCGGTAAATGACACTGGCACGTCCAAAGGACATTGTGTATTGGTGAAGATTGTGAGCACATCCGTCAGGTGCATCTGGGGCACATAGAAGGAAACGTAGACGGGGTTTGGCACATCCTCCTCCAACCGGCACACAACCGCGAAATTGTCGTCATCAAGGGTCACCTGGGCACCACTGCCAGGGTCACCAAGGTGCAGTTGACCCGACAAGCCAATGGCCGTACCTGGCGGCTCGAAGAATATCCCGATGCCTACGCCAAACGTATCAAAATGCACACCCTTCATCATGGGTGGCGTTGGGAGCGGGGTGTTGTCGCCCTTTATCACCACGCCGAAGCTGGCCTCGATATTGTCGATGAGCATGGACACACCAGCGTCAAAAGCCTTTCCGAATATGTTGAACGGGATGTCGCCAGTAACGGTGAATACGGCGAACTCGAATAGCGGGCTGATGTCAATGGTGGCAGTGGGCTGGTTGATGGTCAAGGTTTCCGAAGTGCCAAACGGTACGTGCATGGCATCAAGACCGATGGAGAGGCGGGTGCCTAACACGCCTGCGCTGATGGCACAATTGATACTGACGGCAACCTGAAGCTGCTGGACGTTAAACAACGACCCGAAAAACTTCAACGCGTCATCCGACCGGGCAGGCAACTTGTGGAGATCGATACCGGCCTGAATGGCGAGCACATCGTTGTTGGTATTACAAGTGAAGTTGGTCACCACTATGTCCGGAACGCCAGACGGCCAGATTCCGCCCATCAGTGTCACGAGAGTACTGAGAGAATACGTGGCCTGATCTAAGGGCATGGCTTTGCTCTCCGGCTGCTCGGCGGTATATGTGATGCCCATCATATAGGTGGCAAACGTGCAGCTCGCGTAGGCCGGCTGTTGAGCAAAGAACTGGTTCACAGGCGTCACCTGTGGCTTTGAGCTGTCCTTCAAGAGAGCTTTGAAGTCTACCGTGAGCGGGTCGTTCTCATTACTGGTGATAAAGGTAATGAACTGCATGGTCTGAGCCATGGCATTGGCATCGGCCTGTCCCACGCCAAACGGCCCGGTGCTGAGCCCTGGCACGTAAAGAAGTCGCGCCAGGGGGGAATTGGTCGTTGCATTGCTGATAATCAGGACTGAGGCTGGGTGAATGAGCTGCACCGAAGCCGTGGTATTGGCCGGTACCGTTGCAAGCGAGGTCAAGGTGCCAAAATAGTTGCTCTTGTCTTGGCTGCTAAACGAGTCGTAGACCGTAACGCTGAAGTCTAAGCTATTGGTAAAAGATATGGTGGAGGAAGACATAGTGGCGGGGTTAAGCAGCTGGTAAAACGAATAAGAGGTGAAATGAAAGTAAACAACGAGATTCCCGGAAGTTGTGGTGCTTGTTGTTGATTAATTTGATCCAGAGGAATGCGAACGGGCTTTTAGTTCAAGACTGCCACATTCGCTGCCCATTAGTCGTTGCCATCAGCTCATCTAGACCGTTTGGCTGTATCAGCTAGATACGCGTTCCCTTCGGTCTTGAGGTGAACCATCTGCCGCTGTAGTTGATGGCGTTCGGCATGCTATGAGTTCTAGACTCTGCGTATCACTGCACTATTCCTTGGTTTATTGAACATAGGTCTGGACCGGCCATGCAGAGATGGGACGATCACCAAGTGGCAGCGGAAGCCATCTGATTCACCGCCCGGAAGCTGGCCTTGATCAATACTGAGAATGGCCTGATTTGAATCCATGGCAAGAATAGTGGCGGGCTACACATGAGTAGTAGTGCGAGTCCAAGAATAACTAATGATGCACACCCCGGTCATAATTGTGCACGCCCGCACGGCAAATTGAACTTCCCCTTGTCAACTGCCGCCAGGATCCGAAAAATTGGCCACCCTTAGCGCTAGCCACTCGCCACCTTACCCCAGACGTTTTCCTCGCACAGTTAGCATTTGGGAATAATCATAGAAGAATATCCGAGGGCGCATTGAGGCTGGCACTATCAAGCTATCATTGGCCGACTACGCGAAACGCAAGACTGAGAGACGCGCTAAGGATGGCCAATTTGTTGAGGTCTCACTGTACCTCCACCATCAACTTCACCCAGCCTAGTAGGCTGCCTCGCCGTCGTGGACAGTGATGGTTAAGATCACCTCTTTTTTCTGAGTGGCATTGGGGGATTTTACACAGCACTGTATCTATGGTAACAGATATGGCGTGGAACTAAAGTATCACGTGGAAATTCCTTCTAGATGCAACTAGTTTAGCGAGCGTGCACGGTGTGCGCTATTTGTTATTCAGAGTCCAGACCGACCGACTAGGCGGGCCGAGCCTTCGAGTGGGGCCAGCTAACTAGAAACAATACTGACAGCAGCAAGTCCGGCGTTGTCTCACTTGAATCAATAGGGGGATAGTGGCTGGCTGATAGTATGGATCTAAACTGTCTGGGCATGCCGAGCCGTGTGGTTGGGTCGGCCGAATCGTCTAGCAGAGCTGGCTGCCCAGGGTCAATCTCGAGAGCAGTTAGCCTAGGGTTAGCTATGATCGATGATGAGTCTGACTGGCTCTAGGTGTGCTGAGCTGGGTGAGGTCAGGCGTGCCGAATCTCCGATTGAAGCTGGCTAACTTCAACCATTGCAGCTGACACAGCAATTGCAGCATATTGCATGTTGAGACGAAGGGGCTTTTACATCTATGTCTACCACTGCGGTGGAAGTTATGTATATATAGCTGCAAAGAATGCTTGATTCCAGATCGATTGATATCTACAACCACTTGTGCTTTCCTATTTACCTTGACCAACCATTGTCTTTGACCAATCATTACCTTGACCGATCATGAGTCCCACCATTACCAATGCTATTGCCAAAATTACCAACAATCTGGGGTATGATGTGGACATCTACGATTTGTACAGTCCAAACGCGAGTGCCCCAGGCCAATTGGTCTACACACTATTAGCCACTGTACCGAACGGTGCCACTGCCCAGCAGGTGCAAACCATCCACTTTGCCAGCCAACTGCAGGCCATGCGTACGGGCAACATCAAGGAACTGAACAACAACTATTACGAGCAGTTCCCGGTGGCTGTGATGGCGGTCGTCTCCCCCAACGCTCCAAACACCTTCACTCTCACCAGTGACATGCAACAAAGCATGGTGGACTCGTTCAATTTCATGAAGTACACAGAGGCTAACCCGTCCTCGCAACTGGCCATCGGTTTGCGCACAGCCCTAGGCGACAAGACCAACCAGAGGGATGCGGTCAACATCTTTTTCAAGGGTACTGCCAGCTTCCAGCAATGCACATTGGCTACCTGGAATGCGGTATTCAACTGGGCAGGCCAGTTCACGAACCCCTGGCAAGGTACTTACTACCTCTACAGCGGGGGCAGCACTTCAGACTCATCAGCCCCAGCTCTGGTGGCAACACTGGTCATTGAATCCAGTGCAGCGGCCAGCTCAGCAATCCTGACCATGGCTGGCACAGGCAATGAGAATACGCCGGTAGTGATAAGCGATGGCTCCGTGCAGGAGCAAAACGCAGGCACTGGCCCCATATCTGTGAACCTGAGACCGACCTGGATGAGTATAAGCCAGACCAGCCAGCAGAGTGGCACGCCCGGCATTGTCATTGGAGCTGCCTTCTCGGGCACAATCAACGAGGTGAAGGTGACTGGCACCCTCAATCAGCTGGACATCCCAGCCTCCTCGAATACGTCGAACGGTGCAACGGATACAAACGCGGCTAGCAATCTTCTCGACCGCCTCGAGGGCTTGGTGGGCATGTTGACAAGCATTGGTATGCTGTATTACATGGCCAAGGACAGCAAGCAGGCCGAGACGCAAAAGAAGAACAATGCGCGGGAGAGCGCCACCAGCGAGGCGGACGCCAAAGAAAAAGTGGCCCAAGTGGAAAAGACCTACCAGGAACAAGATCTGAAGCAGCTGCGAGACCAGATACCCGTTGCGGAGGCCACGGCCGCAAAGGTGCAGGATGGCTACAACGCAGTAGGCCAGGCCCAGACCATTGTAAACCAGGCAAAGGTTGTGGATAAGCAGGGGGGTAAGCTGGAGGATATGATGGAGGATGGTGCTCCGACCCCGGCCGTTGAGAAGGCGGCTGAAAAGCTCCAACAGGCCCAAAACGACCTTGGCCAAGCGGCGGACCCTAACACCAGTGCGGCGGACCGCAAGGCAGCCGTGGACGATGCCGCCAACGCGCTGAAAGGCACGGCCAACAGCCTGGACAAGGAGTTGCAGAACCAGGACAGTGCGCTTTCACAGGCTCAAGAAAAGACCATCCAGGACGCCAAGAATGCGGTCGAGGGAGCGCAGAAGGAAGCCCAGGCCGAACAGAAGGTTGAGGCGCAGGAAGCAAAGCAAAACGAGGCTGCTGCAGATGAAAAGGTAAACAATCACGAGTTCGACAATGCCGATGATGGTGCCCACGTTGAGTGACGGCCCTAGTCCGAGCGAGTCAAGTGCGACTCAGCAGCGCTGCCCCAAACATCATCAAGTGTCCTGGAGCTTGAGGGACAATTAAGTAGTTAAATTAGCCTAGGTAGTGTTGATGGGGCATGGTATTTGCAATTATAAACTCCCTTTGCTTTTTAAGCTACTACGTGCGGTCGTGTGTCGTTCTGGCCAAACATGTGACTTGGAGTGAACGAGGACGATGCGATCAAGTTAATTGGGCATCGCGCACCGAGGACTCATCTGATCCCTCCCCATCCTTTGCGCACGACATTCCTCCAGTAGATTGGTATTGCAAATGCTTGTGCAGTAAAAATACGCAAATGGCCGTCATTAGAATAGTACCCAAGGCGTAGTCAAGTAGAATGCAAAAGTACTGTGCACAGTCACCAACCCCAGCACTCACAATCATGTCTTTCAGAGAGTTGGTAATAAACCCCGTTTAACACAAGCTTAGAAGATATAAGTCCACCAAGTTTTATTCGTGCTCGTGTCGATATTATACGCCATTGCGCATTACCAATCGAACACTTGTCAACTCTCATCCCTGTCGTGCTCGGTGGTCACGGCCGAGAATATCCGAGCTAACCACAGTCAAGCGGAGAGGAGGCAATCTCGTATTTCGGGTACCCAGACCCACTTTACAAAGGTTAGCTGCCAAGATCGCTGATCCGGCTTTAGCTGAAACCTGACTCTTGGCGGCTGATTACCGAGTTTTAATTCGGGGAAGGAGCCGAAGTTCCCGACATGGGTACGTTGACTGTATTCAGCATCTCGGCTTTTATCTGCACACATCGCAAGAGGTGAGTCGAATGCCAACTTAAAACCCGATATAAAGGCTCAGGGAGGTCGGGCCTACGTTCTGGTACACTGTATCCATTTCAACCATCACACAAAGAGATACATCAAAGAAAGTAATTGCAAGCATCATGGCTAAGATCAGGACTGTGGGCGTGTTGGGAGTAAGTCACTTTAACTAGATTCTGAACTTTTGACACGGGCAATGTCATGAACTCACGCAGTTTGGATAGGGAACTGGAGGCCTGGGCACCTACATTACAAATAACCTAGCTGCCTCTGGCTTGTTCGACGTGACAGTCTTCTCCAGGACGAGCAATCCTTCGCTGCCCGCAGGGGTCAAATTTGCGCCCATCAACTATGATGACGTGGACAGCCTCACCGAATCTTTCCGCGGCCAAGATGCGATAGTCGCCGTGATACCAGGACACCTAGCAGAGTTGCAGTTCAAACCCATCGAAGCAGCAATCAAGGCCGGCGTGTATCGCTTCATTCCCTCCGAGTACGGGGTCGATATCCGCAACCCACTGGTGCGCAGGATGCCTTTCATGAAGACGAAGCAGGAAATCGAGAAGCGGCTAGTGGATGCTGGCAAGGAAGGAAAATTGACGCACACTGCCATCTACGGCGGAGGCTTTGTCGAATGGGTACTGAGCTATGAGGAACTGATGCCCATTGCCAAGCGCAGATTCAACATCCAGAACGGTGGGGATATTCCCTTTTCCATCAGCAAGATGAACGACTACGCAAAGGCAGTCGTTGGCGCTCTCAGTCACCCAGAGGAGACGGAGAACGAAGTGATGCTCATAGAAAGCTACCGACCCACCCAGCTCCAGATCCTGGCACTGGCTAAAGAGGTTCTACCTGGCGATTGGGATGTCCAGTACGTGGACATGGACAAGAACGCTGAGATTGCCGAAAAGAAAATGTTTGCAGGTCAATTCGACATTCCAGTTGTTGACCCAATGGTTTTCAAGATTATGTTTACACCTGGATATGGCGGACAGATTAATGGTCTTCAGAACGATCTCGCCGGCATAACACCCATGACAGATAGGGAGCTCAAAGAGATTATAAAATCGCTGGCCTAGATAGCTAAGAGATGTTTCACATTTATCCATTCGCCAAATTTCTACCAATATTTCGGTTGCTGTGCACTATGCGGTCCGGCAAAATGTGACAATGAACAAATCTCACTCACATCCTTGCTTTGTAGTATCGTAAGTGAGCTGCCCATTCATCATATGTGACTAGTATTTGGTGACCAGAACAAATTGTTTTACAGTCGAAATTGACTAGCTAAGAACCTTAGACACACACAGAAATATGCTGCATCTAATATCCAACACTATCAGTCCCGAGAGTGCCTTCTAATCAAGTTTCGAATAGCAAAATGACCATGATCCTCCGCCATCCTACACGCACTTTCTCGACCAGCCAAATTTTCCTCTCCGCGACCAGCGCCGTGATGGAGGAGCAGTTGTACCATATCAAGCCTTCCGCTGTCGGCCGCACACTCCAAGGCGGTTATGCCATTATTTTCAGGGTGCATTGCATTTACGTCTGCGTCATGACGTATCAAATAATCAGCTATAGGACAGTATCCATCTTTAGCTGCAAGCTGCAAGGCCGTATTGTCGTTATAGGAGGCCGGTTTCGCGTTGATGTCTGCGCCATTCTCGACGAGAAGTTTCACCATGTCCAAGACTCCATTCGATACCGCGAGCTGGAGTGCAGTGGCAGCCCCCGCTCTATCAGGAAAAGGCAGCATATTGGGGTCTGCACCATGCCCGATCAACCGCTTTGCCCAACTTAGATCTCCATTCGAAACGACTATTTGTAAACATGTTCTTTTGTGCTGTGAGCAAGGCGGCCCATTGACATCGCCTCCCTTCTCAATCAACAGCGCTGCTATATCGTAATGCTTTGCACTCAGACCAAGCTTTAGTGCCCTGGCCACTTGTGTCCTCTCTCCATCATGGCATCGAGTGTAGTTTGAGAGCAAGCACTTAACCATACTAAAATGGCCCTTGGATGAAGCCATTTCAAGCGCAGTGCATGATACCTGGTGGCCATTCGATCTTGAATAGTCCTCGTGCTCGTGCTGAGCTGGTTGAATCCCATTTTGAAGCAACAATTCCATCATCCAAACATGGTCGGACGCAGCCAAATTACATATTGAATGTTGAATGTTGACAATAGTAGTAGGGACCACCCTGATGGTTTGATGTAGTAATAATTGCTCTATCCCGTACAATTCTTGTAGATCAATTGCTACTGTAAGAACTACAGTTTGAGTGACGCTGTCGGCGTTTCTGAACTTTGAACAGTAAGTTATATCACGTATTAGTATCCAGATTATTTCAGATCTTTCATGAGATCTCAAGGTCAGGAGTGCATCAATGTCCAACGGGCTTGCGCCTTCACGGAGTAGGCAGCCTAACAATTGGGACCTGCCATATCTTACAAACATTTGGCGTTTTGCCAAAGCACACAGAGTCGTTGGATGGTGATGAAGACCTGCTGGTTGCTGAATTCCACCATGACGCCTTACTAAATTTTCGATGTCCCCAAATCTGACGGGGTCTTGAATGTTATACATATATGCGGTCAATGGCGTAACACATTGACAGTGGCAAACGCATTTTCCATCATCCACTGCTCTGGGTAAGCTGCCCATGTAATCATATGCAGACGGCCCGCAAATTTTGACATCGGCGCCTTCTTGGAGAAGATGTGAGATAAGGTCACTGTCACCATTTTCAGCAGCACTAATCAAAGCACTGCGATAGCTGGTATGGCCGCAAGGGCATTTCCCAATCTCCACATTATATTTTGCACCTTCCGCCAATAGCAGCCTCATCATTATTTTGTCGCGTTGCCTGATAGCTGCGCAAAGGGCGGTCTCAGGACAGTGTATTAAACTCTTGTCGCCCTTATATGTGAATATAACCACATCATTTATATCCAATCCTTGTTTAATGAGATATTCAGTCAATGGTTTGTTTTGTTGCTTAACCGACATGTGAATGAAGCCTGTAGACAACTGCGATATCTGGTTGGTGAACGTTTGAAATCTGACTCCAACTGCTTGAAGCAAAGTCTCAAGTGGAATTGCGCTCAGTGCCGCCAAGATTCGTTTGCGCTTCTCCTCGTTATCCGAATATTCCGTGAAGTCGGAAAGGAGCCTCGAGGCTACGATGGACGACTGGCTGCAAGATGGAACGTACATCTGTAATACGTACGGCCCATGTTCCTGGAGGACATTCATCAAAAATTGGCAAAGGAAATTCCCGTCAAGCATTCCATCCAGAGACTGAAGTATCTTAACCCACACCTCAATTCCTGAAATTCGTGTGACTTGCATCATATCTTCAAGACGCAGGTTTTGAGCGATTACAGGTAGAAGGCGTGAAGCGAAGGATTTGTCTTCAATGCAGTGCAGTCTCTCGAGGATCATACCATCTGGCTTTGCGCCGTAGTTGAGTAGCGTATCGGCTGCTTCAGAAGACCAATCGGCAGAAAAGGTGAGAATTTCCAAACAATGATAGGAATAAAATATGTATTCACCGTAGCACCGGTGATTTACATCCGCTCCAGCATCCAACAGCCGGGATATGATTTCTAGAGGCAAGGGGGGCATGGGAAGCATGGAGGGAATGTTAAAGAAAGCGGCGTTTTTATGTTGAGATGAGCACCAGCTTGAGCATTTTGACAGAGATGCAGCAAATGCCTGAGTCAGTTCCCTCGTATTGGAACGACAGATAAAGTTATCGTGACTTAAGAAATTCTGTACCAACGCATTCAGTCCATATCTGGAGGCAATAATCAAAGGCGTATTCCAAAATTCAAACGACGCATTGGTCTGAAATTTAGCTGGATCCGATTCCCACAGAAGCTCATCAATACCAAGCTCATTGGCATTTACCATCGCTCCATGAGATATGAGATACTCGACAAAATGTGTTATTGCAATGATATGCTCGCGATTTCGTGATAAATAGTCATCATCTTCGTAGATAATACGCGGTTCCAGCTTATCGCGCCAGCCAAAAATGGCCAGCACTATTGCGCTACTTTTCCATCCGCTATTTGGGTTGTCTAGCTTCGAGCCATGTTCGATCAGGAGCTTGGACATGTCCAGATTCCCAACCAATAAAGAAAATTGGAGGGGTGTGAAGCCTTGTTTAAATCGAACATCAGGGTGTCTGCATACGTGCTCGTCCGCAGTTATGCCATTCTTCAGCATATATCGCACAGTTTCCAAGTCTTCGGCTTCAACAGCCAAGCGAAATATCCCTTCATTCAACGCCTGAAAGCTGTGGAGTTGGGATTCTGGAACGGAACTCAAAAGACCGAGTGTATCGAACTTTTTCAAGATGCTCAATAGCTCCTTTGTAGAGTACTCTTGCTTGAGTTGGGTTAGGTGATTGTTCGAGAGAACGTAGGCAATAAACTTCAAGGAAGGCTCGAGGCCGATTTGTCCAAGCTGAGTATCAGAATCGGAGACAGTAGGCCAGATGAGGGGTGTTGGAAGGAACGCAGACAATGCCTGATCGCCCTGTATATGAAAACCCCGAAATAACATTTTTGAGTTGTCTTGGGTGGTCGAAGAGTTCTCAACTTGTACTAAGTATGTGAGTTCGATGCCTAGATACATAACATAACTCTGGTTCTAGGCTTACATGAGCGTACGAAGTCTCCCACGGCGTCCCAAAGATGACCACAGGGCATATCCAATTCTATGCATAGTCCGGGTGACTGAATATCCATAGTGAAGTCTTCGGGGGTCTTTGGAGATGAGACTAAGGGGGCATTAGACCTATGTTTGCACCAGGCATTGCGTATCAGCAACATACCTTCGAATCTCTTTCTGTCCATAGTGGTGAGATATCCCCTGGTGTGGAGAACCCTTTGAGAAACCGACTTATTTTGATGATAAAGTTGGACGGTTTTACCGCGTTTCTTGGCCTTGTCGACTTTGTGATGGATTGCTTTCCAATCCCCCGGGGATGTGGATTTGGAGTATTTGGAGACCCCCCAGTCTCGCAACTTTGATACATACTGCCCTTTACTGAAATAATCAGCCCCAATCGGGGATGTTTGCGTGCACCGGGTCCCACTTGTAATCCCGCAGGCTCTTGACGATGAACTGGTTGTTTTGCTCTCCCTCGCGAAATGCGTTGACTTGGGCCGCCTTGGGATACCGCGTCGTCGTGATGCATGTTGACCACTGCGCCTGCTTAGCCTCAGCCCATTCGACATCAGTGGAGTTGACGTACCGGGATCTTGTTTTCTTTACCATCCTTGTCCTTTGTTATCGCGTCCGTGATGGCCAATTCCCCAAGAGAAGCGTCTCCCATCGTCTTGCTATCTGGCATTCTAAACTCGTAAAAGGCGTTGTTGACGAAGGCTGATCCGCTAGGGGTTCTAACTTCAACCGTCTTCTTGTTCATGACTACGGGGATTGTGTAGTCAAAGGTATTGGGGTCTTCAAACGTGGGCTTCTTCAGTGCCCAATCCCAGTACGGAAATCGCCAAGACTGAGCAGCCTTGAGAAGCTCGGGCCGGTCGCTGGGCGCAAAGGCCTCAACTTCCTTCTTCATCATTTCAAAAATGGCTTGCTGATACAATATTAGTCACAAGAAAAACCCCATCGTCACATCGAATATCTTACCTCCCACAGAAGCATGTATGGTCGGTGCCAAGTGGTAAAGAGAATGCTGTTATGCGTGCAGTAGCCTTGGTTGGGAGTCTTGGCGGTTTCGCCCTCCTCATCCCATTCAACGTAGGGCTTTCCATGGATACCTAAGCGTATTCGGAATCAGCATTGCGCAGCTATCTTACATTGGGAAGATCCCCTACCTGCAATCTGATACCAGGAAAGCTTGTCGGATGGCGAAAGCTGAGAAAACTTCCAGAATGCGGGGAAGAAGAGGGCCTGCTGGTTGAGAATAACGGGATCCCTAGAGTTGTACCAGTCGTCAATTTCCATACGGACCGGGACCTGGCGGAGCTCAAGGCCAGTGTTGGGATCCAAGGATTCTTGGATTCCCGTAATAATGTAGGGGCTCTGGATCGGAGGCATGATGGCTATCGGTTTGATATAAAAGTGGTAAGGGGTTTGTTGGATCAAGTTGATGGATCAAGTTTACCAGTGACCGACTGACCCAGGTTGATATTCCAAGATTTTCGAGCAGTCCGACAGTGCCTTTATAAACTTCTCATGAAGCCTTAGTCGTGTCCTCCATCTTACATTATTCCCATATGCATCTGCACACGACTCAGACAGTTCACAATTCAGCCACCGCCATTCACAGGCATCATTTTTCTTCGCCCTTTTGGATCAGTTCAGCTGCGGCCCGAAATGCAACACTGGCCGTATTGAGAAATATTCCGGCCTACAAATGGCTGAATTCACATATTTTGTCTCGTTGTCCAAGGGAATGTTGATGTTTTTCTCCGCCATTCTCTCATAAGGCCGATGTGGCCAATTCCGCAGGTATGATGGCAAGGGTTTGTTTCAGGCAACATTTGACTGTCGACGGCTAGCGAAGGCGGCCCGGTCGGAAGCCGGGGATGGCTGTTTTAGTCGCCAATCAGCACTGCTGATGTGATGGGACAGGAATGGTGCGAGCTGGGCACCCGGGTCTGGATGTGTGGCTGCAAAGGGAAGTGCGGAGGGCGGTACCAGTGGAATGAAGGCAACCGTTTTGGGCAAATTACATTGTGCGAGTTCACTTTTTCCTCCTCTTACTGTTATTTTACCAAGACCCTTTTCCTCGCATAATTCAGGGGGAGGATATCCGAACAGCAATCTCACCTTGCTTGCCAGTTTTATGCTCATAGAGTAACATATCGACAGACAACTCATAGGTTACTTGAAGAGGGGAGTCCCGCCAGCTGTTTTAGTCTCCAACTTTGAGTTTCTGCGGTAACACACTAATGACTTCGAGGGCCGATGCCCCTTGACATGGAACTGTAGTGTTAAAGTATGATGCCCCACTATATTCCGTCAAAAACTCAAGTTCAGTTGTTCAATGCGACTTCAAGGTTGAACGCATCAAATGAAACGGGGTGGCGGATAGCTAGAGTGTCTTGTCTGGTGGGTCTTTGCCAAACCACATTGGCTGTGCACGGATGAGACTCGGTAGGTCCGGAGGGCACCAACAACGGGATTCCATGAGACACAGTACATGAACACGTATGGAACAAGAGAGAGAAATACTTGACGATGTACCTATTCCCACTGAAAGGAGGCATTCGCAGAGGTATCCCTACTGCCCAGGGGGTCCATATAATCGGACGTCTGGCCCAATTTGGCTTCTTGTGGGGAGCCCTCACTCCGGGGGTCTAATTATCCCGGAAGTCGCACCGACGCACCATGTATCCTGACGTCCCTTGACCCGCAATCTTCGCAGATTCCTGGGGAAATACTTTCCGAAGGCGGCAGAGATACCCTTTTGTCTCAGAGCGCAGCTGCGTGAAGTACCAGAAACGGGACCAGTCTGATTTCCACAGTCGTACGGCTGCAAGTCCTTTCTATTACTTTGTTGAACGAGATTGAAATGTATTTTTTTTTCCTGGCCATTGACAGCATTTTATGGCACTCTTAGCCAAATCTACCCGCCAGGGCCGGGAAAGACATTAGTAGTTAGTGCCTAGCGATCTACACTTCAAGGTACCCGCGACAGGCTCCACCTTGTTACCCCAGGCGATGACGGTACATGACGTACCCACACGACCAGCTCATTTCTGCCAGGATCTAAATGGAGATGGTCCATCTGGGATGTCAAATAATTGCATGGTAAAGGTAGAGTCAGAAAAAAAAAAGGAATTTCTTGGACTTGACCACACTACCTAGCCCAACGGTATTGACAGGAAGCGATCCCCGTGTTAGCAACCAGTGAAATCAGTAAATCTATAGATGACATAAAACTTTGACAAGCCGGCCGGAACACCTATTAGGCGTCAAGCTCGGCTGTCGACCTCTCCTAGGTCTAGTAGAGAAGGCAAAAGTATGTCCCGCATACCAGATTTGTAATGACATTTCCTTACACTTTACCGGAGTTCAATCAACTAGTGCCGCTCATACTTCCCGATCAATTCAAAGGCGGGCGTGTCCAATGTCCTCGTCGTGGGAGGCAGAGTTTGTGGTTGAATGGACCTATGGGATGCGAAATCCGGGAGCGGCATAAACTCTCTTCTATTCCCAAACTCTGCGTCAAAGTCAGATGGGGGAGGTGGTTCGGTTGGCGTGTGATATTGCGACAAGGCATATGGATCTCGTGCTGTGGTATAATTCAAGCCTATATTTCTGGTATCCTCGGCCGGTTGAAAGTCCCAGGACGACAGGCTGGACATGGTGGCAGAGCTTGATGTCCCGCCGTTGCCCCCCGTGGCTAGCAGACTTGTCAGGGGCGGCAGAGTGACTTGTTGGGGGGCTGAGGGAATCCCCGGGCTCTGCCATGACATATTCGGGGCCGTTGTCTGTTCGGCAGGTTGTTGTGGTTCCCTCCTCGGGATCTCTGCCAGTGGAGAGGGGGCCATTTCGGCAGCAGTGACGAAGGGTAAGCCGTGGGTTGGCTGCGCCTCGGAGTGGACATTGTCGCAGAAGTCATGGGGCTGCTCGTCGGTCCGGGCGGGCGCATCTTCCGCAGATGGTTCATCTTCGTTGCGGCGCTCCTCTTCAAGGCGGCGCTTCCGCTTCTTTCCTGTGCTTGGATAGGGCTGGTTATTTGCGCGGCCTGCTTAGGCTGACAAAGCGGGGTTCACATACGGTAGTTCCGCTGGGCGATGCGGTTCTGGACGCGGCGGCGCTCCTCGAGATTGGTGATCTTGGTCCAGTCCTCGTTGGGGTTGGCAAAGCTGCTGGTGGCGCTGCAGTTGAGGTTGGAGCGAAAGGCGACGGAGCGAGGAGCAAGCGGTGCGGCATGCGGAGGTGGACGTGGTGGTCGTGACCTGGGCCTGGGCATCATGACACTCGGTGCGTGCGTGTCTGGGCCAGTGCCAGTGACAGTGCCAGTGCTAGCGACAGCGCCTGTGCTTGCAAGCCTCGGGCTCGGTTTGGGAATAGCGCATGCAGCGTGAGGCACCGCCGTTGCTGGCCTCACTAATAAAGATAGCCTTAACTTGGACCCCGGCTGATCAAACGCTGAGCTGTCTTCAAACTCAACCTTGTGCGGCTCTGCCACCAGCTGCTGCGTCATAAAGCTGCTGAAGTAAGCAGCATCTAGACTACCCTATACACAGGTCACGCAGGCAAAAGCCACTCACATTTCGTAATGTTGGATAGATTTTTGACTTTTTAAACTTTTCTTCTTCTTCATTTAAGAGGTGTTCATTTATTTTGCGTACTCACATCAATTGTCGGTGCAGTGGTCCAAAACCTGTCCGCTTCATCATTAGTTCGCCTGCCACCCTGTGGCTGAGCCCGGCTAACTGCGCCTCCCGTCACGGGCACTACTTTTTTGGGTTAACCTTTATTGACACGTGTGATAGGTAAAACACACTTCTGTCGGTGTATGCCAAATAGCAGGTACCTATCTACTACCTAGCCTGATTTCCAAAAATCCCCCACACTGAGCTGTGCCCCACCATTTTGTGAACATACAAGTGGCTCAAGGGGTACATTAAAGCCGCAAACAAGACGATGAGCAATGACAATCACAGGGATTAAAAGCCAATTCGAGTGTGAGACAAATTTCGGTAAATCCCTCAGAACCTTTGTAGGGGAACGGAAGGGGGTACTATTGGTAATTCACATGTAGCACGCCGCTCCCCAGCGCTTGGCTTCACCCTGCAAGCCCCCAACTATTTCTGACTGTCTAGCAAGCTGTCAGCTGCCCTGTGGAAGCCCTAGAAAACCCCCGTAGAAGGCTGTGTAACCTGTTCTTCAGCCAACTCAAAAGCCGCTGCATAGACCTTTTTTCAACACGTAGCTACTCGTGTTTGGACGCCGTTCAAAAGTGCAGTAATCTCCTGGTCACCCATTCGCCCAACATACATACGGCCCGCTCTTCTTTCACCGTAATTTCAATCTGTAAACCGTTTAGGACAGCCAGTCTCGTGACGAAAGGAATCAAGAGCTTGCATAACTTTGGGCATCTTTTGATCGCCTTGGGCACCAGTGTATCTTTTCAGCCGCTGCTCTCTTTCCCCAACTGGGCGAATACAGGGGTATTTTAGAGCTCCCGCTCGGTGTTTCAAATTCACTGGCATGGTTCAAACTCCTGGTTTCTTTTGCTCAACAAGGTAGAAACCCTTGACTTGTAAATTGCCACCAATGGATCCGCTGAAAGGGGCCTTCGAAATCTTCACAGTCACCTTGCAGAGTATTAAGCAAATTTTAGACGCCATATCTGATGCCCCATACGAGCTCCGACGCCTAAGAGGTCTCATTGAGCACTTTAGCACGGTTACAGAGAAGCTCGAGGCTTTGCTCCAGCGCAACAAAGCATTGCACGGCGATGGCTTTGACATTTCGCGTGTGATGTCCACCACATTGGAGACGTGCCAAGCGGAGCTAAAGAGTATTGAGAACATGTTCAAAGAACCGCCTAGGAGGATGGGAGGCTGTAAAATCGCTTCGCGGGGCTTGTCAAAGGTTCATTTGGCATGGAACAAGCATCAAATTGAGAAGCATGAAAAACATCTTGAACAGGCCATGGGCTTCCTCAACCTAGCCCTTGGCACGGATCTCGTGTAAGCTGCCTTCGCCATCAAAATCTGTCGCCCGCATCTTAATGTGTTCCTCGCAGTCATTCGGGAAACAAAATCGATTCCATGGTCGCGTCCGTGCTAAACCAGCAGCAAGCCACATGCAGCGAGATTGCCGGCTTGAAACAAATGCTTCTCAGCAGGTTTTCTGACCAAAAGGCAGCCAACAGCCTGTCTAGACTTACCATTAGCAATGCGACGGAACCTTATGTACATAGGTCATGGTTCTCTGGGAAGTGGCTCAAGATGCAGTGGTGGAAGCGCAAAGGTAAGAATCGCAGGCTGCAGTTGATATTACGCGCAAGGGCTCCAATGTCGCGAACCCTGATTGCGCGGGCAACCGGTCCGTCCCTCAGCATGAGCCTGTTGAGATCTATTCGAATTTCAGCCCTCCATCTCGTTCCCGACGATGCCGAGGTAATCCTCGCGTGCGAAAGCGGAGACTGCGGTCGAGTCAAATACCTGCTCAAATCAGGCCACGCTGGGCCCAACGACGTGACGACGAAGAACGACACTCCCCTTAGTGTAAGTACAGAATATCGTGATCCACGGCAGACAAAAAGCTAATCCCCACAATGACTGCCATCAAGGGAGGATTCGACGAGATTGTCGGGTTGCTCCTCCAAAATGACGCGGACCCGAATCTTCCATGCGGACGATTTGATACGTACGTATTTTTGGAAAACCCGTCATTTGCATCGCGATGAATGTTTTTTTCTGACTCAGCTCAGGTCCCCGCTCCAAATATCCGTCGCCTTCGACAAACCGAGCATCGCCAACAGACTAATCCAAGCCGGGGCTGACACGGATTACCATTCGGCGAGAGGATGGTCAGTGCTTCATCACATGTTTGACAACGAAAAGTCAACCACAAATGGAGAATTCTTCGGCATGTTTCGCGACTGTTCGTTCGACGAAGTCAAAGATGCAGAGGGCTGGACCTGCCTGCACAGGTGTGCGGCGTTCGGCACCGCCGAAGACGTTCGCTCTCTGCATCGATTAGGCGCCGCCACAGATGTGAGCCTGTGCACCAACAACTGGGGCAGGAATCCCATCCACGTGGCTGCCATGAGAAATAACGTTGACGCATTGGAAGCCCTTGCCGAATCGCATGAGCTTGAATACAAGACGTGGACCGAATGTGAACCGAAAATCAAGATACTAAATTCTGTCGACTATTATGGTTGGACTGCGATGCATATGGCCGTATACAACAAGGCCGAGGGCGCCATGAGGTGGTTGCTTCGGAACGGGGCTGATCCGCGCCTCGCGACGTATAGCACAGCTGGCTGGTTTCCCCCGGGCCATGACGGGGAAAGTTTCAAGGTGGAGGATCTGGCACATCTTTGTGGAGGAGAGTTTCTCGAGACTCTTTATGACGGGTTAAAGGAGGCAGGGTACAGCATCCCAGTTGACAGAGGGGACGTATAGTGGCCGTCCAGCGATGAGTGGACCAAGTTGTATTTCTATGTACATCCAGCTCCAGCCCGGTTAAAAAGACCAGTGTAAGGCCTGTATACCCTTGTTCGTACAATCTATAAACATCAAAATCTCTTTGAGTTAAACTTAAAATACCCGAGAAAAATCCCCGAAAGCTGCCTTGCATAGACCTAAATAGCCGAGCCGCCCCTTATTACACTGACCACTTAGCCTAATCCCACCATTCCACCCTGGCCACCCAAAAAGAAAAGAAAAAGCTCCTCTTATATTAGATGGCTTTTCTATTGGTTTCAAAGAGAAAAGGGTTATAATGCACTAGTATAACAGGGGTTAGATTGGGGGTTTTTGTGAATTGATTAATTATTCTATCTAGCTGTGATGGTCAGACCTGAACCTGCAAGGTAAACCGAGGGGTTTATATTGCAGGTCGGATTAGGCGGGCTAAATCTAAGCAATAGGGGAAGTTATTACTTATAGGTAATAGGTTAATTGATTAGGTATATTAATTAAAGGTAATTAAGTTATATTAAAAGCTGGGTTATGTCCTAGGTAGTAATAATTTCTAGGATTTAAATATTTTATTTTTTAGGGTAAGGTTAAGGTAAGAAAGTAAGGGCTTTTAGCTAGGATAATTATAGTAATTATTATAATTATAATAATATTAATTATTCTAGGCTATAGCTAATAGCTTTAGGCTAAGGTTTTATTAGGCCTTTTTTTTATTAGTTAGTAGCTAGGTAGTTTATAGGGTAATAAATTAAGTAGAGATTTAGATTATAATATAATATTTCTTCTTTAAGGATTTTATTTTTAAGATTAAGGTAATTATTAATTTTTATATATTTATAGGTATATAGCTTATTTTTTTTTTTTTTTTTTAATTTTTTTTGCTAATTATAATATTTAGTACTATTTTTCTTTATTATATTAAATTAGTAAGAAATATTATTAATTTAGGTAATTTAGTAATATTATATTTATATTATTTTTCTAAAAATTTAAAATATATTATATATTTAAAATAATTATTTTATTATAGTAAGTATATAAATATTAGTTATTTTTATAAGCCTATTTATATTTTAATTATTATTTATATATAATTTTTTTATATTATATTTAGTATTTTTTTATAGGCTAATTAAAGTTTTTTAGTAAATTATTTAAATATAAAGTCTAATTAATTAAATAAAATTAAAAAGGAGATTAAAAAGAAATTATTAGCTATTTAAATAAAAATAAATAAATTAATTAGGTACTTAATTTATTTTAGAAAGTAAAAATAATTATTAAGAATAAGGGATTTAGTAATAGTTAATTATACTTTAAATAAGCTAGATATTAAGGAGTAAAAGATATTATATTTAGCTATTAGTATTAATCTAAATATTATATTTATTATTTTAGTTAATATTTCTTCTAAAGGAATTTCTTTAATTTCTTTAAGTAATATATAAGGTTTTTAGGTAATTTCTAGGTTTTCTTTTTTTATTCTTTCTATTTTATATAATAATAGACTTAGTTATTAATTAATTTTTTTTCTAGGATTTTTTTAATAATATATTCCTTTTATAGCTTAATAATTAATTAAATATTTAATTTTATACTTATTATAATAATATTAGTAATAGGTTCTAGTAAGAAAATATAAAAGATTAGATAAATCTTAATATCTTTGGGTAAATTAAGTTTATAATTATTTTTTAAGATTTTCTTTTTAATAGGAAATAATCTAATATATTTAAAATTAAATTTTTTATTTTATTATTTTATAATAATATTTTTTATTATTAATAAAATTATATTTTTTTTCTAAAAAAATAGTCTTTTTATTTTTTTTTAGTTATAATACTTTTTTATCTATATATAAATAAACTTAAGTTCTATTTTTATTTTAATATATAATTATTTTATTTAGTTAAATTAAAATATTATCTTTATAATTAATAATTTCTTTAATTAAGCTTAAAATATATTAAGATTAAAATTAAAGTTAGTAATTATAGGAATAATTTTAATATTTTCTTAGTATAAGGTATTAAGGGTAAATTATATAATAGAAAGTCTTTTTATTTAGTTTATTTACTTATAATTAATATAATATTATAGGTAATACTTAATCTCCTAGTTTTATTTTTTAGTTTATTTATTTACTTAAGTATAAAAGGCTATACTAAGCTTATATCTTAATTCCATAAAAGCTATTAATTTTATCTAAAACTTTAATATAAATAATTACCCTTAATTAGAGATAATCTTTATTAATGTATTATATATAGTAATTATATATTTAAAAAAAAAGTATATAAATTATTTTTTATTTATAGCCTTTTTATAAGAAATATAATAAATAAATTTTATAAATTAATTAATAATAATAAAAATAAAATTATAATATTTATTAGTAATAAGATCTATAAAAAGTAAAAGATTAATAATAAAGTCTATTATAATAAATTCCTAAGATTATAATACTATAGGAATAAATTATAGCTTTTTATATAGCTTATATTATAGGGCTTTGGTTTATTTATAAAGTAAGTATTACTTTATAATTGCTTTTACCTTTTCTCTTATATAACTAAAAAAAAAGATTTATTTAATTTATTAAAGGGTTTTATTAATTTCCTTATATTTATAAAATAAATATTTATAAATCTTTTATAATAAATTATTTTACTATTTCTTAGGAACTTATAATTACCTAGTATATTTATCTTCTAATAATACCTTATTATATTTCTTAATTTTCTAGAATATTAGATTACCTTAATCTATAGGGAATCTAAAATAAATACTAGCTTTTACTTATAGCTTACTTTAGATAATAATAATAATCTTCTTTATCTTAATTATTATATTACTAATAGGTATTTACTTAAGATTACTATTAAATATATATTAAAGTAACTTTTTTATAGTAATTATCTTTCTAGTATAATAATTAATATATTAATTAATTATATTAATATAGGTATTTTTAGTATTTTTAATATAAATAATATAATAATTAAATTTAAAAAGGTATTTAATATAGTATAGTTAATATTTACTAAGTTTTTATATAGTAGTAAAGTAAGTAATATTCTTATAATTTATAAATATTATAATTTTATATTAATTTCTAAGGAAATATTATTAAAATTTCTTAAATATCTTAATAATAATAAGGAATTCTTTATTATAAATAGGATAATTAAGTTTTACTCCTTATAATTTATATAAATAAAATATAATTAGGTATAATTTCCCTTTATTATTTCTTTACCCAATCTAGGATCTAACTATAAAATTAAAGGAATTTATTTCTAGTTTAATAGGCTAATTAGGATTAAATATTATAAGTATAGAGTCTATAGTAATTATATTTCTTAATTAATTAAATACTTTTTATACTTTTAATCCCTAAATAAAAGGTACTTTTTTTTTAGTAAAAGTAATAAATGGTTTTATAATTTATTTAAAATTCTTAATAAACTTTTAATAATAATTAGTAAATCTAAGAAAAAATTATACTTTTATAAGATTCTAGGGCTATAGCTAGTCTTTAATTATAATAATCTTCTTTAGGTCTATATAAATCTTATTATATAAGATAATATATCCTAGAAATTCTATTTTTATAGTATAAAATATACTTTTTTTAGGTTTAATTAATAGATTAATATCTTAAAGTACTTTTAAAACCTAATAAATATATTATTTATATTCCTTTTTATTTTTTAAGAAAATAAATATATTATCTAGGTAATAAATAATAAAAATATCCAAATATTTATATAATATATTATTAATTATTCTTTAAAAAAATATAAATATATTAGTAAGTCTAAAGGATATAATTAAATACTTAAATAGCCTAAATTTAGTTCTAAAGGTAATTTTTTATTTATTTCTTTTTTTAATCTTAATTAGATTATAGATTTCCTTTAAATTAAGTATAATAAATACCTTTATTTTATATAACCTATCTTTTATTTCCTTAATAAGGGGTAGGGGCATATAGTCTTTAATAGTAATATTATTAAGCTATTAGTAGTCTATATAAAGGCAAAGTTTTCCATTTTTCTTTAGGACAAATATTACTAGGTAACCAATTTTAGGATTTAAGATTTATATATATCCTTTTTATAGTATATTTTTAATATACTTTTTTAAGATATTAAATTTTACTTAATTAAGATTATAAATTAAAAAAAAATAAATATTTATTTCTTTCTTTAATATAATTTTATAATCCTATTAACTAGGTTCTAGTAATTCTATTATAAGTTCTTTTATAAATAATTACTTATAAATATAATATTTATAAAATATATTCTTTAGTTAGTCATTAGTAGAATCCTCTTTTATTTTCTTAAGATCTTAATTAAGTTTTTAGAATTATATATAGAAATAGATAATTATTCTTTGCTATTATCTTTTCTAACTAATATAATATTTATATTATATTTCTTTTGGTAATAAAATATTTATTATATTATTGCTTAATACCTTTGCTAGGTTAAAGCTAGAAGTTGAAAATCTTAAATTATTATCTATATTATTAGCTATATTATACTTAGAAAGTATTTATACTTGGCTAATATATTAATTAATATATAAATTATAGTAATATAATTATAAATACCCTAGAACTAAATTATATATCCTAGTATTAATAATATTAAAAAAAATACCTTAATTTTTTTTATTAATAAAAACTTTAAGATAATTAATCTCTTAGGTAATAATTTTATTATTATAATAAAAGATAATTTCTTTTAAATTAAAGATAATATAGGGATTTATTTTCTTTTTTTATAGTAATTAAAGTTGGTTTATAATTTATAGATAAATATAATTTATTTTAGCTTTATTATTAATTATTATAGTATATTATTTTCCTTTAATATATACTTTTAATTTAAGCTATTATAGCTTTTTGTTATTTATAGTATAAAGAGACTTTATAGGAAATTCTTTTAGTAATTTTAGAGGTAGCTATATTTATTATTTTGGTATAGGGGGTACTATTAGTTTTTTCAATTATTATCTTTTTGGTAGATATTATGCTATTCTTTAATCTTTTTATAGTAGTAGATTAGATAATTCTTATAGTGATAGTAATAAAGGCTATTATATTACTTATAGTAGTCTTTTAGTAATTTCCTAGGTTAGCTTTTAATAATAGTAATATTTCCTTTTTATTTAATTACTTAATAATATAGGTAATAATTATAGTAGGGAATATTATAAATTAGGATATTATCTTATAATAAAAAATAATTATTAATTATTTTATCTAGTTTATAATAAGGATAATAGTAAAAGAAATAATAGATCTATGGGATATTTTAATAGTAATAGTAATTCTAATAAAAGTAAGAGTAATTACTAAGTACTATTAAATTTTATATAAGGTCCTTATTATATTTAACTTTCCTATCCTTAAATATTAATATTTTTATTTTCCTAGGAATATAGGTTTTTTCCTTTAATTTTCTTAAATAAGCTAACTTATATATAGTTATTAATAGGATTTTAGAAGGCTTAAGTAAGTCTATTATTATAATTATCTATAGCTATTTAGTAGAAATAAATTAAAAATAAATATAGATTTCCTTATTAAGCCCAAGTAAGTAGTACTTTCTTTAATTAGGTAATTCCCTAGTCTAACTATAAAATTAAATAATTATTATATAAATTCCTATTTTAGTAATTTACTTTCTTCTATCTAGTAATTCCTTAATTTAGCTATAAGATTAGATTACTATTATAAAGGTCTTTTCTTTAATAGATTAGTCTTTTCCCTTAGGTATAGGGCTTTATATTATAATATTATCTATAGTATAGATAGTAATCTAAGGTTTTTTATCCTATAATTATACAAAATTTAACTATTAGCTACCTTTAGGCACTAGCTTAAATCTTTGGTTTATATTTAGCTATTAATATTAAAGAAATAAATATCCTTTCTTATTATAATTCTAGTAAATTATTCTAAAGAAATTCTATTATTAAATATTCCTTAATTCTATAAATCCTAAGGCAATTTTATAAGATATAAGGAATATTTATCTTAAATCTAAAAAAGTATAGGATTATAGCTATTAATTCTTATTCCTAGTATTAGGATTTAATTTCTTTTACTAAAAAAACTATTAATTATTAATTTTAATAGCTATTCCAATATATTCTACTAAGATACTTAATTAATTATTTTTATAGAATTCTTCTTAAATAATTTTCTTTAGTTTATTAAAGAATAAGAACATAAATATATCCTATTTCCAAGAAAGCTTAATAGCTAGCTAGGTAAATAAGATACCATAGTTAAATATAAAGCCTATTTATTAAAGGATTTTAATTTATTATTCTGCCTTAGCCTTTTTATTAATAGTACTAAAAGCTCATTTAATCTTAATTTTAAATTATAAATAATTACTATAAATAATTATAATATATTCTTTATATTTAATTATTTTATTATTTTAATTATTTATTATTAATTTAAATTAAGTCTTAGTATTTCTAAAAAGATACCCTATAATATACTTTACCTTAGATTCTTTTATATTAAATAATAAAAAAAAATTAAGAAAGTAATCCTTTATCTTAGTAAAGAAGATTAATAGCTTATAAAAATCTCTACTAAACTTATTAGATAATAAAGACCTAAGAATCTCTCCTAGATTCTTAATATAAGGGAAAAGAATACTAGGATCTATTTATAATTATAAAGAGTTCTTTAGTAAAGGATTTTCTATAGGAATCTCCTTTCCCTAGCTTTAGGGCTATAGGAGGTCTTATTAGGCCTTAGGTATATTAAAAAGCTTTTAAAATATTTCCTATACCTAGGTAAGATATTTATTACTTTTCTTAGTATACTAATAGTTTTTTTTATTATAATATTAAAAGTTAATAATAAGCTATTATATAGTCTTCCAAAATTAGAGATTCTTTTTCTAGATTATTTTTAATTATTTATTTTTGCTTTTATTAAAAGACTTAATTTCTTTTATATTTTTATTATTTATAGAAACTTTAAAAATAATAGCTTTTTTTTTTTAGTATTAAAAGTATTTTTAAAGATTAATTAAGATATTATTATAGTAAATATTACTTAGGATTAATATAAATAATCTTTTAAATAAGAACTTTTAATATATAATAATTAAACCTAAATCTATAAGGTAAACCAAGGGATTTATATTATAGATTAAATTAAGTAAGCTAAATCTAAGTAATAAGGGAAGTTATTATTTATAAATAATAAATTAATTAATTAAGTATATTAATTAAAGATAACTAAATTATATTAAAAGCTAGATTATGCCCTAGGTAGTAATAATCCCTAGAATTTAAATACTTTATTTCTTAGGGTAAGATTAGGATAAGAAAGTAAGGGCTTTTAGCTAAGGTAATTATAATAATTACTATAATTATAATAGTATTAATTACTCTGGGCTATAATTAATAGCCCTAGGCCAAGGTTTTACTAGGCCTCTTTTCTATTAGTTAATAGCTAGATAGTTTATAGGATAATTAGTTAAGTAAAGGTTTAGGTTATAATACTAGCTAGCTACCTGTTTAGCTTATAGTATTATAAGTTAGTTATATAAGGCAAAGTTAATCCCACTATATTGGGATTATACTGGTTAACCTAATATTTTGCTGGTAATAGATTAAGAGCTAATTTTAATACTAGCATCTTTTCTTTTTTAAATAAGTAAAA